>CM077153.1:6397068-6452621 GCA_039583875.1 Platanthera guangdongensis | reverse complement strand
ACTCAAACCAAGCATTTTAAATACAACTTAATTCATCTTAGGTCGCAGGAACACTCAAATCACAAACTGGGTTATGGTAGTAATCGTAGCAACAACAACACAAAAAGTTTTCAATTGAAATGAATAACTTCTTTGAGATATATATTGAAAGACATGATTTACAATGTGATCAAGGAAATAAAATCCTTGCAACAAGAAGTTAACCGCGCGCGAACAACAGTGAAGTGCACAAGTCGCAAGTCCGCAAGCCGTGTCTGTCGAGCACGGGAGTGAAATGCTCTACTTATCTACAACTCGGAGGAAGAGATCAAGTCGCAGAGACCGCGAAATGCTGTTATCGATTGCTATCCATGAACTGTTCCACACCAAGGTTCTACTAGTTGCCTTGCCGCTTGATGTTAGCCGCACAGCCTGCATAGAATCAACTTCCTTGTTCCAGATATTAGAAAACTGTAACTGCAAAAACCAAGCGCGAGCTAGTTCTTACTGTTTACTATATTTATGACAAGTTGATGATACCTATTTATAGGTGTGAGAAAGAGTGTCGTCACACCAATAAGGATAGGATAACCGCTCGTCAGACTTGCCGGCTAAAATCAAATCCGCGAATAAGGAACCAGTCTGCCACTTGAGGAAGACTATCCGCAAATAAGCGTAGACACCATTATTGTTCTCAAGAACAACCAGATCGCCAAATTTGCGGACACAACTTCAGGTCGCGCAAAACTCTAGCCCGCGATAACCATGTCACCAACTTGCCGAACTAGGAGAGCTCAAGCAGTCTGCAACACAGACGATCTCGGCGAGCTAGGCAACAAAGCTGGACTTAGTCCCACAAGACCAAGTCCATAGTGACAAGTTCGCGGTCTCCAATAACCTCGCCACCTGACACCAGGACCACGCCATCTATAACAACACCAGTCCGCCACCTTGCGGACTGCTCCACTAGACCACGCGACCTCCAGGCAAGCAAATCTGCGCAACTGTGCCGACCACCACGATCTAACAACCAGACGCCGCAAATACAAAAACAAGTCGGACACCGGGCGATCTCCAGAAGAGTCCGCCACAACTGCGATTAGCCAACCCTAACCGTCGGTTAATCAAGGTATGCTTGCTGAGCCAGACCACAAAAGATAACCGGCACCTGCCAAAGCCAGTCCTCCAAAGCTGTTCGCCAGGCCGTGACGGACTTTGCGGTTTGTGCGGTCTAACTAGTGTCACGCCCAACTCCACTTTTACTCTCACTTCAACAATTTCAACAATAACAATTCAAGTTGGGATATCATCCAATAGTCCACGTGCTTGTTCTTTGATATGATAATGATTATTTTAGATTTGATGAAATGATAAACGTGATCGAGCGAATTTGAATAATACATGCCAAGTCACATAAGCCATATAGAAGAATGCATACATATTTTTTTATGGATATAATAATATTTAATTCTTGACCAAAATTTCATTATATTTATCACCCATCAAACTCACGTTGGATTATTGGCACCTAAAGAATGAAGAGAACTAATTATACACCATATCCTAACTCTCTCTCTCTCTCTCTCTCTCCCTCTCTTCATTCTCTCCCTCTCTTTATATTTCTTTTCAAGCGGGCAGTATATGTTTAATAACAGCGTCGGACACCATGGAGAGTGGCGATCTTCGGAAGGCGGCTCTTCAAGGAGAGTCAAATAGTTGTTCCATTTTGATCCACATGACATTGCGTTGAAATCGTTTAGTATTACAATTCTAATGTGACTTAATCGAGGACAAATCAATGCACGGGTAAACAATTCGGTTTTAATATGACGCGAAATAAATAATTACTGAGTGGCACATTGTGGTATATATGATGGACCTATTTGAAGAATCCAAAGCTTTTGGCTGTCATATGTTGGAGAATCTAGCAGAGCTGTGCGAGCAGCCTCCACGTAAAAAAGGGGTCTCCGACACTCCAATAACCTGATGTCGGGCATCACTGCCCCACAGGCGGATCTATGTAGAGACACGCTCGGACACGTGCCCAGACGTGATTTTGGGAATACTTTGCTTAGAATGTCCCATCCTCTACAATCTACTCCTGTGACCTAGCGTTTCTCCTGGAACCTGCAAGGCCAAATCCTAGTTCCACTCTTGACCGTCTTCCCCAACGCCAACCTTATTGCTGGCGATCCGAAAGGATTAGGAAGGATGTGGAGCGGGAATCCTTTATGGTCGTCCGATCTTGCAATAAAGAGTACATCTACTTTGATATTTTTAGGTTTGCTAATCAATGATTGGTCCATGCAGCGAATCTGGGATCCAGATCCCCCCCCCCCCCCCCCCATTTTTAACAAAATGGTGGGGATCCATTTGTCTATCTAATGAACAAGACTTTCTAAAAAAATCTAAGGGTGTAGGTTTTTTTGATTTAAAAAAATATAAAAAGATTGAGAAATAGTGAACCCGTCGGATCAGGCTCGAGAAAATCTGGACAACAAAATGATTCCCCACCATTCGTTAGAAATGGAGAGGATCCCCATCAGAAAAAACCTGCACCCAAATTCAAGGAGAGGATCCCCATCAGCAGATCTGGGCCGATCCGCTGCAGGCTGAAGTTCCTCATTCGCCGTGACACGTTTAATGTATGCAGATCAGCTTCAAACCTGTGTTGCAGTTGAAATGGCTAACTTATTCAATTTTCATAATTATCGGTCAATCGGTTATATTATCAGAAAGTGGTGAATATGAGAATTGTTAAAAATAGTAAGTTTACTGTAAAAGTTAAATAATTATTCAAAATGATTAATATTTTATTTTATTAGAGAGCATTAGAGTTTACGCACCTGTGGCCAACAGAAAAAAAATGATTAGCAATGATATCAACTATAAAATTTCATTGACTTCGCAATTAATTTAATGTTTTAATTAAATAATAATAATAAAATAGTGTGATTAGTTTAATTAGAGACTCTTCTTAGGATTTACACGCGGTGAAGATTATGAAGCAGCTGATTTGCAGAGTGGTGAAAAAAATCTGTTAATTTGCAGCGACTGGAGAATCAGTGAAACTGTTTGGATGATCTGCTTTTTCAGTGCTGTTTGATCAGTGAATCTGCCAAAACTGTTTGGCAAAGTAGCTGTTTGGTTGCTTATTCAAAACAAAAGTAATTGCAAATAGAATATGAACTTTAAATATTTTGTCAAATCTTATTATTAAATAATCAGATTGTCTAGACATCATAAAAATAAACTTCAGCATATTTTGTAGTTGTTTCATTGGATCCACTCGCTTCGGCACCGATGATGTTTACTTACACAATGAAAGAATATAATATCAATGATTTTGATGTTAAATTTTCTTTTTGACTACTAAAAAATATTGTACGTGTGATCATGTTGTAACTGGTCGGCTATAAAATCTCGTAATGATCGATGTTTGGATTTGCATTTGTGGCTCTTCGGTTACGAGTAACTCGCAGCTCATACACCTGTCGATGCACAAAGTTAGCATCCATATTACATGCATTAAACTCTCGATCTACGCGTGAGGGGTGCCTCCGAATATAATTATGTATGGTCATTGTCTCCACCACAATGACACACTGTTTTGAAACTGTGTATTGCTGCATCTTTCTCAGTATGCCCCACTTCTTCTTCCAAACGCCAAAAGTTCTCTCAATCACACTACGAAGTGATGAGTGAGCCTTATTAAAAATTTCACGTCGTCCTGAAATCAGTCGATTACCCCTTGCAAAATCAGGTAAGTGATAGTGAGTCTCTAAATATGGTTTCAAAATTCCTCGTTGAAGCGGATATCTAGCGTCTACCAAATAATATTTACCTACATAAGAAATTTATTAATTTTAAAATGAAGTGAAATTGTAATATATTTTGAATACTAATAAATTTACGTACCAGGAGGCGGGTGGGGAAATTCACAACTTGGATCATTAACTGCACGTTGAAAGATCCGACTATCATGAACTGAACCATCCCATCCTGGGACCGCATAAGTAAAACACATATCGAAGTCACATATGGTCATTATATTTTGAGTTGGTGTACTGTGACGTCCTATATATCACACTTGATCATCCGCCGGAACACATGCATCTACATGAGTTCCATCTATAGCTTCAATACAATCTTTAAAATACGACAGGTATCAGTCATCATTTAAGATTTGTGCAGGTATATTCATAAATTGTGAATCTAGTGGTTTTATCATTTCAGCAACAAGGAGGGTCAATGCATCCAGGCCTATCGCAAAAAACCTACTTATAGTTTTGGTGGAATGCTGAAAATCCTCACTTGTAAACCTCATTGACCTTTTATGCGCTAAAGTATATATGGTAATAGCCAATACCTCTCTCGCAGCTGTTCTTTGTGAGTCTTGTAATCCATAAGATGTTTGAAGTAGATATAACAAATCTGTGAATATTTGAGGTGACATCCTGAACGCAATGTGGAACCTCGTTGGATGACCAACTAACAACTCACCAACCCACTTATCTCTCGTCTGTACAGATGTCATGCATGGTATTTTGTCATTGTATGCCAACATGTATTCAGAAATTACAATCACTGACGAGATAACTATATTGTTGAACAATACAAAATGACGTTGTCGATCAAAATCAACAGCTGAAATTTACTCATCATCATCGAGGGTAAATTCTTCGTTATCATCTGTCATTGCAAACTACCTATAATCACAACAAACATACTACCTTTTTATAATCCAAATAGGTAAATAGCATATAAGATAGTAAAACATGCAATAAGTTAAACATAGAAACAAAATGTGATTCCATTACATATAAACTGCATAGAAACTGCAAGTGAGTTTGCAAAACATAAAAGATAGTCATATAAGAGAATACAATAACTTAAATAAAGAAAATACATATAGGTTTGCAAAACATATAAGATAATGCACATGATATTCAAGAGTTGTTGTGCATGTAGCGATTTTTCAGCCACTCAAGCCTTTTATCACTTGGAATGCCCATAAATATAGCTTTGTTGATCATCGTCATTAGGAAAAGTGTTGCTCAATCATAGAACATTTTGTCTTCATAAATCTCTGGATATTTCTCAAGCTCGTCCAATGCTTCATTCAACAAATATACATTTGGTGGTTTTGCGGGCAGAAAGAAAGAACTAGCAACACTTTTGGAAAACTCAACTAGCTTCTTAATATGTGATTCCATTATTTGTTTTTTACCCTTGTCTTTGAAGCTCCTCCCATTGCGTGATCTCTTAGAACCTTGAGAACTTGTACTACTGTTCGGATCCTTCGGCCCACTAGAACAGATATCATCAGAAGTAGGTGGTGGCGTAGTTAAATTCTCTACAACATGCTCATCGCTTGACCCAATATTATTGGAAATATGGTCATGTTGATTAAATGCATGTGGCATAGCTCCCGTAGACGGGATCCATACATTTTTACCATTAGCAACAACCTGGCTAAACATTCGATTAAGTTTCTCCTCAAGATCTGGAGCAATTCCTATGAATCAATTTTTTTTTGCGGCGGGCAACATCTGAAAGAAAAGATATAAGTTAATTTTAAAAAAAACATTAACTTTATTTATCAAATAGTTCTTCTAACCTCTATTTTTTCTTTCCACTATTCATCTGAGGCATCAATTGTTGAAAATTCACAAGTTAATCAACTGGTAGTTCTGGTATCAAGCAAACACTTCCAAAACTATCAAGCTGATCACTTGATCAAGCGGAAACGAGAACTAGGCGCAGGACACTCTAACCATAAACTGAGTTATGTATCAGATGAAGAGCAAACACAGATCTTGCATTAATCCACTCTCAACTTTACAAGGCAAGGTATACATGGCAAGACTTAATTTCGCCAATTAAAATGAGAAGAAAACAAGCAAGAGCAAACTTCAAGTTGGGCGGACTGCCTCCAAGACCGCTGAGTCCGCCGAGACCGCCGAGACTGCCGAGACTGCCAAGCCGCTGCTGCTACTCTGATTCTACGGAGTCTGCACAAACCGCGCGGACAACCCGTTATTCTGCTGACGCCTGCTATACAAGCCGTCGCCGAACTGAATGAATAGACCGCCAAGTCCGCCTAGACCGGCGACCTGGTTATTAAACTTAGACCTATTGAAGGAGAGAAACTGGTTGGCCGCCACCTGCGACCTGCTGCAACCGCTGATTGTATGCCGCAAGCTTCACTGTTTCCTGACCTTGATCAGAACTAGACGTCCGGCTTCACAGTGTTGACCGCACAACCTGCAAACATCAACCAGTTAAATCTCAACCCGCACGACCTGGAAAACCGAGTCCGCAACAATTGATCCGCGCTCAACTTAATGTTCACTCAGTTACTGTAGATGTATCAGTGGGGTCTATTTATAGGCGGGATGAGAAGTGTGGTCACCGCCCTAGTGAATAGAGTCACCACCACAGCTCGCAGCTAGTACAACCCAGTCCGTCGAGTCCACAAGAACTTGGTCAGACTCCAGCCAACTCGCCAGACGCCAAGTCAAGGTCAGACCGCCACCAGGCGGACACCGCGCCGGTCCGCACACATGTAACACGCGGGCACAACAACATCCCATTCACTGCGTCAGTCCGCACGCTAAATACGGACAAGGCAACAGCCCCCACAACCCGCACGCACTGCACCAGTCCGCCATACTGCACAGCATACAGACACAGCCACAACCCATACTGCATAGTCCGCACGCCATACGTGGACGTGGCGACAGTCCGCACAGCTCGAGAACACCATCACAGCCCGCCACACAAGTCCACAACCAACAGGCAGATCGTCCAGTCAACAGCAGACTCTGCGGTCGCTACGAACACCCTGGACTTGTCACAGAGTGTGACCAAGTCCAGCAACCCACCAAACAACTGGTGCGGGCTTGGCGGACACGAAACCCAGACCGCCAACTCCATGGACAGTCCGCCACCATGAATGCGGCTATACCCACCGCATCACCAGAGAACTCGGCAAGGACCAAAGCCGATCTCCAAAACCAGTACACAATAGCGGACTCCGATGACTCTAACCAAGTCCGCTACATCTCTGCGGATATAATCCCCAATCTGCACGGTTACTTCAAGAACAAGATCTGCAGAACCGCAGACCGAGCTGAGCACCGCCACCAGATCGCCAAAGACATACCGCTCATGCCGCTCCACTAGACGCCCAAGCCGACAAGTCTACCCTGGTCACAGACCACCCAGGCCGCAACATCAATCCGCCCAGGCCGCGCGGTCTGCTCCATCACCCACTTTCACTTCATAATTTTCAGCATAAATAGTCTTTTTAATTAGATTTCACCCTAACCCAGTCTCTGCTCTTTTTAGATCACGTCATAGCTTTTAATCCCTCTTTAGTTGGTCCCATTTATTTCTTAGTTGTGCCTGATCATATGTTAATCTCGTGCGTGCTTTGAAATTATCTACAACATTTTTTCAACCCTCTTTGCAGAAGTGAGTGGTTGGACGATTTCCCAAGTCAATTTCTTGGATATAGATATCACAAAATACATGAACTTAGGCATTCTCCCATGGAACTGAAACACCAACTGTTTTTTGTTTACCCATCTAGAAACACAGTAATAGCATGATCACTGGAAACATAACACATTTATTAAAATGAATATGAAAATACATGAACTTGGGCAAGCAAATCCACATAATGTTAATCTATGAATGAACCCGACTGAAATCATGAACTTGGGCAAGTAAATCTTAACAAACATGAAAATACATGAAATTGGGCAAACACATCCACACAATGCTAATCTATGAACGACCCCGATTGAGATCACAAAACAATGTTGAAATGTAATTACTGTTAGCAAGAATGCTGCTCCTAGGAAGAAGATGAAGCATGCTCATCGTTGTTGTCAAAACCCTAAGAAGAAGACGAACAAACAAACCTTCTAACAAGAAGATTACTGTGGTCAGACCGACGGAAGGAGGTCCTCGGTGCATCGCCGGAGTGTGGCCGGGAGATCGATGACAAGAGCCGAAACCCTAGGAAGAAGATCAATGTTGTCGGACAGGCATAGATGGACGGGAGATCTACTCAGTGATTCGTCGGAGTATGAACGGGAGTTGGACGAGAGATCGACGGGAGATCGATCGACGCTGCTCCTTTGCTGGAGTCGCACGAGGAAAACAACGCGGCAGTGAGATGTGTAAAAGTTCCGGAAACAGCTCGTCGTGCGAAAAAATCGCGATTTGGGGGATGTAACGCCCCTGATTTGGGGGAGTTGACGACGCGTCGCCATGAGTACGTTTTCGCGTCTATTCGATCGAGTCGGCCAAATTCGTGAATCCTTGTCAAAAATGGAAACTTTCACGTTAGGAAATTAAATTAATTAATTTTTGTCATGCTCGTCAAGTTTCGTCGCGATCCGAGCGATATTCGAGTCTCGGCGAATTTCCGAAGTTTTGTAGAATTTATGTTCGCCGTAAACTTTGAAAATTTATATATCAAGAACGGCTCATCGGATTTTGGTTCCGTCTTCGCCGTTGTGTTCGTAGCGTCAGTGTTCGCCTACGGTGAGAATTTCATTTAATTCGGCGAGCGTTTGGACCTTCATTTTGATCTTGTATTTTCTTGTTCAAAAATATAAAATATGATTATTTTAATATTAAAGTACTATTCAAAAATGAAAAGTACTATTTATTCATAAAGTTTGATCAAAATGGTAAATTTGCAAAAAAATTGTTATTTATGAAAATTTCTCTCGGGTGAATTCTCTGTTTTCGAATAAACCTTTTTGTTCATGCATCATTTCTCTCGAGTGAATTTCCTGTTCTCGAGTAAATCTTTCGGTTCATGCATCATTTCTCTCGAGTGAATGTTCTTGTTCTCAAGTAGTAAATTTTAGTACTCGAGTAGCTTGTTTTCTACCTCTCGAGTACCTGTAATCTTGTTCTCGAGTGGTCTGCAGTCCTTCTCGAGTAGCCTGTTCTTATCTGCATTCAGGCGTCATTTTGAGGGTCAAAACGGTGTCGTGTAAAAGAATGGTTAACGTGAAATTTGTTCATCTCGACGAGATCTACAACTTTTATGTTGGGCACTTTTCGAGTTGAAGTCATCTTAAACTACTATTTTCATTTTCTATGCGTCCGCTCTTTTAGAATCCGCCTCCTTCATGTTTAGACAAAGAATTTATCTCTCTCTCTCTCTCTCTCTCTCTCTCTATATATATATATATAAAGGAATTTATCTCTCTCTCTCTCTCTCTCTCTCTCTCTCTATATATATATATATATATATATATATATATATATATATATATATATATATATATATATATATATATATATATATATATACTATTTTATAAGGAAGAAACCCCCTTTGGTGCAACATTGGGCTTTCCAATTTTGTCATTGCACCAAAGGGTGATTCACCCTTATGCCATGGAAATTGAGGTTGGGCTGGGCGGGTTGGTGCTGGCTTCGCACGGGTGGGCGGGCGAAGCCCGACACGGTGGGCTGGGGTCAGCTTCGGGCGGGTGGGCGGGCGGCGAAGCCCGCCGTGCGCGGCTGTGTACTGTCGCGCTTGGCCGTAGGGGGGGCGGAGCCCTGTGTCGGCCACTTGTATATATATATATATTCATATACTTAAGGATATATATAAAAAAGAACTTCATCTTCTTCTCTTGGCCGAATCAGAGAGCGAGAGTGACGACAAAGTTCTAAGTACGTGAATCTTCAGGTGGCTGCCGGCGGAGCTCCGGTGCTCGAAATTTCCGACAGATCAAAGATCTGGAAAGCTCTCATCGAGAGTTACGTTATCGTGGTAAATTTTTTTCCATTTCTTGAGTTTTCTTTTTAGGGTTTTTTGGCCCTAACCTCTATTTTGGCCATTTTTGTTCAGATTTTGACTCCTCCCGTCTTCTTTTGCCCCGATCTGCGACGCTGGGTGATTCAGAGGATTTTTCCGGTAAAACCGAGATAAGTGGTGTTCTTACTCTCCCTCTTGCTCCTTTATTCTAAATTTTTGTCACATTTGGTTGAGTTTGTCATGTTTCAATTACATAGAAACTTGTCCTTAAATTCTATTTTTTCCTCTTTTCCTTGAATTGCAACTTGTTTCCCCTAGAACCATACCCCCAATTTTTATTCCGTAGAATTGGTAAACAAATTAGTTGTTGTGTCGTTTTAACTATCGAGTCATCTTGATCATTGTGACACCTTGTGCGTTCAGTTGATTTTGATTAAACTTCATTTTGCTTGACCTTGAAATGTCCTTATGCAGTCCACATTGTTTGTTGACTGTGAGTCTATGATGAATAAAAAGGAACTCTGCTTATATAATTATATAACTAAAGAAACACAGATGGACTGTGCGCGTTAGGGTTTCTCCCTCAGCATAGTGCCTTATGGTGGAGTTTGTGCACATTGTGGACTTTCATCCCCGACACATTACCTTAGCTTGGTCTGTGCGCGTTGGGGTTTCTCCCTCGACATGGTGCCTGTTGGTTAGGTTTGTGCGCGTTGTGGACCTTTTTCCCCGGCACAGTACTATTTATTGTTGAGCTGATCAGTCTCATTTTTATTAATGAATAACATGAATATTAATGAAAAAATGAAAGTTTGAACTTCTGATGTTGGTATTTTGTTCTGTCCTATTGATGTGATTAGTCATTCTTGCTCGGCTAGATTTACTATTTGCTTACTTTTACTCTGCTACTGACCCTTTTATTGCAGTCGTTTTACAAATTTCCTTCACTTTGAGGTTTGTTTGGTCTGTTTTTACTCTTTGCACCATTTGTAACTTTTTTCTGAGGTGTTCTTCTTTTGAATGCATTAGGATCAGAGCAGTGGCATGTTTAGCTGACCGTGTTGTGCTTCTGGTGCCGCGGGTTGCTGCGGCCGTTCGCTTCCACCTCCGAGCTTAGAGGTAGTTGAATTGTTTAGACTTGTCAGATTTTACTATGAGTTCGTGTCAGTTGTTGACGCTCATAGTCTTTGACTTTTTTTTTGTGATCGACTACTTGCTGTTTTTACTGTTGTTACTTTTTACCTATTTATACTTGCTCTCTAGGAAGGATTTATGTTAGGATGAAATTAGTTATTTTAAAGTATACAAAACTGCATTCTGGAGTATCGGCATGACATGACTTTTAACTGTAAAAGCTAATACTTTTAAGCGCTATAAAAGTCCTGTATATATTAAATGTAGATGTCACATCATCATTTTAAGATACTAGACCTTCATTCTCATATAGGTTAACAAATGAATCAACTCAGTATTTTCCGCTGCGTAAAACTTATATATTTTCTCATCTATGGACTAGTGATCCACCCGACTGAGGGACACGGTCAGTAACTCTAATAATTTATATGCATTGTTTTAACTTAATTTACTAAATCTTTTGCATGAAATAAATGTGAGAACGAGTAGCCTGAGCATCTGCAGTTGTCCCATACACGGCGTGGCATCACGACGCGTATTTTCTCTACTCTGACGTATTTTTGGATACAGGGAAAATGTGGGTTGTGACAGGGGATTTTTAGGGCTTCAGCGGCTTTCTGCTGTAGGAGTAGAGGGCGCACATTTTTGTTTGGCGCGGATTTTTGAGAAGCTGCGGTGTGCAGCTCTCAATAATCCGAGCCAAACAGACCTTAAGACTGCGTTTAGCACGGCTTATCGCGGCTTATTTGCTCCGATGAAGTTGGACAAAATTGTCATTGTCATTCCAAAATCTTATGCCTCGAAATAGTTTTTTTATAACGGTAGTAACATTTGTGATACCAAACATATATTCTATGACAATGGCGTTGCCAAATGCAGCTTAAGGCTGTGTTTGGCGTGGCTTATCCCGACTTTTTTGCTAAAATGAGGTTGGACAAAAATGTCATTGTCATATCAAAATCTTATGTCTCAAAGTTGTTTCTTTTTTAAAACATTTGTGATACCAAACATACATTGTAGGACAATGACATTTTTGACCAACCTCATCGGAGCAAATAAACTGATATAAGCCGCGCCAAACGCGGCCTAAAGCTCCATTTGGTACGACTATTATGAACTGTCGTTCGCGAATGCCCAATCTTATCTAAGGAGCTTCATTCGCTTTTATGCTTAAAATTTGTTGTCTTTTTTTGGTTGTAGTCATAGGACTCACAACCACTGTCTTGCCAAACATGCATTTTATGATGATGATGTGTTTGTCCAAGCTCACACAGCAAAAAACTCGCGCCAAACAAAGCCTAGGAGATCATTCATCAACTCAAATTTCAACCAGATGCAAGTACTGTTCCTCATAGTTCAATTTCTCATTATTCCATTTGCAAATTTTTTGGGACCGATACAACAATACTGTTGAGGTATATTGATATAATGATAACAGATCCTTAATGGTTTTGATTTAGATCTGTTAGACGTCCAATAACTCATCGTCGAGGATTTAGGGTTACGCCTTTAAATACCCCTGCCAGGGGGAAACACGTGGTCGTCAAGTTTGGAACGACCTCTACGTTGCCCCTGATAGGGGTATTTAAAGGCGTAACCTTAAATCTCCGACGACGGGTTATTGGATGTCTAACATATCCAAACCAAACTCGTTAATGACTCGTTAACATTCTACTAATACACATCAACAATCTCCTATTATATTGAATATAAATAATAGCTCAAAACATCACACTTAAAACAAGAGTTAGTAATGACAAACATGAGTTTTTCATAAACATTAATATGAGTTTTATAGTACAGATAAATCTAAACTCAAACACATGGTTACAAACATAACGGTAAATAAAACTAAAAACTCAAGCTAATGACTGATCATTGGTCTATACAAGCAACAGATCGTCATTATACAAGTCGAAATCAACTTTTTCTCATTCATTCTCCTTTTGATTTGCAAACAGGTACAATATGAATGTTATGAGACAAATCTCCATGAATTCAAACATTTGTTATCAAATATAAAATGATTAGTTCTAGCAGTAAAAGAAGGTAATACTCTAACCAAGAAGAAAGAATCACAAATCAACATCTCAATCTAATTTATAAAAAAAATAGAAAATTGATTTCATAGAATTAAACTATATTCATTTGATTATTAAGATTATTACGAGTCGTTTCATAATTGTGCTATACCATCAAGTTTGGAATGATATAACTAATAATCATAATATCGGGACACATATCAGCAACTTTAGTATTGCTTTTTGGAGTGATACCCAAATCAGGCATTGAATAAAATAATTGCGTAAGTCATCAAGTTTGGAATGACTGATAACTATTCGTATCTGACTTTCATTAGATAGCATCTGAAATATTTCTATGTACTCAATCTAAATGCTTGAATATAAGTAGACTACGGTTCTAAAACTTAAAATCTATGCAAGTTATTAAGTCATACTGAATGGTTTTTAATCTCATCTCCTCCAATGTTTTAGTTATTAGAACCTTATATAAGTTTTTGGTAAAGACATCTGCTACATTATCTTTTGATCTCACGTCCAACCGGGTGATTATCCCCTGACTAGTGAGATAGGTCAACCAGGTTTGTTTCATCCTTAGTTGCATTCGATTTCTATTAAATAACATATTTGTTGCAATGGCCTTTGTGTCTTGATTGTCACAAAAGATCGAAATAGAGTGCATTTTCAGACTTGTCATTGGAATGTCCATTATCAAATCTATTATTCACTCCGCTTCTTCTTCAGCTAAAGCGAGAGCATTGAGTTCTGATTCCATAGAGGATAGTGCAATACACGTCTACCTTTTTGACTTCAAAGTACTGTTGCTCCTCCTAATGTAAACACAAAATCATTAGTTGATCTACTATTAATAATTTCTGAGCACTAGGATGCGTTAGAATACCCTTCAAGCATACGAGGATGTCCACTGTAATATAAATCATACTTCTCAGTAAAATTTAAGTATCACATTAGCCTTTCTAAGGCATCCCGGTGATCCTTCTCAGGGTTACTCGTAAATCTACTTAACATGTCGACCGTAAAGATGATGTCAGGTCTAGTGCAGGTTGTAGCATACACGAGACTTCATATGATTTTGGAGTAATCAAAGTGTCTAATAGGTGAACCTTCATTCGGTTTCATTCTATTATTATAGTCGCATGGAGTCTTAATATTTTGTTATTATCGTAACATCATTTTTCTAGTAGATTTCTAATGTAATGACTCTAACTTATAGTAATACTTTTTTTAGTGAAGTTCACTTCCATTTCTAGGATGATTTTAGCACTCCTGAGTCTGTCATGCTAAATTCTTTCTTCAAGGTAACTTTCACATCTTCCATCTCAGACTGATCAGTACCCAGAATTAGCATATCATCAATGTACAAACATATAATTATATCTTTATTTGAACTTATTCTTATATACATACATTTATCTGAAAAGCTGGATTTGAAACTCATGACTTTAACACAAGTGTCAAATTTTTCGTGTCACAATTTTGGTGCTTGATTCAATCCGTATAGTGACTCAATCAACCTACAGACTTTATTTTCTACATCTTCTATGACAAACCCTTTAGATTAGTGCATATAGATCTACTCATGCAGATCTCCATTCAATAATGCAGTTGTTGAAGCCGGGAAAATCCCTACTCCAAAAATTTGGATCAAGGCAACCTAAGGTTAACGGTTCAGCGGTCTAGCTCGACGGCTAACAGGCTAGGACGCAGAAACAGTCATACAACTAAAAGGACCCCAGGTGTTGCGGTAAGAAGGTCCCAGCACGTACCCAAAAGCTTAGAAGAAGCAACCTTTGTACAACCAAAAATGGTCGAGCAGGGTACGAGGTAGACTGGCTGACAACAAAGTCGCGACGACTAACAGGGATAGTCGCAAACTCGCGGTCTGTCTTTCTGAATAAGGGATTCAAAGGCTCAGCTTGTTGTCTATGAAAAAGACAGTTGAGATCTTTTTCGAGATTTTTCATTCCGTCTCCTAGTACCCACGGGGTCCTATTTATAGGTCAATCCAAAGAGAGGGGGGTCTTATTTGTAGCCCTACCCCCGTCAAATAGGCGACTTCTCGAGTGGAGCTCGTCTGGCTGGGCGAGTAACAAGCCTAGTCGCCTACCTGACGAGTATGCGAGTGGAGCTCGCCATAATTGCACAGGTCTTCTGCCTTCACGCGCGTTGACTCTGACTTCTGCCTTGACTTGCTGACTCTGTCCCTTGCTAACCTAACTCTGGAAGTGTCCACCCTCGACGAATATGGGTTCTACACAATCCCCATTCTTTCTGAGCGACGTAGGAGTTCAAAAAGAAACATCCAACACTTATTCAACAAACTACTTGGGCGAGTATCTGAGTTGCTCGCTTCTAATGGATTTATGTTGAACTCTATAAATAAGGGGTGCCTGGTCTTTGAGGTATGCATTTCTGAACTCGCACGTGATGTCAAAGTCCGCCGAGGAAGCCTACCAAGCGAGCTTGGTCGCTTTGTCTGGATTCCTTGAGCCGGCAAGGCCTAAAAGGCCATGAGAAGGTGAGGTGGATGCTGATCTCCCTCCCTCAAAGAATAAAAATTTGAAGAAGAAGCTGAAGAAGTCGCTCACCTCCAAAACTGGCAACCCGCCTCCGCCTGCCTATATTGCCTCCTCCTTGGTCGTCTAACCCAAGCCTTCCTCCAATACCCAACAACTCCTTAATGACCTTGGTCTGAGCGACATTCCTGATCTACATGTTCCTCGACTTCTCTCTCTCCTCCCCCATTATCTTCTCTTCTCACCGCCATCTTCTCCTCTAGATATGTACAGAGGCGAATCAAAGATCCGTCCCTAGCTGTTTGCAGAAGTCCTCCAGCTCCGAGCTGGCAAATTGCGGGTCATTGTCGGTGACGATGGCGAGATATATCCCAAACCTGCATGCAATCTCTCCCCAGATGAAGTTCTTCATGATCTGCGAAGTGGTCTTTGTTGAAACCGAAATTCGGTCTCATGTGGAGTTCGATCTCTGGGGAAGGAGTGGTCTCGCACCTACTTCACTCCTGCAAGCAAAACAACAGAGGAAACAAGGAGAAACAGACCCAAGGGCTCGGCGGGGAGGACTCACCATACACCCGGAAGAGTAGAGAATACTTCCCCTCCTTAGCCACAGGCCGAGCTAAGGCTACCTCAGGAAGCACTACTAAATCGGGGAGCAAGAGAAAATGAGAGCGTGTCCATTGAGGTGCCCCCTTGGGTTCTATTTATAGTTTTTAGAATCTGAACTGCCAATAACCAAAAGAACTGACCTGAAATTACTAGAAAGCCCTTGGTTGGGTCTGCCAACAGCCAAACTCCGCTGTTTTGAACAGCTATGTGCAGTCCAACATGGTCTGCCAACAGCGTAGCTCCGCTGTTCTGAGAATCTATTCGCACCCATGGGGAGGGCATCCATGTAATTTCTCCTCGGGGCTTCTACTGGCCCCCTCCATGGATTGGGAGGTCAGCTCGCCACTAATCCCTCTCCGCGAGAGGCGGGCGCGACCTGGTTCCAGCGGCTTGCCTATTCTTCTTGGGCGAGCGCGAACCGGGCCACCGCGACCCGCCAATCCTCTGCTGAGGCGGTCAGACGACCAGGTCGCGGGTAGGGAACGGGCTGATTCCCATTGCGACCATTAGAATGGTTCGCGGGTCGCAGGTCGTCGAACCCTTCCGCGAACATCGGCTCGACGAATAGCGCCTCCCACTCCGGTCGACTATTCTCTGAGCGAGCGGGAGGGGTGAAGGAGTCGTCTCGCCTGGCTCGCTCGCTTGAACTGAGCGGGAGCGGACCAGCCTCTTACCGCATGCCCGCATGTTGCTTGGGTGCGGGCCGTGGAACTTGGTTCGGTCGATTTTCCTGGCGGGGCCCGCTCGACGAACGCGGGGTTGTACACAATCCCCGCTCTTTTCGAGGTTGGCACAAGCTCGGAAAGAACCATCCAACCCGCGTGTTCGGTGAGTACTGGGCTGAGCTGACACGGAATCTTCTGGTGGGGCCCCACTATTCGGCTATAAATATACTACTGAGCCCAGGGGGGTCTCCCTAGGCCATCTCGTCTTTTCAAGCAGACTGCAGCTTCTTGATGCCGGTCAGCGAAGAGGTGCGAGCCCGTCTGACGGCCGCGGGCCAGAAGACTCGGGAGGAGGCCCTCTGTAATACCTCCCCTGTAATGACCGTATAATATGGGTCTGGCCGGGGCCCCACAACATACGGACGACACAGCTTTAGTATTATAAGATGATATACTACCCACACTCAAAACTCTTTGCATAACACAGCGGAAACACAAGCAAGACTAGAAGTTATCCACCATTATAAGAGTAATAAAATTGGCCTTATGGCCTTACAACATAAGAGAGTCCAAACTCACATAATACATCAATCATGAAAGTGCATAAGCACTCCTAGTCTACCTCGGCATGCAAGTCGGACAACACGAGTCTCAAACATGCAATATCATAAAAGAAGAATTACAAAAGAGGGGAACACTTCATGAGGCTTAGGCCTTCCTGGCCGGTGAGCTAGCTCCTACTTGCGATCTTTGCCCGGTAAAAAATATTAGTAACGTGGGTCAGCAAAGGCTGACCTCAGACTGTGTAACCAACACATCTCCTCCCGGCCGCCCCTAACGGACCCCGGGGTACTCCTCCAACCTGCAAGTCAGCACTTCATATGCAATTTATAAATATAAACAAGGAATGCATTAAGAACAGGCTTGGATGTCTCAAACAACATACACGTTCCCTACTGGTTGAGCACGTAACAAAAAGGGCCTACTTATGCAACATGTATGCAACAACCCGGGCTTCACCCAAGGCACCCTAAAGCGTATGCATCTAGCACAACATCACAACAATTGGGTACTCATCGTTTCCCCATTGGCATAAAGCCGCAAACAAAAAGGGAAACACAATTCCCCCCAACGACACACAAGCCGCCACATGAAACTCTTGCCAAGGCCCCACCCGCTCAAGGTCTTAAACCCGGGCTTGCCTGCAAGCTCTGACGTCTCATGTCAGGATTCCAACAACCACAATTGACCGATTCTAAGAAGCCTTGCCGGACCCCACCCGCTCATGACCTCATTGACCGGGCTTGCCCCCATGCTT
Source organism: Platanthera guangdongensis (assembly GCA_039583875.1). Lineage (NCBI taxonomy): Eukaryota > Viridiplantae > Streptophyta > Magnoliopsida > Asparagales > Orchidaceae > Platanthera > Platanthera guangdongensis. Next base: position 6,434,562 of record CM077153.1, on the reverse strand, counting down.
GGCATTCTCGTCAGTCTCACAGAAGGGGACTAGTCTCGCCGGGACACTCTCCACACATGACGTGTACGTCGCGAGATAGCCAGCCGACCACGGAGACACATCCACGCCTTGGTACAAACAATCCAAGACAATTCCACCCTAGTCCCACATTTGTACTGCAGCATTCCCGCGCACCAAGGAAACCATCTACCACTCATGCGGAGCTAACCTTGTCCACCAAGGAAACCATCTACCGCCATTGAGGAGCTAACCTTGTCCGGTTCTGACTACACGTACTCACTCGAGAAAAAGGGAAAAACATCACCACATCACAAACGACATCTTGCCGCAACGGATCTCTACGAATCCTTAAAGCTCGTATGCAACATCACCGAGTCGGACTAACGGTCGCGACTACAGCTTCACACACCATGCCTAATCCACTAACGGAGCGGATCTCTAATGTAAAATATGACGGGGACGGACTCAATCGACTCGGAGGTTCCTCTTGAACCTTAGCGACCCAAACCCCTCCCATTTGAGTGTTTGGTGCCCAAAAACTAGAAAAGAAAAGATGATAAAACATGCATCCTAAAACCGAGAGGAGAAGCGTCGTTACCTTCCGACTCCTCTTCCTAGCCATGACAAAATAGCGGATGACAACCTTCGCAACGGTCTAGCCTCCACGGATCTGGACTCGGCTCGCGATTTTGGAGCACCGAAGCCTCTCCAACAGCCGGATCTCTACTTCACCTTCTTCCTTGCTCTCCCTTCTCTCTAGAATTTTAGTAAGAGAAAGCTTGGAGAAGAATGAGGGTTTCCAAACCTATTCTCGGACTTAACTCCCCAACAGCAGTCCTGGACCGTCAGATCCCAAAATAAGGGAAAGAATGACCACGATCTGCCTGAAAAAATAAAACACCTGGGCCGAACACGGCCTGCGACACGCCCTTGTCCAGGGTCGTGTCCCCCATTCGCCGTCCCAATCGACGCGCCTGGAACGACACACGGGCATCCGACATGCCCGTGTTCAACCCGACACGCCCGTGTTCCAACTGACACGGCCGTGTGGTCGGCTGTGTGCCTCCATCGACACAGCCCCGAAAACAACCTGAGACTCATACGGGTACTAGACACGCCCGTGTCCTTACCCGTGTCCAACTCAACACGCCTTGGCTCCAGGCCGTGTTCACTGTCCCGACACTTCGTCGAGCGAAGTTCGTCGACTGACTGACACGGCCTTGGACATGCCCGTGTCCTAGTCCGTGTGCCTTCTCTCGACACATCGTCGAGCGATATGCGTCGACTACCTGACATGGCCTTGGACATGCCCGTGTCCTAGGCCGTGTGCCTTGTCTCGACACATCGTCGAGCGAAATTCGTCGACTCCCCGGGCCGATCGTCGACACGGGCTTGACACGCCCTGAGACACGCCCGTGTCTGAGGCCGTGTTCTTTGCTCGACGATCGTCGACTCCAAAATCGTCGACCTCACGACCAAAACGTCGATTAGAGCCTGACACGCCCTGGGACACGCCCGTGTCCCAGGCCGTGTGCACCCTGCCAGAAACCAAATTTTCCTCTTCAAAATTTTGGGGCGTTACACCCTCGAGGCCGCCCCCTGGTTAGCGCGTGGGTCTCCCGACCCTCTCTTTAGACCGGTAACGGGAAAGATTGTGAGGCGGTCCCCGGCGAATAACTTCCCGGGTTCCAGCTCGGCTGCCGGTGTCGAGGTCGCTTCTGAGGTACGTGATCTCCCTTCCTGGCTTGTTGCTACGTTTCTGACCCTTTGTCCTGTAGGTACTGCCTCGTGAAGACGAGGGTGACGGGGGGGGGGGAGGATCGCTCCCCTCCCCTGTCGTCTGAGAGGGTTGCTAGTCCCTCGAGTCTGGACCGTCCACCCCTGAATAGCCCTCGTTCGCCGGTTCCCCCCGGACTAGGGAAATCTCTTGCGGCCTTCGAGGGAGAACCTTTTCTGGGTCGGCCGGGCTCTTCCCGTCCTTCCACCAGTATGGGCGACGTGTCAACCCCTGGTAAGCTTGTATTCGGTGCCTGCCTCGTTCTCGCCCATTCCCTCTAAATTTCCCTTTTGCAGGCTACAACGCGATCTCCTCCGAAACTGAGATGAGCGAAGGGTACTCGCCTCCGCCTGACGTGGAGGGCGTTTCGGATTACCTGGGCGACCCGACTGATGCGGTGGGGATGAAGAGGCAGGTGACACGACTGTTCCAGAAACATACTCTGCTGCTTCAGGAGCTCGTCAAGAGGGTCGACCGAGACAAGGCCGAGACCGAGGCTCGGCTCACGGCTTTGGAGGGGGCTCCGCGCGCAGCAGAAGGTGGCATGGTCACTTCGCCTGGCGTGCACATTACGCAGGCCGAGGAGTGTCTAAAGAGTGTCTCGGAACAAGTTGGCCTGGCACAGCTGGAGTTGGTGGCGGTGCGCGATTACCATTATCCTCGCGTGCCGCCGCGAACCGGAACACAATGGCGGGGCAGATGGAAGTGGATCCAGTACTGATCCACCCTTTTTTCTCCTCGTTCGCGGAATATCGCTGGGGCGGGCCGTGTCTGTGCTTCGAGTCGACTCGCTCGGGGGGGGGGGGGGGGGGGGTACTATTATTTCAAAGACTTATTCTGTATCTGTAACTATTTGCGACTCTCTTCGCCCACCTATGGGTCTGGTTTTTGATTTCTGATGCATGTCGTTCTTACCATGTTGCTGCTTTATTCTCCGCGGGGCAGGATCGAGCGTACCCGCGTCCTCCGCTCGCCACCCTCCTCGGGCGAGTGCGGGTCATAGAATGGACTTGCTCAACCCGCCATCCTTATTTTAGCGGGAGCGGGCTGAGGAGCTCGCCGGCTAAGAGTCTCCCCGACTCGCTCAGAATCCTGGGCGAGCGCGGGCCGTGACTCGCCTGCTTATGCCTCGCGCGGATGCGGGCTGGAGAGACCCGCTCCTGAATCGTCTTGGCAGTGCGGTTGCGGGTCGGGAAGTCGAACCGTCGGGCCTGATTTTTGCTATACGCACTTTTCCTGTCGGCGAAAAATTTTCCCGCTCTTTCTTTCTTTCTATAAATAGGCCTTGCCGGTTCCTGTCCTTCCACCGCTTCAAAGCACTTTCCCCTCTCTTGCTCTTTGCGAAGCACGGCTCGCGTTCGCCTTATGGGTCTATCTCGCTCGATCGGCGGTCGTTTTGTGAAATGGGTGGCGGCGGCGGCGATGCAGACGGGCGAAGCAAATGCGCCTGGACCTTCTCGGAGCATGACATCCCCCATGCCATTATCTCAAGAAGTTGGCGGACGAGAAGGAGGAGGCCCGAAAACTTGCTCAGGAGGACGCGGATCTCCAGAGGAAGCGGGCCGACGCGACCGAGGAGACCCTCGCGCAGTACTTGGGAGGGGTGGTACGTGCTTACTTCCAATTACCGCTTCCTTTCGCGAATCCACCTTACGACCTTTTGTAACAGCCCAAAGTTCGGAAACAGGCATTTTTGGGTGACACGGCCTGGGACACGGGCGTGTCCCAGGGCGTGTCAGTTGACACGGCCTGCGACACGGGCGTGTCGAAGGGCGTGTCGAGGTTGTGTCGACGATCGGCCTTTGTCTCGACGATTTTTCTCTCGATGATGCGTCGAGAGGAGGCACACGGCCCAGGACACGGGCGTGTCCAAGGCCGTGTCGCATGCTCGACGATTTTTCTCGACGATCGTCGAGTGTCGAGAAGTGAGTGTCGAGTGTTGAACACGGCCTGTGACACGGGCGTGTCACAGGGCGTGTCAAATCAGGCGACGAACTCAGCCCGCCGAAGGATTTCGACAGGGCGTGTTTTTGTGCCGTGTCTGGGCACACGGCCTGGGACACGGGCGTGTCACAGGCCGTGTGAAGTCTCAGGATGATTTGGGATTTTTTTTCCCCAGGTACACGGCCACAGACACGGGCGTGTCTGAAGGCGTGTTGGTGACACGGCCCATGACATGGGCGTGTCCCATGGGCGTGTCACTGGTTTGGATAAGTCGGTTGATCACCACTTGAGGCACACGGCCTGGCACACGGCCGTGTTCGAGGCCTTGTCGGGTCAAAATATGTGTTTTTGGCATAATCGTGGCCGTTCATTCCTTCAGTCTAGATCCAAGGGCTGAAGCTTCTTCTTCTTTTTCCTTAAGGACCGAAATCAGAGAAAGACTTCTTATTTCTTTGGCCTTGAACTTTCTTCAAGTGAAGAGAGAAAGAGAGAGAGAAAGGAGGAGGAAGAAGGAAAGGGGGCTGCTGCTGGTGGTGCTGCGGTTTACCGACGAGAGATCCGAAGCCAGCGTTGCGGAAGAGACGATCTTGCGAGTCTTGCAAGCTAGCTTTGAGGCCATGGCACCGAAGCGGTCGTCAAGGGTAACGACTTTTCTTCCTAGCCATGTGAAGGCTTCCTTTTTGGCATATTTTGTGATTCCCCCACCAAGAGGTGGCTGGTTTTGGAAATCTTTGGGTGGATGCTTGAAATCCCCTTTGTTAGCATATAGATCCGGAAATGGAGTACGGAATAGGCATGCTGTGTGAAGCCCATCTGGACAGGTTGGTTTGGATTGGTGATGTTGCATACGAACCGGAGAAGGCTCCGTGATAACGTGTAGTGTACGGCGTTTACGGGTTATACCTGCGAAAAGGAGTAGCAGGAAGTACTGGAGTGGTAGCCCAGGAAAAATAGCCATGTGATGTTTTGGGTTCAACCTGTGATTGAGGCACAGGAAGTACTGGTGGAACCAGGAAAGGCCCTTTTGGTGATGCTTGATGTCGTAGGGTGTCCACCTGTGAAGCGAGTCACAGGAAGTACTGGTGTGCCCAGGAAAGACCCCTGACATTTGTGCTTGTGCGGTGTCCACCTGTGGAGAGAGTCACAGGAAGTACTGGTGTGCCCAGGAAAGACCCGCTGTTGCTGTGAGGAAATGGGTATAGAGAAATACCCAGGCTTGAATGCCAAGAACAGGATTGGTGAGACCGACCCGCGCCTTTGATATAGCCATGAGTACGATGTACTCGGAGAAGGCAAGGCGATTTGAGCAACGGGGGGTGGAGGATCCGACCTGCGCTATGTCCGTCTGACGTGAGACCAAAAAGTGTGGTCTGTTGGAGCGTATAGCAAGAGTCTTCGGCCTGCGCGCCATGACACAACGGGGGGCTACGGGCCATCCCGGTGTCCGAAGACTAACTCCGGCTGCACGCCATGGAGTAAATGCTCAAGAGATTTACCGTTGGGTGATAACCCTGAGACGGTGGTGGGCAAGAGGTTGCCAGAACACCAAGAATGTGCCCTGAGTGCACGGACCGTTGGGCCGGGCGGCGAACGGTTGTGATGGCTTGTGTGCGTGAAAGCACATTTTGATGATATAGCTTGCCATACTTGTGATCTAATATGCCTGCAGGGAAGATTATCACTGCCCCGAGAGAAGGGGTAGGGTCGTTGTAATTTGGTCAGCTGAACGCTGACCGTTGCTTTTGTTTGCCACCGGTGGGTGGATTGTCTCTTTACAGGTGCTGGAGAACCGAGCGGGATGCATAGAGGTTGATGCTCCTGCTGGTGTTGCTGCGATTGTTGTTAGCCCTCGAAGGCTACATGTCTACTTTTGGGTGTTTTCTTTTCTTGTGGCCGGCCTGCGCGCCAATTTGTTTAGGCCACTGTGTGAAAGCCATGTAAGGCCATAAGGCCAACGTTTTGTGCTTGATGTAAGACATTCCTATAATTTATAAAATGTGGAGTTTTATGTTTGGACATTCATGAGGAGTTCCAGTTGTAGTCTAGGCTTCCGCTAGAATGCTTTGTAATAGGTGCGATGCGCGACTCTGGTATCATCATGTACCTTCACCGACTGTTTTGTGCTATATCCTGTGGGGCCCGGCCGGACCTTCTAGAATATATCATATGAACGGATGGGGTTGTTACATTTTTGGTATCAGAGCCAGGTTTCGATCCTGGGACCTGTGGGTATGGGCCCACCACGCTTCCACTGCGACTTCTTTTGTGGGGTGGCGACTTCTTTTGTGGGGTGGCGCGCACGTGTTTGTGCACACCAAAGTCTACGAATGAACTCCTGAATGTCCATGATAGGAATGCAACTTGCGATGTTTGAGGAACCTGCGTGTTCCTATTTTGTGTTGTTTGCTTGGGAACGACCGCTAATGTGTGTGTCTTGTCCACCTTTAGGTGACACGGAGTGGAGCTGGGCCGTCTGAGCCACAGCATTCAGATGAAAGTACGGCACCATCCGCAGTGCCTACACCTCCACAGTCTGCGGAACATGTGCGTTTAGTTGCGGAGGCCTTATTTACCATGATCCAAGGTCAGCCACTTAGGCAGGAACAAGCGGCTGTGAGGACAGAACAGGTGGTGTCAAGGCCTGAACCTGTCATGGATGTGGTTCCTCGAGTGGCTGAAAAGCAGCTAACGCGGTTTATGAGTTTCCATCCGCCTACGTTCTCGGGAGCGGGAACCCCGACGCAGGCTGAGGATTGGTTATCGCGCGTCAAGCGAGTGATGACGGCGATAGGAACGGCGGAGCATCAGAAAGTTACCTTAGCCACCTTCTTGCTTGAAGGAGAAGCTCGGTTATGGTGGGATGAGATGGAGTTGCATCATTTGGCGGGTCGTCCGTTAACCCAAGTATCGATGGAAGAATTCTCCCGGCTCTTCCTAGCGAAGCACCTTCCTGTGGCTCAACGGATAGCCATGGAAAATGAATTCCAACGGTTGACTCAAGGTGATGGCAGTGTTGACGCGTACCTGCATGAGTTTACTCGCTTGGGGCGGTATGCGGGTTCGATATTTGCGGATGAGCAGAGGAAGACGAACCGGTTCTATGAAGGGCTGAGGGACGAGCTGAGGTTCCTTGTGTCCAGTTCTGTGAACCAAGGTTTCCAAGCGTTGGTTGACACCGCGACCGCGTTGGAAAAGGACATGAAAAGGGTGCAAGGGAAGAGAGCGTTGGTGATGACGCAACCGGAGTGGAAGGCGCCCCGATCGGGAAAATCATTTTATAAGAAGAGATGGGGTAAGAAGTCCAAGCCTAGTGGACAAGCTCCTTCATCAGTTGCAACGGGAGTAACATCAGGGGCAACCTCCAAGCCAGACACTCGTACCTGCTTCAATTGTGGCCGGATGGGACATATTGCGTGAGATTGTCGGATGCCGCCAAAGAGTGAAAAGAAGGCGGGAGCATCTTATGCGGAAAAAGGAAAGGCGGTGGTGGATTCTTCTGCCTCGCAGGCGCAACCCCGGGTCTACAATCTTGGCCTGTAAGAGGCCATCAAGCAGAGTGACGTGGTCACAGGTATGAGTTTAGTTTGCTATTGTTTGTATGTTTTACTTAGTACTCCTATGTTTGTGGTTTGTGTGTGTGACATGTTTGTCATAGGCTTTGTGATGATTCGGGACACGCTGGCGCGAGCACTGTTTGATACAGGTGCATCGCATTCTTTTCTGTCTCGTGAGTTTCTTACGCGGCTTGGGATACCCAGTCGTGCAAAGACAGATATCGTCAGAGTGGTGTTGCCGAATGGCTGTTGGATGCTTGCGGATCAAGCTTGCGATGTGGCGGTTCAGTTAGGAAGTCGGGATTTTCGTTTAACCGCATTTGTTTTGCCAATATCGAATTCGATGTGATTTTTGGGATGGATTGGCTTGCGGAGCAGCATGCTATGATTGATTGCCAGTCCAAAGAAATCACGTTGGGCCAAAATACCGAACAGAAGACCAAGTTCGCGGGTATGCGAGGAGTGGGCGGGACGTTGATGTCTGCACTCCAGGTAGTCAAAGCTGTTCGGAAGGGTGTGGAGTGTTACTTTGCACTAATTCAGGCTGTGGAGCCTAAGGCCACTTTGTGCGAGGTTCCGATTGTGGCAGACTTTACAGATGTGTTTCCCGCGGATCTCCCTGGGCTACCACCCCAGCGGGAGATTGACTTCACGATCGAGTTGGTGCCAGGTGCGAAACCTGTGGCCCGCTCGCCATATCGCGTTGCGCCTAAAGAGATGGCTGAGTTGAAGGTTCAACTACAAGAAATGCTAGAGCAAGGTTATATCCGCCCAAGTATGTCACCTTGGAGCGCGCCTGTGCTTTTTGTAAAGAAGAAAGATGGTGGGTTACGGTTGTGTATCGATTACCGTGAATTGAATAAGCTGACCGAGAAGAATAAGTATCCTATACCCCGGATTGATGAATTATTTGATCAGCTGATGGGATCTACGGTCTATTCGAAGTTGGACCTGAAGTCTGGTTATTACCAGTTAAGAATTCAGGAAGGTGACATTCCCAAAACCGCATTTGGAACGCGTTATGGGCACTATGAGTTCACAGTCATGCCCTTTGGATTGTGTAATGCGCCTTCGGTGTTTATGGATCTGATGCACCGTATTTTTCGTGAGTACCTGGATCTGTTTGTGATAGTGTTTATTGATGATATCCTGGTATACTCGAAGTCCAACTCTGAGCATGAGATTCACTTGCGGTTGGTGTTGAATACGTTGAGGCAAAATCAGCTATATGCCAAGTTCTCGAAGTGCGAGTTTTGGCTATCGTCAGTGGCATTTTTGGGCCGTGTGGTGAGTGGAGCGGGCATTGCAGTGGATCCAGCGAAGATAAGAGCCATACAAGATTGGCCAATGTTGTCTTCCGTGGCCGAAGTCAGGAGTTTCCTTGGACTTGCGGGCTACTATAGAAGATTTGTGGAAAATTTCTCGCGGATCGCTTTGCCGCTAACCACACTGACGTGAAAAGATCAGAAGTTCGTTTGGACGCCAGAGTGCGCACGAGCTTTTGAAGAGCTGAAGGTTCGGTTGACCACGGCACCAGTGTTGTCTTCGCCATGTGGAACCGATGGATTTGTGATTTATAGTGATGCCTCAGGGAGCGGCTTAGGCTGCGTTCTTCTGCAGAACGGAAAGGTGATTGCTTATGGCTCACACCAGCTGAAGGTGCACGAGCGAAACTATCCCGTCCATGATTTGGAATTAGCGGCGGTGATATTTGCACTCAAGTTGTGGCGACACTACCTTTATGGAGTGAAGGTAGAGATCTATACCGATCATAAGAGCCTAAAGTATCTGTTAGAGCAGAAAGACTTGAATATGCGACAACGAAGGTGGTTGGAGTTCCTTGGGGACTACACTTTCGAGATTCACTATATGCCCGAGAAGGGAAACGTTGTCGCGGATGCTTTGAGTCGGCGAGTTCTGGCTAGAGCAAATTGGTTACAAAGACATGATGAACGTATTATCCAGGAACTGGAGGCATTGGAGATCTATTATGTTGATAAGAATTCCACTGCCATTACATGTTTGAACTAGACTGAGGTGCAATGTGACCTTGCAGACCGAGTTCGACGGGCAACGGAGTTGGATGAAGATCTCTTGCGCTATGTGAATGAAGGGCCAGAAGGCAAATTCACCTGGAATGACGGTCTTTTGCGAAAAGAGGGCCGGTTGTGCGTCCCAAATGTGGGGAAACTGAGAGAAGAACTGATGTATGAAGCGCATTATACCAAGTATTCCATTCACCCCGGGAGCACAAAGATGTTCAATGATATGAAGAAGCTTTTCTGGTGGCCAGGGCTCAAGAAAGATGTTGTCCTTTATGTATCCAAATGCCAAACATGTGCGATGGTGAAGGCGGAATGCCAAAAGCTGGGCGGTTATTTGAAGTCACTACCGATCCCAGTGTGGAAATTTGATGATATTTCCATGGATTTTGTGCATGGGTTGCCAAGATCGCAGCGAGGAAATGATTCCATTTGGGTGATAGTTGACCGGCTAACAAAAGTAGCACATTTTCTCCCGAACAGGCGGGATGATTCAGTTGAAAGTTTGGCAAAGTTATATGTTGATCAGATTGTGCGGCTTCACGGTGTTCCTCGGAGCATCGTAAGTGATCGAGATGGGCGGTTCACGTCAAATGATTGGAGGCTAGTTCACCGACTGTTGGGCACGAAGTTGACTTTCAGTACGGCCTTTCATCCCCAAACGGATGGCCAAACTGAACGTACCAACAGAACAATGGAGGACATGCTCCGAATGTGCGCCCTTGATTTCGGAAAGAGATGGGAAGATCATCTCTATATGGTCGAGTTTGCATATAATAACAGCTACCAAGCAAGCATTGGGATGGCACCATATGAAGCCCTATATGGAAGGAAGTGTCGTACTCCCTTGGCTTGGGTAGAAGCGGGTGAAGCCCGGACTGTTAAACCAAATGAGGTGGATGAAGCAAACTCAACCATTCGGACGATTCGAGAGAGATTGTTTATTGCTCAAGATCGACAAGCGAAGTACTACAACGTCAAGCACCGGAACGTAGAATTTGTGGTTGGCGATTGAGTCTACTTGAAGATCAAGCCATTCAAAGGTGTTTTCAGGATTCGACGATTGAAAAAGTTGAGTCCAAGATATTTGGGTCCGTTTGAAGTGGTTGAGCGAATTGGCGAAGCGGCTTATCGGCTAGCTCTGTCGGCGGACTTGGGTGGGTTACATGATGTCTTTCACATCTCGGTACTTCGGAAGGCCGTGAAAGATCCAGCTCAAGTGATCACGGATGATCGTGTGCCGGTGGAGTATGGGCTAACAACGAGAGTTAGACCCATCCAGATCGAAGATCGAGCCGAGAAACAGTTGCGGAACAAGACGGTCGGTATGGTAAAAGTCCGATGGGACAACTGCGGCCGTGAAGAACTGACATGGGAGCGCGAGCAGACCATGCGAGCAGAGTTCCCTGAGCTGTTTTTGTAACCTGTAGCAAGAATATTGTAACATAAACTTTTATATATGTTGTCACATTTTTCTTGCTGATTTCTATTGCCTTTCCTATGTCTGAATCTCGAGGACGAAATTTCTTGTAGAAGGGGAGGATTGTAACAGCCCAAAGTTCGGAAACAGGCATTTTTGGGTGACACGGCCTGGGATACGGGCGTGTCCCAGGGCGTGTCAGTTGACACGGCCTGCGACACTGGCGTGTCGCAGGGCGTGTCGAGGTTGTGTCGACGATCAGCCTTTGTCTCGACGATTTTTCTCTCGACGATGCGTCGAGAGGAGGCACACGGCCCAGGACACGGGCGTGTCCAAGGCCGTGTCGCATGCTCGATGATTTTTCTCGACGATCGTCGAGTGTTGAGAAGTGAGTGTCGAGTGTTGAACACGGCCTGTGACACGGGCGTGTCACAGGGCGTGTCAAATCAGGCGACGAACTCAGCCCGCCGAAGGATTTCGACAGGGCGTGTTTTTGTGTCGTGTCTGGGCACACGGCCTGGGACACGGGCGTGTCACAGGCCGTGTGAAGTCTCGGGATGATTTGGGATTTTTTTCCCCAGGTACACGGCCACAGACACGGGCGTGTCTGAAGGCGTGTTGGTGACACGGCCCATGACACGGGCGTGTCCCATGGGCGTGTCACTGGTTTGGATAAGTCAGTTGACCACCGCTTGAGGCACACAGCCTGGCACACGGCCGTGTTCGAGGCCGTGTCGGGTCAAAATATGTGTTTTTGGCAGAATCGTGGTCGTCCATTCCTTCAGTATAGATCGAAGGGCTGAAGCTTCTTCTTCTTTTTCCTTAAGGGCCGAAATCAGAGAAAGACTTCTCATTTCTTTGGCCTTGAACTTTCTTCAAGTGAAGAGAGAAAGAGAGAGAGAAAGGAGGAGGAAGAAGGAAAGGGGCTGCTGCTGGTGGTGCTGCGGTTTACCGACGAGAGATCCGAAGCCAGCGTTGCGGAAGAGACGATCTTGCGAGTCTTGCAAGCTAGCTTTGAGGCCATGGCACCGAAGCGGTCGTCAAGGGTAACGACTTTTCTTCCTAGCCATGTGAAGGCTTCCTTTTTGGCATATTTTGTGATTTCCCCCACCAAGAGGTGGCTGGTTTTGGAAATCTTTGGATGGATGCTTGAAATCCCCTTTGTTAGCATATAGATCCAGAAATGGAGTACGGAATAGGCATGCTGTGTGAAGCCCATCTGGACAGGTTGGTCTGGATTGGTGATGTTGCATACGAACCGGAGAAGGCTCCGTGATAACGTGTAGTGTACGGCGTTTACGGGTTATACCTGCGAAAAGGAGTAGCAGGAAGTACTGGAGTGGTAGCCCGGGAAAAATAGCCATGTGATGTTTTGGGTTCAACCTGTGATTGAGGCACAGGAAGTACTGGTGGAACCAGGAAAGGCCCTTTTGGTGATGCTTGATGTCGTAGGGTGTCCACCTGTGAAGCGAGTCACAGGAAGTACTGGTGTGCCCAGGAAAGACCCCTGATATTTGTGCTTGTGCGGTGTCCACCTGTGGAGAGAGTCACAGGAAGTACTGGTGTGCCCAGGAAAGACCCGCTGTTGCTATGAGGAAATGGGTATAGAGAAATACTCAGGCTTGAATGCCAAGAACAGGATTGGTGAGACCGACCCGCGCCTTTGATATAGCCATGAGTACGCTGTACTCGGAGAAGGCAAGGCGATTTGAGCAACGGGGGGTGGAGGATCCGACCTGCGCTATGTCCGTCTGACGTGAGACCAAAAAGTGCGGTCTGTTGGAGCGCATAGCAAGAGTCTTCGGCTTGCGCGCCATGACACAACGGGGGGCTACGGGCCATCCCGGTGTCCGAAGACTAACTCCGGCTGCACGCCATGGAGTAAATGCTCAAGAGATTTACCGTTGGGTGATAACCCTGAGACGGTGGTGGGCAAGAGGTTGCCAGAACACCAAGAATGTGCCCTGAGTGCACGGACCGTTGGGCCGGGCGGCGAACGGTTGTGATGGCTTGTGTGCGTGAAAGCACATTTTGATGATATAGCTTGCCATACTTGTGATCTAATATGCCTGCAGGGAAGAGTACCGCTGCCCCGAGAGAAGGGGTAGGGTCGTTATAATTTGGTCAGCTGAACGCTGACCGTTGCTTTTGTTTGCCACCGGTGGGTGGATTGTCTCTTTACAGGTGCTGGAGAACCGAGCGGGATGCATAGAGGTTGATGCTCCTGCTGGTGTTGCTGCGATTGTTGTTAGCCCTCGAAGGCTACATGTCTACTTTTGGGTGTTTTCTTTTCTTGTGGCCGGCCTGCGCGCCAATTTGTTTAGGCCACTGTGTGAAAGCCATGTAAGGCCATAAGGCCAACGTTTTGTGCTTGATGTAAGACATTCCTATAATTTATAAAATGTGGAGTTTTATGTTTGGACATTCATGAGGAGTTCCAGTTGTAGTCTAGGCTTCCGCTAGAATGCTTTGTAATAGGTGTGATGCGCGACTCTGGTATCATCCCGTACCTTCACCGACTGTTTTGTGCTATATCCTGTGGGGCCCGGCCGGACCTTCTAGAATATATCATATGAACGGATGAGGTTGTTACACCTTTTTCCTTTTCTCAGGATGCGGCGAAGGCCAGCCGGATGGGTGCTGAGATCGCCGCCCTCAGCCAGGACAAGTCGGCACTGGAGGCGCGGGTGCGCGAGCTGGAAGCTGCCGCCGCTGCCCCTCCGCTAGATAATAGAGGCTGCCCGCTCGAACATCATTCTGACTACGAGTTGGAGGTGTTGATGTAAAAGAACGCCGCCAGTGCCGCGAAGTACATAATGCAGATCCTGCGACGTGCGGACCTCCTCAAGAGCGAGGCCGCGGAACTCTCGGCAGGCGAGGTGGTGACGACACTGTTCCTTCCCGTACCGGACCCCGGGGATAAGTCCTTCCAGCCCATCTAGGACTTCCCGCCCAGGATCTCGCATCGCCCTCGCGCCCTTGCAATTCGCTTGCTATATGTATACCTTATGCATTTTTTGGTTGTCTGAGATGTAAGCGCGAGCCGCGCCTAGACTTTGCAGTTTTTATTTATTCATGTTCTTATAAATGCTTCCTTGCTCGCCTTATATGCATATTTGCTATTATTGCGCGATGTAAATTCTCCCTTTTCGTACTCGCGATCGTTCATCTCGCGTCATGTCGACGAGGTCGCACACCTATGGATTTGGCTTAGGAGTCATAGGAGACCCGATCGGTCGCCCCGCTAGTGGCGACCTGTCTCTGCAGCCCGGCCCCGCTGTGGTGACTACTCGCTCGCCAGGAGAGGCGAGCCGACTCGTCGATCGCCTAAGCCATCAGATTTTTTGCGGGCTGACCCTCTTGCAATGGGCCTGGGTTCTCGCCCCCTTTTTGCCGTCATTTTGGGGGCTGGGCGACTACGTTAGACCCCCCTTTTCGGTTAACTTCGCGACTCCAGATACTCATCATTCGGACATCTGGTTCCCCGACCGGTGACACTGCTTTGCGCATTAAGACCTGCCCTGTTAGCTGGCGAGGAGTCGACGTCTTTCCCCGATGCGTGACTTCCAGCCCTGCCAACTTGGTGAGAGCCTGGCAGTGGGTTTCGCTCGGGGTCCACTATCGATACCATCGAGTGACTTCCTGCCCTGCCAGCTAGGTGAGAGCCTGACAGCGGGATCTGCTCGAGGCCAAGGATGACACCGAGTGACTTCCTGCCCTGCCAGCTAGGTGAGAGCCTAGAAGCGGGATCTGCTCGGGGTCCGCTATCAATACCATCGAGTGACTTCCTGCCCTGGCAACTAGGTGAGAGCCTGACAACGGGATCTGCTCGAGGCCAGGGATGACACCGAGTGACTTCCTGCCCTGCCAGCTAGGTGAGAGCCTCGCAGCGGGATCTGCTCGGGGTCCGCTATCAATACCATCGAGTGACTTCCTGCCTTGCCAGCTAGGTGAGAGCCTGACAGCGGGATCTGCTCGAGGCCGCTATCAATACCATCGAGTGACTTCCTGCCCTGCCAGCTAGGTGAGAGCCTGGCAGCGGAATCTGCTCGAGGCCAAGGATGACACCGAGTGACTTCCTGCCCTGTCAGCTAGGTGAGAGCCTGACAGTGGGATCTACTCGGGGTCCGCTATCAATACCATCGAGTGACTTCCTGCCCTGCCAGCTAGGTGAGAGCCTGACAGCGGGATCTGCTCGAGGCCAAGGATGACACCGAGTGACTTCCTACGCTGCCAGCTAGGTGAGAGCCTGGCAGCGGGATCTGCTCAGGGTCCGCTATCAATACCATCAAGTGACTTCCTGCCCTGCCAGCTAGGTGAGAGCCTGACAGCGTGATCTGCTCGAGGCCAAGGATGACACCGAGTGACTTCCTGCCCTGCCAGCTAGGTGGGAGCCTGACAGCGGGATCTGCTCGGGGTCCGCTATCAATACCATCGAGTGACTTCCTGCCCTGCCAGCTAGGTGAGAGTCTGACAGCGGGATCTGCTCGAGGCCAAGGATGACACCGAGTGACTTCCTGCACTGCCAGCTAGGTGAGAGCCTGGCAGCGGGATCTGCTCGGGGTTCGCTATCAATACCATTAAGTGACTTCCTGCCCTGCCAGCTAGGTGAGAGCCTGACAGCGGGATCTGCTCGAGCCAAGGATGACACCGAGTGACTTCTTGCCCTGCGAGCTAGGTGAGAGCCTGCCAGCCTCCGCGCACTCCTGGGTCCATTCGAACTTTCGACCTCCCCTCAGTGTTTTGAAGAAGGGGGAGCACTTCTCCCCTTCCCGGGAGAGGAACCTACTCAACCCTGCCAGCCTCCCTGTCAGCCGCTGGACCTCCTTAGCATTTCGCGGCGACCCCAGCTCTAGGATAGCCTTGACCTTATCAGGATTTGACTCGACCCCCGCTGGGGTGAGGAGGTGCCCCAGGAACTTTCCCCTGCTAGACCCAAAGACACATTTTAGGGGATTCAGCCGCATCTTGTACTTGCGCAGGGTGGCGAAGGTCTCCTCTAGGTCCTGGAGGTGGGAGTCCACATCCCGACTTTTGATCATGAGGTCGTCCACGTAAACCTCCAAGTTCCTCCCCTTTTGTTCCTTGAAGACTCTATCCATCATCTTCTGGTAGGTCGCCCCTGCATTCTTCAGCCCGAAGGGCATCATCTTGTAACAGTAGCATCCATCCCCTATGATGAACGAGACATCCTTGATGTCCGGGGGGTGCATCCTGATTTGATGATAACCTGAAAAAGCATCTAAAAAACTAATTACAGAAAAACAGACGGCTGAGTCAACCAACGCGTCGATCCGAGGCAAAGGATAACAGTCCTTAGGACAAGCTTTATTAAGTAAAGAAAAATCGATACACATCCTCCACCGACCGTCTCCTTTCTTGACCATGACCACGTTGGAGACCCAGCCGGGGTATTGGATCTCAGACACGAAGCCGGCCTTGAGGAGTTTTGCCACCTCCTCCCTGATAGGCTCTGTCAGCTTGTCCGCAGTGGACCTCTTCTTCTGCTGAACGGGGCGTGTTCCCGGGTCCAAGTTGAGGCGGTGGCATGCCACATCCGCGTCAACCCCCATCATCTCCGCGGCGTCCCAAGCGAAGATGTCCACATTCTTCTGGATGCACTCCAGCATCCTGCCTTGGTCCTCCGGGGTCAGCCCTCCGCTGACGCGGACCTTTTCCACGGGTGAGCACCTCTAACTCCGCCACCTCTTCTGAAGCCTCCAACCTAGACTGCTCTCCCCATCCTTCAGCATCCCTCTCTTCCAAGACCTGGATCTCCACCTCCGTCTCTTCTCCCTCGGCCATCACTTCGGCCACCTCCTCCAGGTCTCCTCCTGTCGCCTCCTCAGCACAGCTCTCCATCTCCAGCTCCTCCCTTCTTTATTCTTGATCAGCTTCCTCCATCCTCCGGCCCATCTCCTCGGCTCCCTCCTGCCAAGAGATGGTGTTCACCGCAGTGACATAGTGTAACAGTCCAAATTTCGGAAACAGGAAATTTTTGGGTGACACGGCCTGGGACACGGGCGTGTCCCAGGGCGTGTCAAAGGACACGGCCTGCGACACGGGCGTGTCGCAGGGCGTGTCGAGGTTGTGTCGACGATCGGCCTTTGTGTCGACGATTTTTCGCTCGACGAGGTGTCGAGAGGAGACACATGGCCCAGGACACGGGCGTGTCCAAGGCCGTGTCGTGTGCTCGACGACTTTTACTCGACGATCGTCGAGTGTCGAGACATGAGTGTCGAGACGTGGGTGTCTCGTGTCGAGAAGTTGTACACGGCCTGTGACACGGGCGTGTCACAGGGCGTGTCATGTCGGGGTCGACGATCTCAGCCCGACGAAGCTTTTCGACAGGGCGTGTCTTTGTGCCGTGTCTGGGCACACGGCCTGGGACACGGGCGTGTCATAGGCCGTGTAAAGTCTCGGGATGATTTGAGATTTTTTTAGCCCAGGTACACGGCCACAGACACGGGCGTGTTTGAAGGCGTGTTGGTGACACGGCCCATGACACGGGCGTGTCTCATGGGCATGTCACTGGTTTGGATAAGTCGGTTGACCACCGCTTGAGGCACACGGCCTGGGACACGGCCGTGTCACAGGCCGTGTCAGGTCAAATTTAGCATTTTTGGCAAAATCGTGGCCGTCCATTCCTTCAGCTGGGATCCAAGGGCTGAAGCTTCTTCCTCTTTTTCTTAAAGGCCGAAAACTGAGAAGTGATTCTCATTTGATTTGGCCTTGATCTTTCTTCAAGTTAAGAGAGAAAGAGAGAGAGAGAAAGGAGGAGGAAGAAGGAAAGGGGGCTGCTGCTGGTGGTGCTGCTGGTGACCGACGAGAAATCCGAAGCCGGCGTTGCGGAGGAAACGCTCTTGGGAGTCTTTCAAGCAAGCTTT
The DNA here is from genome assembly GCA_039583875.1 of Platanthera guangdongensis. Taxonomy (NCBI): domain Eukaryota; kingdom Viridiplantae; phylum Streptophyta; class Magnoliopsida; order Asparagales; family Orchidaceae; genus Platanthera; species Platanthera guangdongensis. The sequence goes on along the minus strand of CM077153.1, from coordinate 6,416,938 downwards.
GAGGTCATGGCACCGAAGCGGTCGTCAAGGGTAACGACTTTTCTTCCTAGCCATGTGAAGGCTTCCTTTTAGCATATCTTGTGATTTCCCTCACCAAGAGGTGACTGATTTTGGGAATCTTTAGGTGGATGCTTGACATCCCCTTTGTTAGCATATAGATCCGGAAATGGAGTACGGAATAGGCATGCTGTGTGAAGCCCATCTGGACAGGTTGGTCTGGATTGGTGATGTTGCATACGAACCGGAGAAGACTCCGTGATAACGTGTAGTTTAAGGAGTCTACGGGTTATGCCTGCGAAGAGGAGTAGCAGGAAGTACTGGGGTGGTAGCCCAGGAAAAATAGCCATGTGATGTTTTTGGGTCCAATCTGTGTAGGCGGCACAAGAAGTACTGGTGTGACCAGGAAAGGCCCTTTGTGATGCTTGATGTCGTAGGGTGTCCACCTGTGAAGCGAGTAACAGGAAGTACTGGCATGATGGCCAGGAAAGACCCCTGACATTTGTGTTTGTGCGGTGTCCACCTGTGGAGAGAGTCACAGGAAGTACTGGGAGGCCCAGGAAAGACCCGCTGTTGTGCTAAGAAATGGGTATAGAGAAATACCCAGGCTTGAATGCCAAGAACAGGATTGGTGAGACCGACCCGCGCCTTTGATATAGCCATGAGTACGCTGTACTCGGAGAAGGCAAGGCGATTTGAGCAATGGGGGGTGGAGGATCCGACCTGCGCTATGTCCGTCCGACGTGAGACCAAAAGGTGCGGTCTGTTGGAGCGCATAGTAAGAGTCTTCGGCCTGCGCGATATGACATAATGGGGGGCTACGGGTCATCCCGGTGTAGGAAGACTAACTCCGGCTGCACGCCATGGAGTAAATGCTCAAGAGATGTACCGTTGGGTTGTGACCCTAATACGGTGGTGGGCAAGAGCTTTGTCAGAACACCAAGAATGTGCCCTGAGTGCAGGAACCGTTGGGCCGGGTGGCGAACGGTTGTGATGGCTTGTGTGTGTGAAAGCACATTTTGATGATATATTACCATACTTGTGATATAATATGCTTGCAGGGAAGAATACCGCTGCCCCGAGAGAAGGGGTAGAGTCGTTATAATTTGGTCAGCTGAACGCTGACCGTTGCTTTTGTTTGCCACCGTTGGGTGGATTGTCCCTGGACAGGTGCTGGAGAGCTGAGCGGGACGCATAAAGGTTGATGTACCTGCTGTTGTTGCTGCTGTTGCTAGCCCTCGAAGGCTCTTTAGCAATGTTGTGTGTTTTCTTTAATTGTGGCCGGCCTGCGCGCCAATTTGTTTTAGGCCACTGTTTGAAAGTCATGTAAAGGCCATAAGGCCAACTCTTTGTACTTGTTGTAAGACATTCCTATATTGTATAAAATGTGGAGTTTTATGTTTGGACATTCATGAGGAGTTCCAGTTGTAGTCTAGGCTTCCGCTAGAATGATTTGTGATAGGTGCGATGCGCTACTCTGGTATCATCCTGTACCTTCACCGCCTGTTTTGTGATATATACTGTGGGGCCCCGGCCGGATCTTCTAGAATATACCATATGAACGGATGGGGTTGTTACATTTTTGGTATCGGTCGTCTTGGTCTTTCCCTCTCGAAGTCGTGGACGACTTCTTTTGTGGGGTGGCGAGCACGTGTTTGTGCAAACCAACGTCTACGAATGAACTCCTGAATATCCATGAGAGGAATACAAACTTGATGTGTTTGAGGAACCTGCGTGTTCTTATTTTGTGTTGCTTGCTTGGGTACGACCGCTAATGAGTGTATCTTGTCCACCTTTAGGTGACACGAAGTGGAGCTGGGCCGTCTGAGCCCCAGCGTTCTGATGAAAGTACGACACCAGCCGCGGTGCCTACACCTCCACCGTCTGCGGAACATGTGCGTTTAGTTGCGGAGGCCTTATTTACTATGATCCAAGGCCAGCCCCTTAGGCAGGAGCAAGCGGCTGTGAGGCCAGAATAGGTGGCGGCAAGGCCGGAACCAGTAGTGGAGGTGGCTCCTCGAGCGGCGGAGAAGCAGCTAACGCGGTTTATGAGTTTCCATCCGCCTATGTTTTCGGGAGCGGGAACTCCGACGCAGGCTGAGGATTGGCTATCGCGCGTCAAGCGAGTGATGACGACGATTGGAACGGCGGAGCACCAGAAAGTTACTTTAGTTACCTTTTTGCTTGAAGGAGGAGCTCGGTTATGGTGGGATGAGATGAAGTTGCATCACTTGGCGGGTCGTCCGTTAACCCAAGTATCGATGGAAGAATTCTCCCGGCTCTTCCTCGCGAAGCACCTTCCTGCGGCTCAGCGGATAGCCATGGAAAATGAATTCCAAAGGTTAACACAAGGTGATGGCAGTGTTGACGCCTATTTGCATGAATTTACTCGCTTGGGGCGGTATGCGGGTTCTATATTTGCTGATGAATAGAGGAAGACCAACAGGTTCTATGAAGGACTGAGGGATGAGCTGAGGTTCCTTGTGTCAAGTTCTGTGAATCAAGGTTTTCAAGCATTAGTTGACACTGCGAGTGCGTTGGAAAAGGATATGAAAAGGGTGCAAGAGAAGAGAGCTTTGGATGTGTCGCAACAGGAGTGGAAGGCGCCCCGATCTGGGAAACCATTTTATAAGAAGAGGTGGGGCAAGAAGTCCAAGCCTAGTGGACAAGCTCCTTCATCCGTTGCAACGGGAGCAACGTCAGGGGCTACCTCCAAGCCAGATACTCGGGTCTGCTTCAATTGTGGCCGCATGGGGCATATTGCGCGCGATTGTCGGATGCCGCCAAAGAGTGAAAAGAAGGCGGGAGCATCTTATGCGGACAAAGAAAAGGCGGTGGTGGATTCCTCTGCCTCGCAGGCGCAACCCCGGGTCTACAATCTTGGCCTGCAAGAGGCCATCAAGCAAAGTGACGTGGTCACAGGTATGAGTTTAGTTTTGCATATGCTATTGTTTGTATGCTTTGCTTCGTACCCCTATGTTTGCGGTTTGTATGTGTGACATGTTTGTCATAGGCTTTGTTATGATTCGGGACACGCTGGCGCGAGTACTGTTTGATACAGGTGCATCGCATTCTTTTCTGTCTAGCGAGTTTATGACGCGGCTTGGGATACCCAGTCGTGCAAAGACAGATAGCGTCAGAGTGGTGTTGCCGAATGGCTGTTGGATGCTTGCGGATCAAGCTTGCAATGTGGCGGTTCAGTTAGGAAGTCGGGATTTTCGTTTAACTGCATTTGTTTTGCCAATATCGGAATTCGACGTGATTTTTGGGATGGATTGGCTTGCGGAGCAGCATGCTATGATTGATTGTCAGTCCAAAGAAATCACGTTGGGCCAGAATACCGAACAGGAGACAAAGTTCGCGGGTATGCGAGGAGTGGTCAGGACGTTGATGTCTGCACTCCAGGTAGTCAAGGCTGTTCGGAAGGGTGCAGAGTGTTACTTTGCACTAATTCAGGCTGTTGAGCCTAAGGCCAGTTTGTGTGAGGTTCCGATTGTGGCAGAATTTACATATGTGTTTCCCACGGATCTCCATGGGCTACCACCCCAGCGGGAGATTAACTTCACGATCGAGTTGGTGCCAGGTGCAAAACCTGTGGCCCGCTCACCATATCGCGTTGCGCCAAAAGAGATGGCGGAGTTGAAGGTTCAACTACAAGAAATGTTGGAGCAAGGTTATATACGCTCAAGTATGTCACCTTGGAGCGCGCCTGTGCTTTTTGTAAAGAAGAAAGACGGTGGGTTGCGATTGTGTATCGATTATCGTGAACTGAATAAGCTGACCGAGAAGAATAAGTATCTGATACCTCGGATTGATGAGTTATTCGATCAGCTAGTGGGCCCGACCGTCTATTCGAAGTTGGACCTGAAGTCTGGTTATTACCAGTTAAGAATTCGGGAAGGTGACATTCCCAAAACCGCATTTGGAACGCGTTATGGGCACTATGAGTTCACTGTCATGCCATTTGGACTGTGCAATGCGGCATCGGTGTTTATGGATTTGATGCACCGTATTTTTCGCGAGTACCTGGATCTGTTTGTGATAGTGTTCATTGATGACATCCTGGTGTACTCGAAGTCCAAAGCTGAGCATGAGATTCACTTGCGGTTGGTGTTGAACACGTTGAGGCAAAATCAGCTCTATGCCAAGTTCTCGAAGTGTGAGTTTTGGCTATCGTCAGTGGCATTTTTGGGCCATGTGGTGAGTGGAGCGGGCATTGTAGTGGATCCAGCGAAGATAAGGGCCATACAGGAGTGGCCAATGTTGTCTTCCGTGGCCGAGGTTAGGAGTTTCCTTAGACTGACGGGCTACTATAAAAGATTTGTGGAAAATTTCTCGCGGATCGCTTTGCCACTAACCACATTGACGCGAAAAGATCAGTAGTTCGTTTGGACGCCAGAGTGCGCACGAGCTTTTGAAGAGCTGAAGATTCGGTTGACCACGGCGCCGGTGTTGTCTTCGCCAAGTGGGACCGATGGATTTGTGATTTATAGTGATGCCTCAGGAAGCGGCTTAGGCTGCGTTCTTCGGCAGAGCGGAAAGGTGATTGCTTATGGCTCACGCCAGCTGAAGGTGCACGAGCGAAATTATCCCGTCCATGATTTGGAACTAGCGGCGGTGATTTTTGCACTCAAGTTGTGGCGACACTACCTTTATGGTGTGAAGGTGGAGATCTATACCGATCATAAGAGCCTAAAATATCTTTGGAGCAACTTGAAAGACGACTTGAACATGCGACAACGAAGGTGGTTGGAGTTCCTGGGGACTACACTTTCGAGATTCACTATACGCCCGGGAAGGGGAATGTTATCGCTGATGCCTTGAGTCGGCGGGCTCCGGCTAGAGCGAATTGGTTACAAAGGCATGATAAATGCCTTATCCAGGAGTTGGAGGCGTTAGAGATCTATTGTGTTGACAAGAATTCCACTGCCACTGCATGTTTGAACTGGATCGAGGTGCAATGTGACCTTGCGGACCGAGTTCGACGGGCAACAGAGTTGGATGAAGATCTCTTACGCTATGTGAATGAAGGGCCAGAGGGCAAATTCACCTGGATTGACGGTCTTTTGCAAAAAGAGGGCTGTTTGTGCGTCCCAAATGTGGGGAAACTGAGGGAAGAATTGATGTATGAAGCGCATTTTACAAAGTATTCCATTCACCCCGGGAGCACAAAGATGTTCAACGATATGAAGAAGCTTTTCTGGTGGCCAGGGCTCAAGAAAGATGTTGCCCTTTATGTCTCTAAATGCCAAACATGTGCGTTGGTGAAGGCGGAATGCCAAAAGCCGGGCGGTTATTTGAAGTCATTGACAATCCCAGAGTGGAAATTTGATGATATTTCCATGGATTTTGTGCACGGGTTGCCAAGATCGCAGCGAGGAAATGATTCCATTTGGGTGATTGTGGACCGGCTAACGAAAGTGGCACATTTTCTCCCGAACAGACGGGATGTTTCAGTTGAAAGTTTGGCAAAGTTATATGTTGACCAGATTGTGCGGCTTCACGGTGTTCCTCGGAGCATCGTAAGTGATCGAGATGGGCGATTCACGTCAAATGATTGGCGGCTAGTTCACCGACTGTTGGGCACGAAGTTGACTTTCAGCACAGCCTTTCATCCCCAAACGGATGGCCAAACTGAACGTACCAACAGAACCATGGAGGACATGCTCCGAATGTGCGCCCTTGACTTCAGAAAGAGATGGGAAGATCATCTCTATATGGTAGAGTTTGCATATAATAACAGCTACCAGGCGAGCATTGGGATGACACCATATGAAGCTCTATATGGAAGGAAGTGTCGTACTCCCTTGGCTTGGGTAGAAGCGGGCGAAGCTCGGGTTTTTAAACCAAATGAGATTGATGAAGCAAACTCAACTATCCGGACTATTCGAGAGAGATTGCTTATTGCTCAAGATCGACAAGCGAAGTACTACAACGCCAAGCACCGGAACGTGGAATTTGCGGTTGGCGATTGGGTCTACCTGAAGATCAAACCATTCAAAGGTGTCTCCAGGATTCAACGATTGAAAAAGTTGAGTCCAAGATATTTGGGTCCTTTTGAAGTGGTTGAGCGAGTTGGCGAAGCGGCTTATCGGCTAGCTCTGTCGGCAGACTTGGGTGGGTTGCATGATGTCTTTCACATCTCGGTGCTTCGGAAGGCCGTGAAAGATCCAGCTCAAGTGCTCGCGGATGATCGTGTGCCGGTGGAGTATGGGCTAACAACGAAAGTTAGACCCATTCAGATAGAAGATCGAGCCGAGAAACAGTTGCGGAACAAGACTGTCGGCATGGTAAAAGTCCGCTGGGACAACTGCGGCCGTGAAGAACTGTCATGGGAGCGAGAGCAAACCATGCGCGAAGAGTTCCCTGAACTGTTTTTGTAATCTCGAGAGAGAGAGGATGTTGTAACATAAACTTTTGTATGTTGTAACATATTTCTTGTTGTTTCCTGTTGCCTTCCTGTGTCTGAATTTTGAGTACGAAATTTCCTGTAGGAGGGGAGGATTGTAACAGTCCAAATTTCGGAAACAGGAAATTTTTGGGTGACACGGCCTGGGACACGGGCATTTCCCATGGCGTGTCGAGGTTGTGTCGACGATCGGCCTTTGTGTCGACGATTTTTTGCTCGACGAGGTGTCGAGAGGAGACACACGGCCCAGGACACGGGCGTGTCCAAGGCCGTGTCGTGTGCTCGACGACTTTTACTCGACGATCGTCGAGTGTCGAGACATGAGTGTCGAGACGTGGGTGTCTCGTGTCGAGAAGTTGTACACGGCCTGTGACATGGGCGTGTCACAGGGCGTGTCATGTCGTGGTCGACGATCTCAGCCCGACGAAGCTTTTCGACAGGGCGTGTCTTTGTGCCGTGTCTGGGCACACGGCCTGGGACACGGGCGTGTCATAGGCCGTGTGAAGTCTCGGGATGATTTGGGATTTTTTTCGCCCAGGTACACGGCCACAGACACGGGCGTGTTTAAAGGCGTGTTGGTGACACGGCCCATGACACGGGCGTGTCTCATGGGCGTGTCACTGGTTTGGATAAGTCGGTTGACCACCGCTTGAGGCACACGGCCTGGGACACGACCGTGTCACAGGCCGTGTCAGGTCAAATTTAGCATTTTTGGCAAAATCGTGGCCGTCCATTCCTTCAGCTGGGATCCAAGGGCTGAAGCTTCTTCCTCTTTTTCTTAAAGGCCGAAAACTGAGAAGTGATTCTCATTTGATTTGGCCTTGATCTTTCTTCAAGTTAAGAGAGAAAGAGATAGAGAAAGGAGGAGGAAGAAGGAAAGGGGGCTGCTGCTGGTGGTGCTGCTGGTGACCGACGAGAAATCCGAAGCCGGCGTTGCGGAGGAAACGCTCTTGCGAGTATTTTAAGCAAGCTTTGAGGTCATGGCACCGAAGCGGTCGTCAAGGGTAACGACTTTTCTTCCTAGCCATGTGAAGGCTTCCTTTTAGCATATCTTGCGATTTCCCCCACCAAGAGGTGGCTGATTTTGGGAATCTTTAGGTGGATGCTTGACATCCCCTTTGTTAGCATATAGATCCGAAAATGGAGTACGGAATAGACATGCTGTGTGAAGCCCATCTGGACAGGTTGGTCTGGATTGGTGATGTTGCATACGAACCGGAGAAGACTCCGTGATAACGTGTAGTTTAAGGAGTCTACGAGTTATGCTTGCGAAGAGGAGTAGCAGGAAGTACTGGGGTGGTAGCCCAGGAAAAATAGCCATGTGATGTTTTTGGGTCCAATCTGTGTAGGTGGCACAGGAAGTACTGGTGTGACCAGGAAAGGCCCTTTGTGATGCTTGATGTCGTAGGGTGTCCACCTGTGAAGCGAGTAACAGGAAGTACTGACATGATGGCCAGGAAAGACCCCTGACATTTGTGTTTGTGCGGTGTCCACCTGTGGAGAGAGTCACAGGAAGTACTGGGAGGCCCAGGAAAGACCCGCTGTTGTGCTAAGAAATGGGTATAGAGAAATACCCAGGCTTGAATGCCAAGAACAGGATTGGTGAGACCGACCCGCGCCTTTGATATATCCATGAGTACGCTGTACTCGGAGAAGGCAAGGCGATTTAAGCAACGGGGAGGTGGAGGATCTGACCTGCGCTATGTCCGTCCGACGTGAGACCAAAAGGTGCGGTCTGTTGGAGCGCATAGCAAGAGTCTTCGGCCTGCGCGACATGACACAATGGGGGGCTACGGGCCATCCCGGTGTAGGAAGACTAACTCCGGCTGCACGCCATGGAGTAAATGCTCAAGAGATGTACCGTTGGGTTGTGACCCTAATACGGTGGTGGGCAAGAGCTTTGCCAGAACACCAAGAATGTGCCATGAGTGCACGAACCGTTGGGCCGGGTGGCAAATGGTTGTGATGGCTTGTGTGCGTGAAAGCACATTTTGATGATATATTACCATACTTGTGATATAATATGCTTGCAGGGAAGAATACCGCTGCCCCGAGAGAAGGGGTAGGGTCGTTATAATTTGGTCAGCTGAACGCTGACCGTTGCTTTTGTTTGCCACCGTTGGGTGGATTGTCCCTGGACAGGTGCTGGAGAGCCGAGCGGGACGCATAGATGTTGATGTACCTGTTGTTGTTGCTGCTGTTGCTAGCCCTCGAAGGCTCTTTAGCAATGTTGTGTGTTTTCTTTAATTGTGGCCGGCCTGCGCGCCAATTTGTTTTAGGCCACTGTTTGAAAGCCATGTAAAGGCCATAAGGCCAACTCTTTGTACTTGTTGTAAGACATTCCTATATTGTATAAAATATGGAGTTTTATGTTTGGACATTCATGAGGAGTTCCAGTTGTAGTCTAGGCTTCCGCTAGAATGATTTGTGATAGGTGCGATGCGCTACTCTGGTATCATCCTGTACCTTCACCGCCTGTTTTGTGATATATACTGTGGGGCCCCGGCCGGACCTTCTAGAATATACCATATGAACGGATGAGGTTGTTACACATAGCACTCCCGCGCCACCTTTGTGTCCCCCCTGACCCTGACCTGGATCCCCTCAGCGTTGAACTTCAAGCACTGATGGAATGATGAGGGGATGCAGCGGAAGGCGCTGATAAGGGGCCTCCCGAAGATGGTGCTGTAACTGCTGGGGGCGTCCACGATGACGAACCTGCAGTTTCTGGACTGACCCCCCAGGGTAACATGGAGGCCTACTCCTCCCTCCACTTCCTTCCTCTCTCCTGAGAACCCGAACAAGGGTCCATCCGAGGCCAACACCCTCTTTGTCTCCACCTTCATCCCGCCAAACGCCTTTTTGAAGACGACGTTGGTAGAACTCCCGTTGTCCACGAGGATCCGAGAGACGGTAAAATTCTCGATGGCTGCCTTGATGACCAGCGCATCACAGAACGGATCCTCGTGGTCTAGCATATCACTTCTAGAGAAGGTGATCCTCTCCTCTGGGGGCGGGGTCTGGGATGTGGAGGCGACGCTCCGGCGATACATGGTGTGGAGGCTCGCCTTGCGGGAAGCCTCGATCCTACCCAATCCTCCCCCCCTCCCCCCCCCCCCCCCCCCCCCCCCCCCCCCCCCCCCCGTGGATCACTCCGATCCCTCCTCGGGTTCCAACATCCACCCGGTCTTCGCAACGGTCCTCCTCTTCCCGAGGCAGGACCTCCTCAATCCTCACTTCTTGCCAACCCTGCTGCTGCTGCTCCCTATTCCCTCTTATCTCAAGGAACTCCGGGCAGGTGGCGGTGGCGTGCCCCTCTTTCTGATGGAAGTCGCAATAGGGCAACTCCACCCTAATCTCTCTTCTCCTCCTTCTTATTATCCTCCTCCTCGCTCCCAAGGCTATGGCCATAGCCTCCTCTTGGTCGGGGAGCCGGGTCTCTGGGCCTGCCTCCAGACCGGGGGGTGGAACTGATCTTGCCCCCCTTGATACCGATCCCTTCCGTGGTATCCCCTCTGTGGCCCTTGCCCTTGCCACTCAAGTCTCCAACCTAGCCGAAGGTCGGGCTCTTGGCGCCCCCACCTCGGCTGCTGCTGCCCCTGGAGCTGCCTCTGCTCCCTCTGCCTGGGCTCTCCTCTCCTTTCCTCCTGTCCTCTTCCTCCCTTCGACTCCTTCTCCTCCTCTGTGGCCCACCTAGCCAGCTTCCTTGCAAATTCCGGGTTTGATGCCTCCCCGTCAACTTCTCTCGCCGCCCTCTCCATCAGCTCCTCGTAGGAGAGGGGGGGGGGGAAACTCTCTTCAGCTCCATCCTAAAGAACACATGTTGCAGACCCAGGGTAAAGGCCATCATCAGACTGTGGCCCGACATCTCCTGGACCTGAGTAACCTCCTCCTGGAACTGGTCCACGTAGCTCCCCAACGTCTCGTTCACCCCCTGCTTGATGTGGAAGAGGGATTCTGACTCCTTTTTCCTCTTCTTCGAGGTAGTGAACCTCAGCATGAACCCCTGGCGCAGGTCCTCAAAGCAGTAGATGGAGTTGGCCGGTAGCTGATGGAACCACTCCCTTGCCTTCTCCCTGAGGGTGATAGCGAAGAGTCGGCACTTGAACCCGTCCGACATCTGACAGATGGAGACTACATCTTCGAACCACTGAACATGTTGGACCGGGTCTCCCTTCCTGGTGTAGTAGGACATCTCGGGTTCCCTGAACCCATCTGGAACTGGAGCTGAAGAGACCAACTCGCTGAAAGGACTTCCTCCCCCCACTGGGCGAGCCGGTGAGTCTCGCAAGCCCAGCTCGCCGAACCGGCCTCGGCCTGCCGAGCCAGGGAAGAGCTCGCGCCGGGGAGCTCGCACCCCCGGCCTTCCTCGGCCACCTCCTTCCCAGCTCGCCTGCCGGGAGCATCCTCGCCCAAGGAAGGGGCGGCCGCGATCTGGACTGCTGGGAGTCGAGCACTCGGCCCGGTGCCGAGTGCGCACTTGACAAGAGTCAGCACCTCATTCCTGAAATCTTCAAACATCCCCACCGTGGCGAGAGGTGGGGGGGGGGGGGCGGCGGAGTTCGGCCTGTCGGATCCCTGTCCTCCCGTCATCGAGCTCGCTGAAGCTTTTTTGTACTGACCACTTCCACGCTCACCGCACCAAAAATGTTGAAACCGAAATTTGGTCTCCTGTGGAGTTCGATCCTTGGGGAAGGAGTGGTCTCGCACCTACTTCACTCCTGCAAGTAAAACAACATAGGAAACAAGGAGAAATAGACCCAAGGGCTCGTCGGGGAGGACCCACCACACACCCGAAAGACTAGAGAATACTTCCCCTCCTTAGCCACAGGCCGAGCTAAGGCTACCTCAGGAAGCACTACTAAATCGGGGAGCAAGAGAAAATGAGAGCGTGTCCCTTGAGTTGCCCCCTCAGGTTCTATTTATAGTTTTTAGAATCTGAACTGCCAATAACCAAAAGAACTGACCTGAAATTACCAGAAAGCCCTTGGTTGGGTCTGCCAACAGCCAAACTCCGATGTTTTGAACAGCTATGTGCAGTCCAACTTGGTCTGCCAACAGCGTAGCTCCGCTGTTCTGAGAAGCTATTCGCACCCATGGGGAGGGCATCCATGTAATTTCTCCTCGGGGCTTCTACTGGCCCCCTCCATGGATTGGGAGGTCAGCTCGCCACTAATCCCTCTCCGCAAGAGGCGGGCGCAACCTGGTTCCAGCGGCTTGCTTATTCTTCTTGGGCGAGCGCGAGCCGGGCCACCGCGACCCGCCAATCCTCTGCTGAGGCGGTCAGGCGGCCAGGTCGCGGGTAGGGAATGGGCTGATGGCCATTGCGACCATTAGAATGGTTCGCGGGCCGCGGGTCGTCGAACCCTTCCGCGAACATCGGCTTGACGAATAGCGCCTCCCACTCCGGTCGACGATTCTCTGAGCGAGCGGGAGGGGTGAAGGAGTCGTCTCGCCTGGCTCGCTCGCTTGAACTGAGCGGGAGCGGACCAGCCTCTTGCCGCATGCCCGCCTGTTGCTTGGGTGCGGGCCGTGGAACTTGGTTCGCTCGATTTTCCTGGCGAGGCCCGCTCGACGAACACGAGGTTGTATAGTCTTGGTAAGGGCCTTTGCCTCGATCCACATGAAAAAGTAGTCGATCACGACGAGAATGAACTTCCTCTGACCGCTAGCTTGGGGAAAAGGGTCAATCAAATCCATTCCCCAGACGGCGAAGGGTTAGGGAGCGGTGATTGAACGAAGCTGCTGAGCAGGCTGTAATTGAAGAGGTGTGAAAAGATGATATTTTTGACACTTCCTCGAGAAGGCTTTTGCATCCTTCCGAATGGTCGGCCAGAAGTAGTCATACCTTAGAATCCTTTGCTCCAAAGTTCGAGTCCCCGAGTGACAGCCACACTCTCCCGAATGAATCTCCTTAAGCACTCGAGGGATTTCAGCTTCTTACATGCATCTCGCTAGAGGGCCCAAAATGGTCTTGCGATAGAGTTCTCCTTCATGCATCAGATAGTAAGCAACCTTGTACCAGTACTTTCTCTGATCTCCTCCACTGGCAGGAATCCAATCTATCGTTAAGAACGTAATGAACAGGTCCTTCCTAGAAGCCCTTCGTTCGATCTCCATCATCTCCCCTTCCTCGATGGACGGTCGAAACAACTATGCCACTATCCCTACAGCTTTGGGACCGTACTTGGCGAGATAGCCTGCCTCCAAGTTATCCTCTCGAGGCACGTGCTCAACAAAGTAGGATTGGAAACCTCCGATCAAGCCCTTAACCTTTGCCAAGTACTTCTGCAAAATGGGGTCGTGCACTTCGAACCCTCCTCTGATCTACGACGTGACCACTATTGAGTCGGTGAAGGCCCCGAGATCCTGAATTCCCAACTCCTTAGCAAGACACAAGCCTGCCACCATGACTTTATACTCCGCCTGATTGTTCGTGACGGGGAAGATGATCTCGACTGCTTGCTCGATCCTAGTTTCCCGTGGGCTTACCAGCACAACATCGGCTCCCACATAATTCTTGCCTGAAGCCTCGTACATGAACATCTTCTAAGAGATTGAGCTGGAGGCGCCTTCTTGCCCTCCTACCTCGGCCAAGAAGTCGGCTAGAAAATCCGCTATCGCCCGAGCCTTGATCGCCACCCTTGGCGAATAAGAAATGTCAAACTCACTGAGCTCTACCACCCACTTTACCAACCTGCCTGAATGCTCCACTGCATCCAAGATACTTCGCAACGAATGATCCGAGACTACCTTGATGGAGTGAGCCTGAAAATACGGGCGGAGCCTCCGATCTGAAACTACCAAGGTGAAAACTAACTTCTCCAAGATGGGATATATCGTTTCTGTCTGCCTCAACACTCTACTCTCATAGTAGCTGGGGAGTTGCTTCCTTCCTTCTTCTCTAACCAACACAGAGCTGACAACTTCCGCTCCCACTCCCAGATAGAGGAGCAGATCTTCACTTCCTTGCGGGCCTTGAAGTAGAGGAGCTTGAGTTAGCTGTTGTTTGAGCTTTCCAAAAGCCTCTTCACACTCCACGGTACACTCAAACTGTTATCTCTAGAATGACTTTGACTTTGTCGGGATTGGGCTCCACCCCCCTCAGAGTGAGGATGTGACCTAAGAACTTCCCCCTCCAGGCTCCAAAAACACACTTAGTCGGGTTGAGCCACATCTTGTACTTTCGCAGGGTTGCGAAGGTCTCTGCCAGATCCTTTATGTGCTCCACAATGCCTTTACTCTTAACGAGGAGGTCATCCACGTACACTTCTAGATTCTGCCCCTTCTGCTCTCTGAAGATTTGATTCATCATCCTTTGATAAGTCGCTCCTACATTCTTAAGCACAAAGGGCATCATCTTATAGCTATAACAACCATCACTCGTGATAAAAGAGACGTCACAGCAGTCGGGGAGATGCATTCAGATCTGGTGATACCCTGAAAAAGCATCAAGGAAACTCATCATAGGAAACCCGATGGCTGAATCAACCAGTGCGTCGATTTGAGGCAAGGAGTAACAATCCTTTGGGCAAGCTTTATTTAATATGGAAAAGTCGATACAAATTATCCAGCCCCCTCCGGGCTTCTTAACCATTACAACATTGGTGACCCAACTTGGATACTGGATCTCCGAAATAAAACCTGCCTCTAGCAGCTTTCTAGCTCCTCCCGAATCGGCTTAGCCAACACGGTGACGCTCTTCCTCTGCTTCTGGTGGACGGGGGTGACTTTGGGATCTAGGTTGAGGCGATGACAAGAAACATCAGTATCCATCCCTGACATCTCCGTGGCACTCCAAGTGAAGATGTCCACATTCTCCTACATGCATGCAACCATCTTTAACTTCCCCTCCATCGACAAAGATCCTCCGATCTTCAACAACTTTGGCACTCCTCCCCAGGAGATCACCTCCAGCACCTTTAGCTCCTCTACGACTCTCAACCCTTCCTCATTCTCCAGAACCTTCTCCAGCCTCTCTGTGTCCTCCATCCAGCTGATGGTACTGACGACATTTATGTAACACTCCACGGTAGCCTTCGGATCGCCCCTGATCCACACCTGAACGTCACCCCGACAGTACTTCAAGTACTAATGATATGACGATGGAACCGCCTTGAAGTAGTTGATGAGGGGTCGCCCAAAGATGACGTTGTAACAGCTTGGGTCATCGACAATCACGAACCGTCATCAGATCGAAGTACCCCCAAGGGTCACTAGGAGATCCACTCCTCCCTCCACATCTTTCTTCTCTCCAACGAAGCCAAGGATTGGTCCGTCCGAAGTTTAGAACCTGTCTGCTTCCACCTGAAGCCCAACGAAGGTCCTCTTGAAAATGACATTCACCGAACTCCCGTTGTTCGCAAGGATTTAGTCGACAGTGAAGTCTTTGATGGCGGCTTGGATGACCCGGGCATCATGAAAGAGGTTCTCATTCCTCAACATGTCTTCATCGAAAAATGTGATCTCTTCTAACGATGACGGAACTTGAGAGGTTGAGATGACGCTCTTCCGATAGATCTGATAGAGACTTCCCTTACAGGAAGATCCAACTCCAACCCCAACATTGATCACTCCAACCTGCACACCTCCTGGGCTGTGGACCAGTTCTCTGCGAACTCCCAGGTTGACTCGATCCTCATTCCTCCTCCTCCCTGTAGCCTGGAACGCTGTCGGTCCTACTGGCGCTTCCTGTCTTGACTGCTCCCTCTCCACCGCTTTGACTTCCAACCTTTTCCAGGCCTCCCAAAAAGTCTGAGTAGGCCATGGTCCCATGCTCCTATACTCAATGCAGGTCGAAGTAAAGGGGAATATCTACCTCCTAGCGCCTCGCCCGCTGAGCCTTCTTGCGATGCTTATTACCCTACCGGGAAATGACCATTACCTCTTCCTGAGCCCTTCCTTGCCTCCTGCCCAGTTGGTGGTCGTTCCTCCTCTCCTGCTGCCATTATTGAGGCCTAACAGGTGGCCTCATAGGGGTTGATTCACTGGATACTAGAATCGCCGCGCTTCTTCCCTCCTCTCTAGAGCCAATGCGGGCCTCCTCTTCTTTTCTATCTGAGGCCTATTTTGCCTCCTCCTCTTTACTACCCTCCTGGGATCTTCTCTCCTCCTCTGTTCTTCCCTTCTCCTCTCCACCGGCCTCTCTGCCACCACTCTGGCCCTAGCCTCCAAAAGTCCTCCCCTGCTCTTGCCTCCAAACTCTTCTCCGTCCAGCCTCGCCAAGAAGTCTGGATTCTTCTCCTCTCCCTAGACGAACGTATTCGCCCGCTCGATCATCTCTTTAAAAGAGCTTGGGGTCTTGGACTTGGTCTCCACACTGAAGAGACCCTGCTTTAGGCCATACTTTAGGGCCAGCATCAGGGTGAAGTTATCTGCCTCCTCAACTTCCAGGACCTCTTGGAAATTGTCGATGTGATGACCGAGGCTTTCGCGCTGCCCTTGCACGATCTTGAAGAGAGCAGTTGCCTCCTTACTCTTCTTAGACATCGCGAACCTTGCCATCAGATTTTGGCGCAGGTCCTCGAAGTTGTAGATGAAGCCGACAAACAACTGATGGAACCAATCTCTCGCATTACCCTTGAAGGTAATGAAGAAGAACTTGCACTTGAAGATGTCTGTCATGTTGAGGATGGACACCACGTCCTCGAACCACGAGAGATGCCTGTCAGGGTCATCTCTGATGGAATAATAGATCAGGACGGGCTCCCTAAAACCCCCGGGGACTGGGGTTGTGAGGATCTCATCACAGAAGGGGCTCCTCCGTCCCTAACGGTGACGAGTTTCATCCTCACGAGTATCCTCGTCATACTCGTTATCATAGCGAGTATCACGGTATCTTACATACTGCTCCACATCTCTGAACCTGATCTCATAGCTGCTCGCTGGATAGTGTCACGACTGCATCTATCGCTCCTCTCTCTCCCTGACCTACTCCTTCCCTGGCCACCTAGGCGGCGCTTCCTCGTCCAACGGTGTCATGTGACGGGGTAAGGTCGTAGTGACATCGGGGGCGAGTATGGAACCCTGCGAGGATGCTCCTCTCGATTTTCCTCGCAAACTCTTCGAACGCTGCCACCGTCACGAAGTCGCTTCCTCGCGCCGAGTTACTAACTCTGGCCGAGTTGCTGACTATCTCCTCATGCTCGCCTGGATTCATCATTTCGCCTGCTCGCAAAACTTTCTTCCTCAGCTGTGATCCACGCTCAACGCACCAAAGTGTTAAAGCCGAGAAAATCCCTACTCCAAAATTCGAATCAAGATAGCATAAGGTTACTGGTTCAGCAGTCAGGTTCGATGGCTAACAGGCTAAAACGTAAAAACAATCAAACTAAAAGGACCCCAGGTGCTGCGGGCTGCGGCAGGGAGGTCCCACCACGTAGCCGGAAGCTCAGAAGAAACAACCACTCCATAACCAAAAATGACCGAGTAGGGTACGAGGTAGACTGACTGACAATAAAGTCGCGACGACTAACAGGGATAGTCGCAAACTCGCGGTTTGTCTCTCTGAATAAGGGATTCAAAGGCTCAGCATGCTATCTAGGAAAAAGGCGGTCAATATCTTTTTCGAGATTTTTCAGTTCGTCTCCTCATACCCCTGGGGTCCGATTTATAGGCCAATCCAAATAGAGGGGGAGTCTTATTTATAGCCCCACACCCGATGACTAGGCGACTTCTCGGGAGGAGCTCGCCCGGCTGGTCGAGTAACAGGCCTAGTGGCCTACCTAGCGAGCATGCGAGTGGAACTCGCCATACTCGCCCAGGTCTTCTGCCTTCACGCGCGTTGACTCTGACTTGCCTTGACTTGCTGACTTTGTACCTTGCTGACCTGACTTTGGAGGGGTCCACCCTCAACGAATATGGGTTGTACAACTGTCTTGATATCTATTTGATGAACAGTTAAAATGTTCAATAGATGCAAATGCGAGAAGAATCATAATTATCGCAATGTTACAAACAAGTGATTATATATTAAAGTAGTTTATACCACTCACTTGAGTGAAGCCTTTTGCAACTAGACGTGCTTTGTATTTGACACTCGTTCTCTATTAGATAACCTTTTAGATGTCAAATCACTAGTGTCTATGAGCTCGGTGTCAATGATTCTTAGTTCTGACTCAACAATAATTTCAATATTAGTGGCTGACAGACTTGAAAGAGTTATGTTTTTTATCTTTAAGAAACTTATTATCAAAGAAAACAACATCTTTAAATTCTATTACCATATTTGTTGAAAGATC
The DNA here is from genome assembly GCA_039583875.1 of Platanthera guangdongensis. Taxonomy (NCBI): domain Eukaryota; kingdom Viridiplantae; phylum Streptophyta; class Magnoliopsida; order Asparagales; family Orchidaceae; genus Platanthera; species Platanthera guangdongensis. Next base: position 6,399,292 of record CM077153.1, on the reverse strand, counting down.
TAGAAATCTTTGGCAACACTATCTTCTGCACATCATAAATAGACATGTGTTTGTCCTAGGTCCAATCTTAGCTCTCATAGAGTCAGATATTCTAACATAATCGATACAACATAGAGTCTTAAGATTGTCAAATGTAAAAGTCTCTTAAACCAAAGCCCGTAGGGTATTTGATTCAATTTTGCATGATGAACCTTATTAAGAATGTGATTTGATATGATGACAACTTCACCCCCGATATGCTGCAGGCATGTCAACAGTCAATAACATATAATTCAACGTTAAAGTTATATCTTTTCTCTCAGCGATGTCGTTGGATTGCAGTGAGTATGCGACAGTAGTTTCAGAGATTATGTCATTGCTGGCAAAAAAGTTTCTAAACTTTCCCAAGACATATTCTCCTACTATATCACTTCTTAGCTTTTTTATTTTTATGCCAAGTTGATTTTCAACCCTATTTTTGAATATATGAAAATTTTCAAGAGCTTCATCTTTGGATTTAAAGAGATAGATGTGACTAAATCTAGAGTAGTTGTCGATACAAGTTATCAGATACTTCCGACCTCCTCTTTTGACAAATCTTTTGTAGTCACATATGTCAGAATATATTAACTATAACAATTGTGTGCTCCTAAAAACATGACTAAAAATATTCTAGTTATCTTATTTTAAGCACAAATTTCACATTTATCAAATAGATCTCTTAAAAAATTATTTGAATCTCTTAGGAGATTGACCTCTCTCTTGGGCCCCACATCTAAGAAAAATTTGAAATTTGCAAGAAATATTTACGTACATTACTCGAACAATGATAAAAAAAGATCACTGTGCGGAAGCATATCCAACCGTATAATCGTGATCTCAATGGTACAAATTATTTGCACAAATATACAATCATATTTGTGTGTTGACAATACATTCATATTCTAAATGAAGGTAATAACTATATGCAAGCCGCACTATGGCTATGTGCAAGTCGTGTATTTGAAAATGATTATATGCAAGCCAACTTCTAAATGAGTTCATTACTTTCTATATTTGGCCTGTATTTATTTTTAGACTGTATATAATAAAAAATGACTGGATATGACATGATCCTAAATGAATCGTTCTCCAAACTTTGTGAGGTTTGAAATTTACAAAGCGTACCATTGCCACAGCGGATACTAACAAACAGTTGCAGATGACCAAAAGTACAGAAGACGACGATTGCAGATGATTGCTTGCAGCCCTTTCTCATGGTGAGGATCCATACCCCGTCTAGGGTTTTTCATACTGTCCCTTCCTAGTATTTACTTGCAGTTTCCACAAAGTTGCTTAATCGCTTTAACACAGCTTTCTCCCCTTCAAGAATTGCTGCAGATTTTGCCGTCTTTCGAGCGCTGTCCCATTCGCCTGTTCTCTTTCAAGGTACCGCTACCTTCCATCTCAAACTTCATTCATCTAGACCTCGTCCCAGTTGGTTTGATGGGCATGTAAAACCCTAAACGCCATTGTTGGCCGTAAGTAATGCATCATAGCTTGACCTAATTATGATGATAAGTGAAAAAATGGACTGCTATGTTTAAAATTGGCTGGCAGTTGAGGGAAGAAGACAGTTTATATGAAAATATTTGAAAATAATATTTTGTTTTGAATGAGAAATCTAATGAAGAAAAAAATTATTCATCCCATTCTTCATTGGGAGTGGAGAAAACATTTATTGTCATTTGACATGTTCAGAAGCCTGGTCAGCACAAATTCAAAAGTAGGCTCGATGGCCCCATCAAACACACAATTAGATTAAGGCTGCGTTTGGCGCGGCTTATTGCAGCTATTTGCTCGGTGAGGTTGGACAAAAACGTCTTCATAGAATGTATGTTTGGTATCACAAATGTTACAAAAAGAGACTACTTCGACACATAAGATTTTGGTATGACAATGACATTATTGTCCAATCTCACCGGAGCAAATAAATCGCGATAAGCCGCGCCAAACAAAGCCTAAGGCTTTGTGGTTTTTTTGCTTCCCTGGTGTTGAAACCGATTCCTCGATTTCCCGTGGAGTTCGACCCTTGGGGAAAGGGGTGATCTCGCACCTACTTCGCCCCTGCAAGCAAAATAACAGAGAAGACAAGGTAAGACCGACCCAAGGACTCGGCGGAGGAGGTCCCACCACAAACCCGAATATCTCAGAGCGCTTCCCTCTCTTAGCCAGAAAGCCGAGCTAAGGTACCCTCAGAAAGCAC
>CM077153.1:6334077-6396568 GCA_039583875.1 Platanthera guangdongensis | reverse complement strand
GATTTTGACACCTCATCGGCCCCTCCCCCGCACCGTTAGGATTGCGCCCATGTCACATATCCGTGGGAGGAGGTTTATTCCTAATCTAGGCTAATCTCCTCTTTAGGAAATGTGTTAGTGTGTGGGGGACTTTTTTTTGGGAAGCTTTTAGGGAGTCCCAGCTGGCCTCCTCTTACGGTTATGGCTTGCACAGCCATGGTCGGTGGTTTTTTCCAGTTTTGGCTAGCGCCATCAATGAGAGCCATTGATGGCACTCTTCTTCCTTGTTAGGGGAGGGGGTGTGTTCTCCTATATATATATTTTTGGGGGGGGGGGGGGGGGGGGCGGGGCTGCTACAACATCAGAACAACAATCGGATTACTACCATCATCCATAGAGAGAGAATCTAGTGAGAAAAAATTGGGGAGGTTTTCTATCCTCCTCAGGCGCGGTGACAGCAGCGCAGCGGTGGAGGGCTTCTCCTCCTCAAGGCGCGCGGTGACGGCGGCCCAACGGTGGAGGGCTTCTCCTCCTCAGGCGGCGGCGACAACAACGCAATGGGTGGAGGGATTTCCTCCTCAGGGCGGCGGCGACAGCAGCGCAACAGTGGAGGGCTTCTCCTCCTCAGGCGGCAGTGACATCAGGCTCGCAGCGGAGCGGAGGCATCAAGCTTCAATCCAGCGAGATTGGGAGGTTATTTTGGGGCCGAGCCTCTACAGCTGCGGTATTCGCCGGAGTTACACCGGCCGGGCTTCTTCCGACGGCCGACGACAGCAGGCGGTTCAGCACAGGCGACAGCGACAACAGGTGGTCGATCCAGGAGTGATCGGTCTCAGGAGTGCAGACGCGGCGCAACAGAACAGGAAGACAATTGAGCGCTGTCGCCCGGCGACAGCTCGGATTACTTGTCTTCTGTTTTTTTTGTACGACCATTTCGGTCTCGGCGTTTTTTTTGTAACTCTCGTGGTTTATAGTGGATTTACCGGCGCGCTCTCCCGTGATGTAGGAACCCATCTCCAAACCACGTAAATTTTTTGTCGTCTGGTTGTGCTTGTTTGGATTTTAATTTTGCTTGTCATATTATTGCTCACATTATCTTCCGTTGCATTGATCCACGGCGAACCACCGTAGTCGCGGATCCGGTGCGATTGCACAACAGTGGCGATCGTGAACACCCTAGTTCCGAACCGTCATTCGTGAACATTTACTCTTCACCTAAGGAACTCCATCGTCATATCCATTTTTATGTTTCAAATTAAGCTTTTTCTTGGCGGCTGTCACGTTGTTATGTCAAACACACATTCATGATGGTAACATTTTTGTGCAAACTCATCGGGGCAAAAAACACCGCGCCAAACAGACAAGGATTGTGAGAGCACCTCTTTCGCAACCACCACGCCATGCCAAACAAACCCTATATTCTCTTTTTTAGGTTTATTTGTGCTATATTTTAAGACAAACAGACCTATATTCTCTTATTTAGATTTATCTGTGCTATATTTAATAACAGAAAGGCTTTGTGGGGGAACTTTACAGCCTTTAAAGCTCATCACTAGTGATGAAGAAAAAGCTAAAAACATGGTGTTGCTTTATTTTTATTAACTGATAATCATATCTTTCAATGACAGTTGTTAAATGACAATTGTATGAAGAGAAGAGGTCCAGCTCATCAGGTAACTTTGTTATTATAGATCTACACCTAATGGATCAACCTAAACTCAACTATTTTTATACAACAACAGAAGCCCATATAGTCCTCAATCATGAGGGTATGAGTGGGGGAAGATTGGAAACAGACCTAACCTTTGACACTACGCACAAAATGGCTTCTCTCAGAGGAGAAAGACATACATTTGAAAATAATTACACAAAGTGGCTGCTCACAGATACCACTGAAATTGTGGCACCATACTATATCCGTCACGTTTGCTGCGAAATCATGCACTCAAATCAAAGCAGAGGGCAGATCCCAAAATTCTTTTTGATTTATATACACATAACTATGCTTCCTTCATTCAGCATCTAGAGCATTGACCTTGCACAAAAAACTCAACTATTTTTATATTTAAATTAATTATGCATTGCATGATAATTAGTTCATGACAGTGAAATAATTATAACAATTAATCATGCATGTGTAAGTACTTAAGCAAAGAAATGAGATATTTCACCTTGAAATAATATAATTTATCCACAAAAAGTAGTGACTTTGGCACTAAACGCACTTCAATTAGGAGGTTTTTGCACATTACACCCCTAATATTTAATTATGGCATTTTGTACACCCAATGTACATTTTTGCTAATATTAAAGTATTTGAGGGTGCAAAGTGCCAAAATTTAAAATTTATGATGCAATGTGTAAAACCTCTTAATTTGAAGGTTCCTAGTGCCAAAAGTCCAAAAAAAAATAACAATATAAATATGTTAGCTACTAATATGAATGCATAAGATGGTAAATAATTTAAATTTCATAATTATTCTTGTAAGCAAAATCATTTTATGTGTGAAATGAAATAAATAAATCCAGCCAAATAGAGAGGTTTCAAAAAATTCTATGATTTTTATAAAATATGTTTCTTAATTTCAATTAAGCATGATCCATGGGCATGAAATTCACCTAAAAATTAAGGCTCCTTTTGGCGCGGCGTTTTCTCTTTGGTGAGTCTGGACAAAAACGTCATTATCATAGAATACATATTTGATTCATAACCACCGCGTTCACGATCACCACCGTCGTGCCAAACAAGCCTAGTAAAATAACTTTTATTAATTAATGCGACACAATTTCATAATTTCGTGCATTCTCCATACATATGTTAGGACATTGGCGGCGATGCGGCCAAGAAGGATCTGAGGAGCAGGGGCCTGTGCCTGGTCCCGCTATCGTGCACGCTGCACGTCGGTGGCGACGACCGCACTGATTATTGGTCTCCGTACATTGGCGGTGGCTTCCGATAGCCGCATTCGTATAATCGCCGCGCGGTTGGTGTCGTAGATCGTCTGGTGCTCCATTAATGGCGGATATATCATCAAGAGCAATCAGTCTGACAAGGAAGAAGAAGAAGAAGACTGATTGCTCTTGATGCTATGCGCAAGCTCATGCCCTTAGCTGGGTTCTCAGCAGGTGTAGTGTTTTGGTGTGCGATTATAATTCCAAGATATGTATTGCTTTTTTTTTTGTAAGAAACATTTCATTTTACTAGTAATGAATGCCACTTAATTTCATGCACATTGGTGTGTTAAGTCTACAATTAGGTTGCATTTGGCGCGGCTTAACGCGACTTATTTGCTCCGGTGAGGTTGGATAAAAATGTCATTGTCATATCAAAATCTTATGTCTCAAACTAGTTTTTTTGTGTAACATTTGTGATACCAAACATATATTCTATGACAATGACGTTTTTGTCCAACCTCACCGGATCAAATAAACTGCTATAAGCAGCGCCAAACGCAGCCTTAGTGCATGTACATGGGTTTTGTTCGTGTTTGTTAGAATTCGAGCATTCATCTGAAAGTTGATCGGTCGGATACGGTGTTGTATGCACTATTATGAACACGACTCAATTGAGCGGTTCAGAGTGACAGTTAAACATCTGGCGCAACGTTTTTGCTTAGATGAGTTCGGATGAAAACATCACCATTATGAAATATATATTTGATACGAGAATGGTTATCACCGCCGTCTGGAAAAGAAGTAATTTTGAACATAAAATTGTACGAAGTTTTTCAGGTGAGGTCAGATGTTCGAGAATGATTGTTCATAACTAACGCCTTCGCTGAAGGCGTGGTTATGAGCATGCCCTTCACGAGTTCTATTGTTGTGCCAAATGGTTAACCTCAATTCAATTTTTTGAGGACTTATTTTCACCGGTCAAGCGGTTAGGATCGCATGAATCAGACCTTAATTAAGATCCGGTTCATGCGGCCGTAACTGCTTGACCGGTGAAAATAAATCCCCCCAAACGGAGCGGTTGTCACATTCTCTGGCTGCATGCCCAACACATCACTTGCATAGTTTTTAGCCTCTAACACGTGAATTAATTTTTTTTTATCCAAACAGACAATCTAAAACAAATTGATTAATGGAGGTAGAGAGAACCCGAGATCTATAATTATAAGCGCACAAGACTGTCTCCCGATGCGAGATTATTCTTGACAGCGTTAATTAGTTGTTGATAATTAATGATCCGGCTTTTTTTTTGCTCAGTTTGACAAGACAATGATAATTATGATTTTTTGAATTTGTTGAAGTGGAAATGACGGTCTGAATTGTGGATACCGCACAGACCGCAGAAACCGTTGACGGTTAGCACGGTTAGGTGTTGGTGTATAGTCGGGTTATGGCTAGTGTTCTTTCCATGCGGTCTATCTCAGCAAGCATCCTGGAGTTAACTGAGCGGTTAGAGTTGAGCTAATCGCGGCTTATGTGGTCTGGATTGGGAGATCGCGGAGTCCGCTAAGATTGGCGGGTTCCCTGATTTGTGTGGAAGCCGCGCGGCTAGTACGGTCAGTGGAGATTAACCGCAGAGCTCGTTGTGGTCTGTCCGCTCGGTTTATAGACAGAGTCCGCTGGGTTTGTGGACTCGGTCATGGTGATGTTCCTAGTCTGTGTTGTTGTCTAGTTCACGGAGACCGCATGGGTTGCGCGATTAAGTTTGTCGTCAGGTTCTGGTTGCGAACCAGCTTTGTGGTCTGGTTATAGTGTCTGCACTGACGCGCAGATAAGTGCTGCTAGCCGCAGTTGATGGACGGTTACCCTATCACTAATGGGCGGTGACTGCTCTCCCCTGATCGTATATAAATAGGGGTCCCCGACTCGTAAAATATAACGAGAACAATGAGAACTCAGTCGCATTTTGAACTTGCGATTAGACTTTGGTAACTGCACGACTAAATGAAGATTGACTTGTGTTGTGCAGGCTGTGCAGCTGGCACCGGGCGACTAGGCAATTAGCTGGAGGCTCGGTGTGGAACAGTTGCGGATAGCAGTTTGTGGCATACAGCAAGTCGCGGCTTGTGCGAGTAAAAGTCTTCTTCCTCTGGGTTGCGGATAGTTCAATAAGGCAGTTCACCTGGTCTCAGTGAGTAGGGTGTTTCCCAGTTCATCAACTCCTGTTCGCGGTTAGCTTCAGCGGTCAAGCGACCTTGCGGTCATGTGACTAAGAAGTGGCGGACAGGGTTGTTCTCATCATTCAATAACCAGGTAGTCTGCGCGACTTGAGAAGCGGTCTGGCAGTTTGGTGATCTCAGCAGTTTGAGCTGTTAGTAGTGACTTGGCAGTTTCGGCGGACAACATTGACAAATAGGCGGCTTGGGCGGTTACTGGGTTCAGTCCGTCGGTTTTACTCTTGCTTGTATTTTTTGCTTCCAGCGAGTGCATTGCGAAATCATGTCTCACATTGTAAAGAAGATAGTTGATTCAATCATAGCTTTTGTTCTTCTACAACTTCTGGTTACTTTGGCTTGGTGTGGTTGAGTGTTTCTGCGATCATTCTCAGTTTCCCAAAAAAATTTACATGGTATCAGGGGGATAGGGGAGTTAACAGTGATGAACCTCAGAGGTGTTCTAGTCCTTTGGAAGTCTTAAGAGAACAAGAATTACATCAATGGAAGCCGGTTATGCAAGAGGTCTGAGAATTGAGCTCCTGACACAGACCAACTTTAAAAAGTGGAGGTCATGCATGAAGAACTATCTTTTGGGCGAGAACCTTTGTGAGGCCGTCGGTAGAGACGACATGCAAGATGTTATTGTTATTGGAGGCAATACTGAGCCAGTGAGGGCTTGGAGGAGAATGAATGTAAAGACAGAGTTCACTCTAAATCAGACAATCTCACCAGAGCTTTTCGACCACATCATTGGATGTCGGTCGGCTATTAAGATTTGTACGGTCTTGGATGACCTGTTTAATAAGAAGAATGTAACTCGGCTACAATTCTTGGAGAATGAGTTGACGAAAGCAACTCATGATGAACTGTCCATATCATTCTTATTTTTGAAGATGAACTCATGCGTTGAAATTTTAGCATTAGACCCGGAAGAGCCTATCTTAGAGGTAAAGCTGAAGAGACATATTATTTGCGACTTGCGGAACGAATATGTTGCATTTGTTACTTTTGTGCAAGGCTGAGCCAATCAGCTATCATTGCTTAAGCTGGAAAACCTGCTGGCTTCGCAGGAGAGCTTGGCGAGGCAAATGACTGGAGTTTCTATCTCTAGAGGAGATAGTGAGGTTCTTTACTCAGGGAAGAAGAAGAGATGAAAGAGAAATAAGACACGCTGCATCAGCATCAATGTCTGGCTAGAGTGCCCTCCTAGGCCAAGGTTGAGGCGATGACACGCTATGTCAGCATCGATGCTTGACATGTCTGCAACACTCAAGCGGAAGACATCCATGTTCCTCTAGACTTACCCAGGACTATTTCCGGTTTTTCCAGGCTCAGACCTCTGCTGATCTTTACCTTATCCTTCCTCCTGTCCTAGTCTAGGACCTCTTTCTCCACTACCTCTTCTGCTACCTCCAACCGGGATTGCCCCCTACTTACTTTCCATCCTTCTCCCTTGAGCAAGGACCTCCTCCTCGTCCCTTTCCTCATATATCTCCATCACTTCCACCATACACACCTGATCTACTATCTCCTCCTTAACCACTTCAACTACGCCCTCCCTCCTTGCCTGCTCCTCCATTACCTTCTTCACTTCTTTGACTTCCGCCATCTAGGAGATGGTTTCGACGGATGCGACATAACATTACCTCGCCACCCTTGGATCTCCCCGGATCCGTACATGGACCCCTCCACTATTGAACTTCAGGCACTAGTAGATAAATGAAGGGATGTAGCGGAAGGCGCTGGTGAGGGGACGCCCAAATATGACATTGTAACTACTTGGTGTATCTATAATGACAAACATGCAGTTCCTCAACATCCTCCCCAACGGCACATATAAGCCAACTCCACCCTTTTCCTCCTTCTTCTCTTCGAAAATCCCAAACAGCGGCCCATCCGAAGCCAACACCTTCGCGCTTCCACCTTCATCTCATCGAAAGCCTCTTTGAAGAGGACGTTCATAGAGCTCCCTTTGTCGACTAAGATCCGGGAGACCGTGAAATTTTTCATTACCGTCTGGATAACCAATGCGTCATAGAACGGGTCCTCATAGTCTGACATGTCTTTTGATGAGAAAGTAATCTTATCCTCCGGGGTCGGGGTCTGGGAAGTCGAAGCGACGCTCCTTCTAAACATCGTTTGGAAGCTCACCTTACGAGTGACCTCGATTCCCTCCCCCATGGATCACCCTAATCCCCCTTGGGTCCCTTTGTCGGCCCGATCTTCGCACATATCCTCCTCTCTTGCGTCTGATACGACATCCTCGATCCACACCTACTGCTGATGTCGTTGTTATTATACTGGGCCTCTCGCCCTCCTTACTTCCAAGAACTCCGGGTAGGTGGCCGTTGCATGGCCTTTCTCCCGATGAGAGTTGTACAACCCGCATTCGTCGAGGATGGACCCCACCACAGCCAGGTCACTGAAAGTTAAGGTCAACAAGTCAAGACAGGAGTCAGAGACAACACACAAGATTGCGCAAGGCCTGTGCGAGTATAGGCGAGCTCCCCCCGCATACTCGCCAGGTAGGCGACTAGGCGAGATACTCGCCCAGCCCGTGCGAGTTTCTCTGGAAGTCGCCTAGTCGCTATGGGGGTGGGGTATAAGTATGACCCCCCCTCCTTGGATTTGCCTATAAATAGGACCCCAAGGGTATGAGGTGAGGCACTGGAAATCCTCAGCAGGATACTTGCGTGCTTCATTTTCGAGATACTAGCTGAGTTTTTGGATTCCTTTTCCTTGGAGAGCAAGTTGCGACCTTGCGACTTTGCCAGCTAGCTTCCCTCGTACCCAGTTCGGCCATCTTTGGTTGAGAAGGGGCTGCTCCTTTCGAGCATCCGGGTACGTGGTGGGACCTTCCTGCCGCAACATCTGGGGTTCTGTTTGACCTAATTCTTCATCCTAGTCACCCTAGCCGTCTGATCTAGCTTCTGAACTGGTAACCTTAGGTGGCTTTGGTCCGAATTCTGAGGTTAGGATTTTTCCTGGCTTCAACACTTGGTGCAGTGAGCGTGGATCACAACCAAGGAGGAAAGTTTGAAAGTTGAGTGAGATGGTCATTGGTGGCGAGCAAAGAGAGTTGGTCGGTAACTCGGCGGGAGGAGGAGACGCCGCGCGAGGTTGCGAGTTTGTAACAGTGGCTGCGTTTGAAGAGTTCGCGAAGAAGATTGAGCAAACCATCCTCGCCGGGTTCGCTCAGTGCCCCGAGGTTACGACAACTTCTCCCCGTCGCCTGACACCACTAGAAGAGGAAGCGTCACTGAAGCGAGATAGAAAGGAGCCCGCTTAGGCAAGGGAAGAGCGACCTATGCAGTTACGACTTTATCCGACGAGTAGCCAGGGGGTCCGTTTTCGGGATCCAATGTCACCGGCAAGAGGCAGAGATACTCGGCACTATAGCGAGTACGACGTCTCCAGCGATGATGAAACTCGCCACCGCCAGGGAGGGAGGAGCCCCTTCTGTGACGAGATCCTCGCTGCCCCAGTTCCAGAAGGGTTCAGGGAACCCATTCTCACTTACTGCTCCGACAGAGACGACCCTGTCAGATACCTCCAGTGGTTTGAAGATGTTGTCTCCATCGGCAACATGTCCGACGCCTTCAAGTGCAGGTTCTTCTCCATCACCCTCAAAGGGAACCCTAGGGATTGGTTCCATCAACTACCGGCAGGGTCCATGTACTACTTCTCAGATCTGTGTCGGGGCCTCATGGCGAGGTTCGCGGCATCGAAGAAGAGGAAGAAGGAAGCGACGGCCCTCTTCAAAATCGTCCAAGGGCAGCACGAGAGTTTGTGTCATTACATCGACCGCTTCCAGGAGGAGATTTTGGAGGTAGAAGAAGTGGACAGCTTTACCTTGATGGTGACCCTGAAGTTCGGGTTGAAGCAAGAACTATTCAGTCTGGAGATGGGGTCCAATCCCCCAAGATCTTTCGAATACATGGTAGAGAAGGTGAACATTTTTGTTTAGGGGGGAGGAAAAGAACAAGGACTTCTTAGCAAGGCTGGATGAGGAGATTGAGACGGAGAGGGGGGGTAGCAGGACCTTCAGGTCGATGTCAAGGAGGACACCAGAAAGGCGAGAGGAGAGGAAGAAGGAAGAACCAAGGAGAGAGGAGAGAATGAAGAAGGAAGAACCCAGGAGGGTTGAAGAGAGGAGGCAGGAGAGGCCTCGAAGGCAAGAATAGAGAAGGCCAATGGAAGCTTGGGAAGGAGAAAGAGGGGAAGACGATTCCAGTATCCAGAGAATCGCCCCCAATGGAGACCAGCAAGACAGCACTACCAAGAAGAGAGGAGGAATGGAAACCAACAGTAGGGAGGCCAAGGAGGAGGAAGAAGGGAGACGATGACCATCGCTCACCAAGACAACAAGCGGTGTCAGAGGGAACATCGAGCAATGCGCGCGGAGGCGGAGATTCCCCTCTACTGCGATATTCATCGGACAGAGGGGCGCGTGACCTTGGCTTGCCCCGAGTTTGGGAAGCAAGGAGGAGGCTGGAGGCAGGAGTGGCAGAAAGAGAGCAGCAGAGGCAGGAGGCCCCGGTCCAAGCCCCAACGAGGAGGAGGAATGAGGACCGAGTCAACCTGGGAGGTCGCGGGGAAGTGATACATGGCCCAGGAGGTAGGAATGTAGGTGTGATCAATGGAGGGGCCGGGCTTGGAGCTTCCCGCAAGGTGAGTCTCCACCAGATCTATCGGAAGAACGTCACCTCGACGTCACAGACCCCGCCACCATTGGAAGAGATCACCTTCTCAGAGGAAGACATGCTGGGGAATGAGAATCCTTTCCATGATGCCCTGGTAATTCAAGCCGCCATCGAGGACTTCACCGTCGACTGAATCCCCGCGGACAACGGTAGCTCGGTGAATGTCATCTTCAAAAGAACCTTCGTCGGGCTTCAGGTGGAAGCATCCCGAGTCTAAATTGTAGATGGACCGCTCTTTGGCTTCTCAAGAGAGAAGAAAGAGGTGGAGGGAGCAGTGGAGTTGCTGGTTACACTCGGCGGGACGTCTATTCGATGATGCTTCATCATCGTCGATGCGCCGAGCGGTTACAGCGCCATATTCGGGCGACCCCTCATCAACTACTTCAAGGCCGTTCCATCGTCTTACCACCAGTGCCTGAAGTACTGCCACGGAGATGTTCAGATCAGGATCAGGGGAGATCCCAAGGCTTCCAGGAAATGCTACTTGAATGTCGTCAGCACCATCAGCTGGATGGGTGATGCGGAGAAGCTGGAGGAGTTGCTGGAGAAGGAGAAGGGACAGTGTGCTGCTGAGGAGGTAGAGGAGATAGAGGTGATCTCTCGAGGAGGAGAGCCAGGGTTGCTGAAGGTTGGAGGATCCCTGCCGCTTGGAGGGAAGATAGAGATGGATGCTTGCCTGCAGGACAACGTTGATGTCTTTGCATGGAGCGCCACCGAGAGAATCGTGACTGAACTTTTCGTCGAGCACGTACCCCGAGAGGAGAATTCAGAAGCTGACTACCTTGCTAAGTACGGTCCCGGGGCCAGGGGAATCGTGACTGAACTTTTTCGACCGTCCATCGAGGAAGGGGAGATGATGGAGATTGAGCAGAGGGCATCCTGGAGGGATCCGTTTGTTTTTTTCCTAACAACGGGTCAGATTCCTGCCAGCGAGGGAGACCAGAGGAAGTTTCGCTACAAAGCCGCCTACTATTTGCTTCAATAAGGAGAGCTCTACCGCAAGACCATCTCAGGTCCTCTGGCTCGGTGCCTGTTAGAGATTGAAGTACCTCGCATCCTAGAGGAGATTCACTCAGGAGAGTGCGGCAGTCACTCAGGGACTCGTACTCTTGAACAAAGGATTCTAAGGCATGGATACTTCTGGCCCACCATTCGGAAAGATGTTGAGGCCTTCTCCAAAAAGTGTCTCCAGTGCCAGCTCTTCGCGCCTCTTCAACTACAGCCAGCACAACACCTTCGCTCGATCACTGCTCCATGGTCCTTCGTCATTTGGGGGATGGACTTGATCGGCCCCTTTCCTCAGGCCAGCGGGCAGAGAAAGTTCGTCATTGTCATGATCGACTACTTTTCCAAATGGATCGAGGCAAAAGCTTTAGCCAAGACCACGTCGCAGATTGTGAAGAACTTCATTTGGGGAGAAATTGCTTGCAGGTTCGGGATTCCTCTCGCCATCGTCACCGACAATGGGCCGCAGTTCGCCAGTTTGGAGTTAGAGGACTTCTGCAAGCAGCTAGGGACGGATCTTCGATTCGCCTCTATACATCATCCTCGCAGCAACGGACAGGTGGAGGCTGTCAACAAGTTGATCATCAACCTCCTGAAGAAGAAAGTCACCAACTTGAAAGGCAATTGGGCGGAGCAGCTCCCCTCGGTGCTCTGGGCCTTGAGAACAACTCCAAACTTGGCTATGAGGGAAACTCCGTTCAAGTTGTCCCACGGGTCTAAGACACTCATCCCAGTGGAGTTCGAGGTTTGGAGCCCGAGAGTCATAGCAGCTGGAGACGGCGGCGAAGAATGGTGCTTGGAGAATGAAGACGCCCAAAGACTCTCGCTGGATTTCGTAGAAGAGCTTCGTGACTTGGCCTCCATCCGCCAAGAGGAGATCAAGCGGCGCATGGCGAAGCACTTCAACAAAAACATCCTCCTAAAGCATTTCCTCGCGGGGGATCTGGTTATGAAGAAGGTGGACTCCGCAGGAAGAGGAGCAACAGTTGGCAAGCTACATCCAAATTGGGAAGGTCCCTTCATTGTCCAGGAAGCCTTGGCCACCAGAGGCTATTATCTACAGGATCAGGTTGAAGAGAGACTGGGAGGTACTTGGAGCAGGGATGACCTGAAAAGCTTCTATCCCTAGCGGTTCATGTTGTACTTTTACTTATACATGCTTTTACATATTTACAATGACAACTGTTCTGCTTCTGTTCATTCTTCTTTTCATCTCAAGTTTTTTGGGAACTCAAGATTTCGCTCTAAGATCGATCCGAGAAGTCGGCCATCAACTTGTTCCCCCTGGATAGCCTAGTGCGGATGATGGGACGATGCCTCAGGATATAAGCATCCTTGTAAGACCGGACCCCTGCATTGACGGCCGAGATCAGCTCCCCCCTTGCATGTCGGCCTAGCTACCCCTGATTGCATCTCTCCTCCGACTAGAGGAACTAGCGGGAACAGGTTTAGACTCCAACCTCTTGGATTTGAGAAGGATCAACCTTGCCAAGCTCTCCTTTCGGGCAACGACCCTTCAGTTATTTTTCAAAGGTAGGATAACTAGCCAAAGAGCCAGGATAGTCACAAGGGAATATGTTAGTCGCGAGTGCGTCCTGGAGGACCCTCGGAAGAACATTGCCCCTCGCTCTTGCATTTACGCTCGTAGCCAGTTGGGAGAGCTGAGAATGATTTCCAAGGTGGGATTGGGAAACGTACATCCGACCTGTTTCTCCTAGATAGCCCAGTACGGACGATGAGACGATGCCTCGGGATATAAGCGCCCTTATAAGACCGGACCTCTGCATTGATGGCCGAGATCAGCTCCCCCCTTGCATATCGGCCTAGCTACCTCTGATTGCATCTCTCCTCCGGCTGGAGGAACTATCAGGAACAGGGTTGGACGCCAACCTCTCAACTCGGCGGTGGCGAGATCATCGTTCGCTTTTTGATTTCTTCGTCCTCAAAAATATTGATGCGCTTAATCTGTTTTCAAACTCTTGAAGCAGCAGGAAAAACATATCAAGTCCTCGAGTGGCAGGTCCTCGTAAGTCCAAGTCCCTGCACGAGCTCCTCTCCTGCGTATTGGCCAACGACCTCCTCGAGAGAGACCAAGATCCTCGCTGGAGTGATGTCGTAGTCCGAGACCTCTATACGAGCTCCTCTCCTGCAGACCAACTACTTGCCTCCCCGAGTCAACTTACACCACTCTAGTTGAGCAAGGCTCCTGAGAGCTGTCGACTCTAATATATTCAAGTGCTCGAGTGGCAGGTCCTCGTAAGTCCAAGTCCCTGCGCGGGCTCCTCTCCTGTATATTGGCCAACGACCTCCTCGAGTGAGACCAAGATCCTCGCTGGAGTGATGCCGTAGTCCGAGACCTCTGTACGAGCTCCTCTCCTGCAGACCGACTACTTGCCTCCCCGAGTCGACTTACACCACTCTAGTTGAGCAAGGCTCCTAAGAGCTGTCGACTCCAACATGTTCAAGTCCTCGAGTGGCAAGTCCTCGCAAGTCCAAGTCCCTGCACGGGCTCCTCTCCTGCATATTGGCCAACGACCTCCTCGAGTGAGACCAAGATCCTCGCTGGAGTGATGTCATAGTCCGAGACCTCTGTACGAGCTCCTCTCTTGTAGACCGACTACTTACCTCCCCGAGTCGACTTACACCACTCTAGTTGAGCAAGGATCCTAAGAGCTTTCGACTCCAACATATTCAATTCCTCGAGTGGCAGGTCCTCGTAAGTCCAAGTCCCTGCACGGGCTCCTCTCCTGCATATTGGCCAACGACCTCCTCGAGTGAGACCAAGATCCTCGCTGGAGTGATGTCGTAGTCCGAGACCTCTGTACGAGCTCCTCTCCTGCAGACCGACTACTTGCCTCCCCGAGTCGACTTACACCACTCTAGTTGAGCAAGGCTCCTGAGAGCTGTCGACTCCAACAATGTTCAAGTCCTCGAGTGGCAGGTCCTCGTAAGTCCAAGTCCCTGCACGGGCTCCTCTCCTGCATATTGGCCAACGACCTCCTCGAGTGAGACCAAGATCCTCGCTGGAGTGATGTCGTAGTATGAGACCTCTGTACGAGTTCCTCTCCTGCAGACCGACTACTTGGCTCCCCGAGTCAACTTACACAACTCTAGTTAAGCAAAGCTCCTGAGAGCTACCAACTCCAACATGTTCAAGTCCTCGAGTGGCAGGTCCTCGTAAGTTCAAGTCCCTGCACGGGCTCCTCTCCTGCATATTGGCCAACGACCTCCTCGAGTGAGACCAATATCCTCGCTGGAGTGATGTCGTAGTCCGAGACCTCTGTACGAGCTCCTCTCCTGCAGACCGACTACTTGCCTCCCCGAGTTGACTTACACCACTCTAGTTGATCAAGGCTCCTGAGAGCTGTCGACTCCAACAATGTTCAAGTCCTCGAGTGGCAAGTCCTCGTAAGTCCAAGTCCCTGTACGGGCTCCTCTCCTGCATATTGGCCAACGACCTCCTCGAGTGAGACCAAGATCCTCGCTGGAGTGATGTCGTAGTCCGAGACCTCTGTACGAGCTCCTCTCCTGCAGACCGACTACTTGCCTCCCCGAGTTGACTTACACCACTCTAGTTGAGCAAGGCTCCTGAGAGTTGTCGACTCCAACAATGTTCAAGTCCTCGAGTGGCAGGTCCTCGTAAGTCCAAGTCCCTGCACGGGCTCCTCTCATGCATATTGGCCAACGACCTCCTCGGGTGAAACCAAGATCCTCGCTGGAGTGATGTTGTAGTCCGAGACCTCTGTACGAGCTCCTCTCCTGCAGACCGACTACTTGCCTCCCCGAGTCTACTTACACCACTCTAGTTGAGCAAGGCTCCTAAGAGCTATCGACTCCAGCATATCAAATCCTCGAGTGGCAGGTCGTCATAAGTCCAAGTCCCCGCACGAGCCTCTCTCCTGCATATTGGCCAAGGACCTCCTCGAGTGAGATCGAGTTCATCGCTGGAGTGATGTTGTAGTCTGAGATCTCTGTACGAGATCCTTTCCTGCAGACCGACTACTTGCCTCCCCGAGTCGACTAGTTCCCACCCCCAGTTGAGCTTGGTTCCTGCAGGGTGTCGACTAACTACCACCCCCAGTTGAGCTCGGTTCCTGCTGGGTGTCGACTACTCCCAACCACAAATCAGGCTCAGCTCCTCACACGATGTCTGTTTTGGTAACAAAATAAATCGTGCAGGAGCGGGCAGACTCTGGCGAGTATGCGAGCAGGTATGGGCGAGTATGCGAGTACGAAACGACAAGCGTGCGAGTACGCTACGGCGAATATACGTGCAGGACACAGACGATTATCGGGATGCGAGCTATGAAGAACGATTATGGTCGTGCGAGTACAGATTATGCGACTATGAATAATGCCGACACGGGTAAAGCGAGCCTATGAGCCTAACAAGTATCATCAGCAAGCAAGTATGAAAACAGAAAACCACAGCATGGTAATTCAGACTTGTATTTATATTTTTCAAAAATGTACAAGTTACAAAAGTATCTATTGCAAAAATGTCGCTAACTGGTATACGCGAGTATGACAAATATCGGCGAGCAACTTGAACTCATCGTCGCCAGTATCAGGCCGATATTCCTCATCTCCGATATCAGCATCCTCTTCCTCACCACTCTCCTCGCTCTCCTCCTCGCCACTGCCACCGCTGCTGCTGCTACCACTGTCGCTGCTGCTGGAGCCCGACGACGATAAAGGTATGCGATCTGGTGAGGTTGTTGCCTTGGCGAGCAGCTCGGGGATAAGCTCGTCCACGGTGAACTCCTTCTCCCCTCGTCGAGTTTCCCGATGATCCTCAGCCTCGCGAGCACAACATTGCCGGCTGCACGGGCTATCTCGCGGCGAACCGACGACCTCTCCTCCCACAAGACGCGAGATCTCTTGATGGCATAGTGAGGGTCGTCCTCCGGCCGCGGCTGAGGAGCAGAAGAACTCGCGCCGGCTTCTAAAATGGCCAGGCGAGAATCCATCTCGGCTGCGCGAATTTGGGCTGCCTCCAAGTACGCCTGAGACTTGGCGAGTTTCGCCTCGTACTCAGAAAGTTTCTTGGCGGTTTCTATCTCGGCAGCCTGCGACAAAGAACAGAGAGTCAGCAAAAATAAGCCAAGTCTGGCGATATCAACATCGCACGCAGGAGGCGACTTACCTCATAATCTTGCCAGCGGACGGACTCCATGCCAAGATCAATCGCCTTCTTGTTGACGATCTTCAAGGCCTTGGTCGTGTCCAACAACTTCCTCGCCATGTAGTGGTTGAGCTCGACGGCTCGCGCTAGCGAGCAAGATGCCTGCTGGGCGAGTTCCTCCTCGCTGAGTTCCAACACCGACTCGGCATCACCTCGCCCATATAGCGCGTGGAGAACGACGAAGGCCTCCCCCTTGTCCTCCCAGTCCGTCAACCAGGAGGCGAGGTTGGTGCTTAGCGTCACCAGGTGCTCGTCGGCCGACCAGGTCACCAGCGGGCGACCATAGGCGTCCACCACCTCTCGCCCCAAGTTGAAGTTGGGATGGAAGCGGGGAAGCCGAGCATCCAGTGGCGGCGATTCTTGGTCGTCAGGTTGCGGCGACGACACCTTCGGTTTTTTGGTCGCAGGGCCCGGCGACCTGTCTTTCCCCTTGCCCTTGGCGAGCCTTTTCTTCTCGCCGACATCAGCCGGCGAGTTAGTCTCAGGTAGCGAAGTGGCGACTTCCTTCGTCGGAGGGAGCGGCTTCTTCGGGAGCTCACACGCACTGTAAAATGATGAGCAATATCAGTTTTAAAGCAACGGCTGGGGGAGCGAGTATGCAAACAATGATCCTCGCTAAAGAACTTACCCTCCTTGGAATGTATCTCCAACAAGTTGTTGACGTTTAGTCGCCAGAAGATGACATCGAACCGGCGACCTCGGAACGACTTGACAAGCTGCTCGCGGACGCCTTCCAATATCGGCGGGAGGAAGGCGACATCGGCAGGTTGGTGCGGCCTTCCCAGGACGCCCGCGAAGTCGCCTTCGACGACGACCAGCAGCTCGCTCCCGCGATGCACCTTGTTTGTCGTCCCCACCAGAGTGCAGACGTGGCTACTGAAGTAGACCACGCCCTCGGCAGTCGCGACGAAGGCGAATATCTTGCGGAAGACTGAAAAGTCGAAGGCGACCCTCTCCTCGCGCAAATAGCAGAGGAACCCCATGATGATCGCGACACCGTTGGGGTTGATCTGCGCTGGGACGACGCCGAAGTATCGCAATATCTCGCAATACTCCGGCCACAATGGAAGTCGCAGGACAGCGTCGAAATGGCGAAGGGGGAGGACCAGCGCGCCCTCTATGTATGTGTTTAGCCGCTCGCTACGATTCGGGAGCATGACCGAGTATCCCTCAGGCAGGAGTATTTCCCTGAAATTCTCTAAGTCGCGCTCTGTTGTGATCGATTTCTTGAAAGCCGTATCCGCGAAGTTGGCGGCATGGGTTTGGCGGCGAGCACTGACATCGTCTCCAACCATCTTGCGAGTTTTAACGAGGAAGAAGAGAGAAAAGCAAGGAACAAAGAAAGGTCGCAGCGCGAGAGCAGAAAAAGATTCTCGCGAGCTAGGGATTGAAAAGCGCAACAACGTACTTATGTCCTACCTACCCTCTCTATTTATAGGCGTCATGGGGAGGTATATCTTCATTATGGAGAGTATCGGCCCAAGTCGCGCTTTTAGCGAGCAAGTGGATTCCGTTGCGTAGGTCGCACGACGCAGATAAAGCATGTCGCTACGATGATCAAAAACTACAGAGCAAATTCGGCACATTCCAGACAAGATATCACACAAACATTAGAAAAGAGAAAAATTAATAAGAGCGCGAGATTCAAACTCACTTATTACAATCAATAATCGTTCATAAAGTCGCACTCGGCGAGATTCAAATAAAAGAAAGAAAAATTCTAAGGCCTAGGTCTCTCTGGAGGGTGAGGATGTCTCCCAGCCCAGCCCATCTCGCGCGACCGCCGAAAGTGCTCCGTCGCCAGCGCATCACGTCAACTCCAAGCCGCAACTGCTCCTACACCTCATCAGCCGGCCAACAGAGCCCATACTCGCGCGAATACCGGCCAGCTCATCGAGAACAAGCTGGAGGCGATGGTTGTTAATCGCCAACTGGCGATCATTCTCCTTTACCATGTGGAAGCAGGCTTCAAAGCTCTCCAGAGTACTCTGGAGCTCTTCCATCTTCGACATCCGCACTTCCAGGGATGATATTCGCCGATGAGGTTCACAGATCGCCAACTGGTCAAACTTGCTCTCCAGCTCTATGTAGGCGCGAGCAGCGGCATGACGATATTCGATGCCCGACAACCCAATGGCCGGCGTCGATGAAGGCCGCCCCTGGAGTCGCTGACCGATCGGTAAGAACGAGAAAGTCGCCACATTAGGGATTATACACTTAGCCGACATGCAACATCGGTGGCAGAACATACCGCGACAAGGAGACCTAGATCGGCGAGGAGAAGATACGTGAGTTGGCTCATCTCGCCGACTCGAAGATGGCCCCCCAGCGTGCTCGGTTGTCTTGCCTTGCCCGCGTCCCCCTTGTCCAGAATCCGCAACCCTCGGCGGGAAGTAGCTCGGCCGCGATTTGACCGGCTTACTGCCCGCGGGCTGCGATGAAGGGGGCATGGGCAACGACGAACTCGCCGGTTGCTGTGGGTTATTAAGCGGAGGAGGGGAAGGAAGGCGCGTCGTGGCAACTTGGGAAGGCGCGACAAGAGGCGGCGGTAGCGGCAAGGATGCAGTGACTGATGGGATGGTTGCGACATTCGGAAGAGGCGGCGACGGGGGTAGCGCAGAGCTCGCCGCGAGCAGCGAAGAACTCGCCGCTGGCAGCGAAGAACTCGCCGCGGGCAGCGAAGAACTCGCCGCGGGCAGCGAAGAACTCGCCGCGGGCAGCGAAGAACTCGCTGCGGGCAGCGCAGAACTTGCCGCGGGCGGCGCAGAGCTCTTCGCGGGCAGCGCAGAACTCGCCAAAAGACCCTTGCTCACCGGCGGAACGTTCTTTGATAGAGGATCCTTCGGCAATGGATCCTTGCTCGTCGGGGTCATCTTCCTTGGCGGGGGATTCTTCAACGACAATTCCTTGCTCGCTACAGGAATCAAGGCCTCAGGTGTCCACTTGCCGCCGACAAGGATCTGTATCGTGTGCGCGGTCTTTACTGGTCTCCCAGCAGGAAGGACGACCAGCGACGCAGAGCTCAACGGGGCGACATTCAGAACAGCGCCAGCACCCCCGATGGTGAATCTGCGAGTATCAAAGTAAAGTTAGCGAGAAGCGGCAATGACCATCAATGAAGAAAATAGTATCTCGGTAATATGACAACCTGGCAGGTCCACGACTTCAACCTGCTGCGGCACCGGTGTGGAGACGGTTTCCGGGGCCAGGGAGGAGGCGAGTTCCGGGATATCGAGCGAGCTGAGGAGGGTCGCGTCAGAGGCGACGACATTGGTGATGTCGTCAATCCCTAGGTCGCTGAGCAGCTGCTGCGTGCTCGCAGACCGTGCGAGAATGCTAGTGGAGGCTGCGACCTGAGCAGGAGGTGACGACGGATTATCGTCACCAGAGGCGGGTTTCTTCTTGGCCTTTTTGACCTTTTTCTTCTTGAGGGGGGGGGGGGGGGAATCAGCGACGGCGTCTTCCTCGCGCGGCCTTTTAGGCTTGGCAACGCCGAGGGCACCGGTTAGCGCAGCGAGGCTGTCATGAAGAAATTTCGCGGCGTCCGACATTATGCGCGAGTTCTAAAAATCCGACTAAAAGACCAGGCCCCCCTATTTATAGAGATCGGCAAGCAGTTACAAGAAGCGAGCAACCCAGATACTTGGCACAGCAGCTCGCCGAATAAGTGTTGGATGTTTCTTTCCGAGCTCCTACGTCGCTCCGAAAGAGCGGGGATTGTGTACAACCCGTATTCGTCGAGGATGGACCCCACCACAGCCAGGTCAACAAAAGTCAAGGTCAACAAGTCAAGACAGGAGTCAAAGATAACATACAAGATCGCAGAAGGCCTGGGCGAGTATAGGCGAGCTCCCTCCGCATACTCGCCAGGTAGGCGACTAGGCGAGATACTCGCCCAGCTCGTGCGAGTTCCTCTGGAAGTCGCCTAGTTGCCAGGAGGGTGGGGTATAAGTATGACCCCCCCTCCTTGGATTTGCCTATAAATAGGACCCCAGGGGTACGAGGTGAGGCACTGGAAATCCTCGGCAGGATACTCTCACGCTTTATTTTCGAGATATTAACTGAGTCTTTGGATTCTTTTTCCTTGGAGAGCAAGTCGCGACCTTGCAACTTTGCCAGCTAGCTTCCCTCGTACCCAGTTCGACCATCTTTGGTTGAGAAGGGGCTGCTCCTTTCGAGCATCCGGGTACGTGGTGGGACCTTCCTACCGCAACATCTGGGGTCCTGTTTTACTTGATTCTTCAACCTAGTCACCCTAGCCGTCTGATATAGCTTCTGAGCCGGTAACCTTAGGCGGCTTTGGTCCGAATTCTGAGGTTAGGATTTTTCCTGGCTTCAACAATAGTCACAATATGGTAACGCCACCCCGCTCCCTTCTCCTTCTGTGAGAACTTATCTTTTGTTCCCTCTCCATCTTCCTCTTCCCCTTCCTCTTTTGATAGCCATTGCCTGCTGGAGAGGCGGTAGGAAGGGCCTCTGGACTGGTCTCCGTCCATGGGGGTTCAACCGCTCATGCCCTCCGTGAAAGTGTCCTCCTCCTTGGTATCCTCTCCCCTGGCCCTGAGCGGGCCCTCCTTGTGGCCTTCCAGCCAACCAATTGTTTGGTTGCTGATGACCCCTCCCTGCTGGATAGTGAAGGACATTGGAATGGTAGTCGGCTAGCCGGTTTTCCACCCGAGCTTGCCCAATACATCAAGGAGCTGCCTCGGGACAATGTCAGGGGTGGGGACAAGCTTGTCTGGGCCCAAACAGAAAAGGAAACTATGGTTGCCTCGGCCGTTTATGATGTTGAATGCCAACCAACTAATTATGGTGGATGCGGTATTTGGAAGATTAGAGTCCAACCAAGGATGTTGACATTGCTTTGGAGAGCCGCAAATAATATCCTGCCCACATACTCGTGGCAATACCACCACCGACTGCGAGAAAGTGCAACCTGCCCATGGGGTTGCGGATTTGAGGAAAGCGCCAACCACATCCTGGGTAATTGCAGCTTCACCGAAAAAGTTGGAATTGACAGGGCAAGGTTTAATATCACGCCCATTACATTTAGCCAAATTATGATGGAATTTCTCAGGGATTCTTTCTATACCAATATTCTCCCTGAAACAGCCTCATTTTTTGCTACCATTTTCTTCCACATATGGAAAGACAGGTGTTGTGTAACTCCCCAAAATTCAAAAGAGGGACGTACAGCGTTCAGAGCCAAGTTTGGGACTTAGTAAGGGTCACACGGCTTGGGACACGGGCGTGTCCAAGGTCGTGTCCTGCTCGAGTTCGACGAAGAACTCGGGTGGTCGACGAACTGCACTCGACGAAGACTCGAGATAGTGAACACGGCCTAGGACACGGGCATGTCCATGGCCGTGTCGTGTTCGGGTTCGACGATTTTCGCGTGGTCGACGAAAATGCGGTCGACGATCGTCGAGAGGACGAACACGGCCTGAGACACGGGCGTGTCCCAGGTCGTGTCCTGCTCGGGATGTTAGCTAGGTCGTGTGAGGGGATAAACACGGCCCGGAGCCCAGGCGTGTTTGTGTATGACATGGGCGTGTCAAATGTGACAAGGGCGTGTTGAGTACCCGTGTTCTCATCGGGTTGTGTTTGGTCCTGTGTTGATGGAGGAACACGCCCAGGCACACGAGCGTGTACTGAGTGACACGGGCGTGTCAACTTTGACACGGGCGTGTTCAGAGCCCGTGTCCTATTCTGAGTGCGACGGTTTCGGCGTCGATTGAGGCACATAGCCTTGGACATGGGCGTATCTCAAGCCGTGTTCGGCCCAGGAGTTTTGGTTTTAAGTGCGAATCGTGGCCGTTCGTTTCATTCTAATAAGATCTGATTGTTCAGGGCTGTACTAGCTGAGTTATGTCCGGGAATAGGGTTTGAAACCCTCATTCTTCTTCAAGTTTCTCTTTCTAAGGTTTTAGAGAGAAGGGAGAGCAAGGAAGAAGGTGAAGGAGAGATCCGGCTGCCGGAGAAGCTTCGGAGCTCCAAATCGAGAGCCGAGTCCAGATCCGCGGAGGCAAATCCGTTGCGGTAGTTTTCATCCGGCTAAGTTCACATGGCTAGGAAGAGGGTCCGTAAGGTAATGACACTTCTCCTCTTAGTTTTAGGATGCGTGCTTAGCATCTTTTCTTTCAAGCTTTTGGGCACCAAACTCTCAAATGAGAGGGGTTTGGGTCGCCATGGTTCAAAAGAAACCTCCGGGTCGATTGAGTCCGTCCCCGACATGATTTTGCATTAGAGATCCACTCCGTTAGTGGATTAGGCATTGTGGGTGAAGCCGTAGTCGCGACCATTAGTCTGACTCGATGATGTTGCATTGCGAGCCTTAAGGATTTTGTAGAAATCCGTTGCGGCAAGATGCCGTTTGTGATGTTTGTGTTTTCCCCCTTTTCTCGAGTGAGTACGTGTAGCCGGAACCGGACAAGGCTAGCTCCGCAATGACGGTAGATGGTTTCCTTGGTGGACAAGGTTAGCTCAGCATTGGCGGTATATGGTTTCCTTGGTGAGCGGGAATGTTGCAGTACAAATGATGGATTAGGGTGGGAGTGATTATGGATTGTGATGTGCTAAGGCGCGGCTTTGTCTCCGTGGTTGGCTGGCTATCCCGTGACGTGCAAGTCATGTAGGGAGAGCGTCCCAGCGAGACTAGTCCCCTTCTGTGAGACTGACGAGAACACCAAGCATGGGGAAAGCCCGGACATTGAGGCCACGAGCGGGTGTGGTCCAGCAAGGGTTCTTAGAATCGGTCAGTGTGTGAGACGGAATCCTGACGCGAGAAGTCAGAGCTTGCAGGCAAGCCCGGGTCTAAGAACCATGAGCGGGTGGGGCCTTGGCAAGAGTTCTGTGTGGCGGCTTGTATGCCGTTGGGGGAATTGCAGTACCATTTTGTTTGTGGCTTAACGTCAATGGGGAAATTGAAAGTACCCAGATGTTATGATGATGTGCTAGTTGCATACATAATAAGGTGTCTTGGGTGAAGTCCGGGTTTTGCATACATGTTGCATAGTAGGCCCCTTTTTATTATATGCACAACATAGAAAACATGTTTGTTGTTTGATACATCTCAACCTGTTCTTTTATAGCTTTACATGTTTATGTATATGGTATACGAAGTGCTGACTTGCAGGTTGGAGGGGTACCCTGGGGTCTGTTAGGGGAGGCCAGGAGGAGATGTGTTTGTTACACAATTTGAGGTCAGCCTTTGCTGACCCACGTTACCACCAAATTTTACAGGGCAAGGATCGCAAGCAGGAGCCAGCTCGCCGGCCAAAAAGGCTTAAGCCTCATGAAGTGTTTCAGGTTTCATACTAGCTCTATTTTGCGGCATTGTATGTTGATGCTCTTGTTTTTCCGGCTTGCATGCCGAGGTAGTCTATGAGTGCGTTTGCACGTTGATGGTGGATGTTATCTTTTTGAAGTGTTGGACTCTCTATTGTTGTAAGGTTCTAAGACCGTTTCGATACTCTTATATGTGGATAGCTTCTGGTCTTGTTTACTGTTTCCGCTGTTGTTTGGTTTCGAGTTTTGAGATTGGGTAGTTCATATCATCTTTTAAAGCTAAAGCTGTGACGTCTGTATGTTGTGGGGCCCCGACCGAACCCATATTATACGGTCATTACAAGGGAGGTGTTACATGTTGTATGATACATGACGAACCGTACATTCAACCCGCCTCTATCGCTCTCAAAACTATTCAAGGCCACTCACACGACAACTGGACGCCCCAAGTAACCATCATTTCCACCTAGACGCTCCCCCCGCTAGATGGCTGAAAATTAATTTTGATGGCTCGGTACTGGAGAGTAACCGTGCTGGACTGGGCTGTGTAATACGTGATCATCAGGGCCTATTGATCGCTGCCTCTGACAAGCCGCACCGCAGCAGATCTGTAGGAATGACGGAATTCATGGCAGCTCTATCTGCCCTCCTTCTCTCAAAGAGGCAATCCTCCAACTCCGAGATTATTCTTGAAGGCGTCTCGGCTGATGCTTGCTCCCACATCAACCGCATCCTCTCTGGCTATTACTCTAAGGAGTATGAATCAATCATGGCAAAGCTACTTAAGGACTTCCCAAGAGTGGTAATCTCTCTCATTGCTCGCAAAGCAAACTCGACGGTCGATCATGTTGCAAAAAATGCTTGTCATAGTGACTTTTTGTGGGAAAGAGGTATGCCTCTTAGGCTCTCACCACTAGTTTTTCTCAACTTTTGTTGCATGATTCCCATTACTTGTAGCCTACCTCATTTTGCTTATTATTAATACATGGCTATGCCCAAATTCAAGGAATCCTTGCCCTCTGCGCTCGTCTCTCCTCCTCACCTCCTATTGCTTGCTTCCTCCCTGCTCTCTCACCTCTTCTCCTACCAGCCTAGCCACTTTTTTGGCGAATACCAGGTTCACTGACTCTCCCTATATTTCCTTTGCCGCCCTCTCTATCAATTCCTCAAAGGATAGAGGAGGCTCCTGCTTCAGTTCCATACTAAAGAATCTCTGATGAAGCCCAAGCGTAAATACCAGCATTAGGGTGGACTCTAGTATCTCTTGGACAAAGAGAAACTCTTCCTAGAACCTATCCACATAACTTCCCAAAGTTTCCTTCGCCCATACTTTATCGTGAACAAGAACTTCGCTCCCTTCTTCCTCTTCTTGGTCGTCAAGAATCTCAATATGAAGCCTCGACGCAGATCCTGGAAATAATAGATCAAACTAGAGAGAAGTTGGTGGAACCAGTCATTTACTTTTTTACTTGAAGGTGATGACGAAGATTCGACAATTGAAGGCGTCCGACATCTGCATGATGGAAACTACATCTTCGAACCACTAGAAGTGTTGCACCATGTCATCTCTACTGATGTAGTAGGACATCTCTGGCTCCCGAAACCCTTCCAGAACTGGGGCCGAGACGATCAGCTCGCTAAAGGGACTTCCTCCTCCTGAGGGGGGAGTCAGTTGGTCTCTCGATGTTAGCTCGCTTAACCTTCAAGCACTCGCCGGGTTGGGGAAGAGCTCTCACCCGGTGAGATCTCGTTCCTCCCCTCAACTGCTACCTCCTTCCCAAGTCGCTGACTCGAGGCATTCTCGTCTAGCAGCTGGGATGCGACCACTGGAACGATAGACGTCGAGCACTCGCCTCTCGCAGCGAAAGCGTGGTGTAAGGTCTGCAAGAACTCCCTCTTAAAATATTCGAACATACCAACCTTGACTCCTCGTGCCGATGGTGGCGAGTTCCCCTAATCAGCTCCTTCTCCTTCAGCTCCTGTTATGGGGCACTACTCTAGATTTTCTTGTGTAGGCTACAGTTCACGCTCACAGTACCAAAAATGTTGGAACCGAAGCTCGGTCCAAATAGGATTTCAGACCAAAATGGGGTAGCCCATACTTACTTCTCTTGAGTAAGAGCGTCTGACCTGTGACTTACAATTAGGAACAGACCCTGAGCTGCAGCGTGGAGGTCCCGCCACAAACAGAAGATCTAAAAGAGCTTCCCCTCCCTAGCCAATGCTGAGCTTGACACCTTGGAGGGAACTTGAAACCAACCAAAGTTAACCAGAGGAGGAAGAAGCTAAAGAATCCTTCTTGACATGAAAAAAGTGTAATCATAGAGATTTGAATTTGATCGTGGCGAGTTATCTGACGAAAAAGACATACCAGAATGAGTTGCCGAGACGAGTTCCCCTATTTGGAGGAGCCTTGTTGCAAAAGTTCGGTAGTTGGACTGTTTTGCATACCTTTGGTCAACCTTGGATATCAAAGGTGCTCGTGGGGTCTATTTATAGTTTTTCAAGTTTGACCATCACATAGCGGAATCCCTCATTTTGGTTCTACTATATGCAACCCAAAGTGGTCTGCCAACAACATAACTATGCTGTTTAGAGAGGCTATTAGCAGACCCAGTTGGACTTCTCTAGAGGAAAACTTCCGGGCGTGCTGACCTCTCGAATGATACGACGAGTCCTCGAGGAGCTTGCACTCACCACCAAACTTGACTACGGGGTGAGTGCGGGTCAGAACACCCCACTCGCCCCTGCTAGCCTTCTGCTTAAGCCACACACGAGTCGGGGTGAGATCTAGCCACCCGCCCACTCGGTTCGTCTAACACAAAAAACCCCGAACGACCCTCCTGGGTCCTGAGTCCTGACCCCCTTTTAGGGACCTAGTTGCCAAATACAGGTTGTACAACCCCAAAAAGCACTTTGGGGGACGTTCTCGTCAAAGATCCGTGGACTTAGATTATTTTGCCGCTCTTCCTGTATTTAAAGCTTGCAACAGAGAGGTGGTCTGTCACCCTTCGAGAAGATTGCCAGTGCTTGTAACCTCAAACTATATAATAGATTTTGACCCGACATAGATCCGACCATGTGGTTCACCATTTTCGTGTTTTACACAGTAAAAAAGCCACATGTCAATGTTGCCATCTTTCATTGACCGTTTGCGCTCCCAGTCCAATTCCGAACTAAGACGGTCCGATCCTCTATGCCAGAGGAAAACAAAATTAATATTTGAGTAGTAGTTAGATCTCAAAATTTAATTAGTATTTTATTTATTTATTCCGGCAGATAATTCAGAATTAATATTTGAGTAGTAGTTACAAAGTCCTCATATCAGTTAATGAAGTCCACGAGCTCCACTGCCACCTGTCCCCCATCCTCTGAAGCTGGAACTTCAAAACTCGCAGCAGCTCTCCCTCCGTCGCATGCCAACGCCACATGGATCTCACCAGCGGATCGTCGCTTCTCCGTCGGCACCATCCCATCCCCGCCGCTTCCCCCCCACCGCGACGTAACTTAGTCCGCCGGGCCCCGACTGCTAATTTAGGGTTCCGGCGCCGGTCACCGGAATCCAAAGCACTGGCATCGGCTTCCGAAGCCGAAACGAAGGGCGGATCGTCGTCATCTCCCATTTACACGCCAACTCCCAGTGACAGGGAGCTCCGGACGCCTCACAGCGGGTATTTCCCCTTCCCCTGATTGATTTTTATGCGAAGTTTTTCAGATTTCGGAATTTTGATGCGACATTGCTCAATCACGGCAGATACCACTTTGATGGGACGGCGAGGGTGTTCTTCGAGGGTTGGTACTTCAAGGTGTCTATCCCTGATTCCAGACAGAGCTTCTGCTTTATGTATTCCATGGAGAATCCGGCATTTCCTAATGGGATGGGGAAATTGGATAATGCGATTTATGGGCATCGATTTACTGGAGTTGGAGCTCAGATTCTTGGTGCAAATGACAAATATATTTGTCAGTTCACTGAGCAGTCTAAGAATTTCTGGGGAAGTTAGTTTTTTTACTCATATGCTTTCCTGTTCATCTGCATGTCTGTTTGTTGCTTTAAATGAGTTAAAATATTTTGTTATTTCCTTCATAATCCTTAATACTGAATTTATACGTTTATGAGGCATCATACAAGTAGAGACAAAGAAATACAGTGAATTATTGATGTAATGAGCCAATCCATAATATCAGAGGTATTTTCTTTGGTTCAGGCCAATCTATATTGAGATGAACACCATCATTTTATTATTTTTTGGAGGTGACATACTTTAATTTCACAGGCAATCCTTTCTAAAACTACTCCTACCAAAACACATTTAACTATGAACACTACATGCTGCAAAAAATACACACAGGATATTTGATATGTAAACTTCTACTTAAATCCATAACTTTTATCTTTTTTTGATATGAGATTTAGTTTATTCTTGTATCTCCTTTCACTATTAGCTATTATTTGTCTGGATTTCACTTCTCAAAGACACTATTCACCTTCGTCTAACCATCCTCATCAGATTTAGGATGTTACAGACCCACTAACTTTTGATTGGCTCGCCCTGGAAGCACAGATCATATTGCAGAAAGTCTAGTTCTGATACCATTTATATGACACAACTCATTGAGTCATTACGATCTAACTTTCCCATAACACCTATCTTGACTTGAACTTACCGTCAAACTTGAATAGAGTTTCTCCTTTTCATCCATTTAGATATGTTTGATTTGCTTGTTATGGTTCCATGTTAGGAGCTTTCCTTGCGGGGAAATTCCTGTCTTCAATATTAATATATCACCATAAAAAATAGTAGAACAAGAAGGCCACGTCAAGATTTACAATGGAGGGTTTGGAGTTGATTGGATTTTGTATTAAGAAACCTAATTGTTATACTATAAAGTGAGTATTGACGATGCTTATTGCAAATTGTAAGAACCTAAGCATCTAACCTAAACCAATTGGTTTTTGTCAGAGAGACCTTGGATTTATATAAAGTGCACAATTCTATATAAGTTTCTCGTCGTAGGACTATATTTAATAAACCCCTTACCAAGTTTTTGACTTCTAACACGTGGATTTCTTCTTTACCTGAGAGTCGGGAAAGTGGGTCTATTGTCCTAGCTTGCTCTAATACCTAAGTACCCAACCTAAAACCAATTGCTTGTATGTGGATAGTCTCATGATCTATATAAAATGCGCAATGCTACATGAATTTACCAATGTGAGACTACTGATTATATTCTCATGACAAACATCCAAACATTTTACGGCCTACCTAAAACTACCTTGATGTTGATGCCAAAAGTGCGATTTAGTCACAACGTTCGAACTATAAGAGGAGATGACTGATGAATGACCGGACCGGTTACTTCGAGTCACAGATGAAGGAGAAAAAAATGGTCGCGACTAGACAAAGGAGTTCGCTCAGGCCGCCCAGGAGAGGTTGCACGATTTGAAGAAGCAGGTCGGCCAAGTCGCCGAAATAGGTCGCACGGTTCTGACGAAATGTAACCGCAAGTTAGCCTGGCGTCTTCTGCCCCTAAGCTGCTCTGCCAAGTGAGAAGGATTAGACCCCTATTTATAGGAATCGTGGGGCTGCCCGGACGGGCAGGCTCAGGAAACTCGGGCAGCTTGGAGAGCGACCACCGCGTCTAGCAAAAGGCTAACCGCAGCACACTGAGGGCAACTGTTACGGTCCTTACGGAGCTACACGACGACGAGCCTCCTTGGAAAGTTTACACGCGCCGCATGCGTATATCGCGTGGCCCCACAATTACCGCAAAAGATAATTAGTGATTTATTGGTTGCTTCTTTTGCTTGAGACATTTTATTTGTTGCTTTATTTGTTTGTGTCATTTTAAATATTTTTGTATTTCCTAATTTCTGAATTTTCTTTTGTATTCGCTCCTCATCGCTATAAGAGGACGCGTAAACCCTGTATTTGTTTCATCTTAGAATGAATATGTGTTTTCACTTTCTTCTCTAAACCCTAAATCCCTCCTCTCTTTCTCTCTTTCCTCCTCTCCTCCTCTCTTCCCTGTAGCCACCTTTTACCGACCCCCCAACAACGGGTCCGACCTGCCGCTCCGCCCGCCGGTTGATTCCGCGATCCAAGTCCGCACGTCCGCGACTTGCCGTTCCGTCGTTCCACATGTCCGCGACTTGCCGTTATGCCTGTTCCGCGCCGTGCCTCTGCAGCATCGTCCAGTCCGCTGTCGCCCGTCCACGCCCGTCCAACCCGCGCCGCGCCACCGTTGCCGCTCGTCCTTTCGTGGCCATGGCGCCGAACACCCGCTCCACCGTTGAGGCCCCATCGGAGGACGCCAACGTGGCCCTCCTACGCTATGTCAGTACTCAGGAGTCCATCGTGGCCTCCTTGCAGGCCTCCTTGCTCGCCATCCACGCATACCTTGATGCGTTGCAACCTCCGACGGCCTCCTCCGCCAGCGGATCCACGTGCTCGGCCATCGACACGTCAATTCTCGGGGCGACACCACTTCCGCACATCAGGGACGCCACACCTTTTTTCCCCCCGGCCGACCGACCCTTGCATTAGACCTCCCCACCTTCGTCGAGGTAGACCCGATTGGGTGGATCGCCAAGGCAGAACAGTAATTTGATCTCCACCTCACACCTGAGCAGGACAAGGTCTCTACCGCCGTCGTGGGACTCGACGACTCTGCCCTCCACTGGGCCCGATGGCTCCGCCAGACCAACCCTACCATCTCCTGGTCGGAAATCAAGCAGGAGATGATTCGTCGCTACGATAACCATTATTCAGGCTCCGCCATCGAAAGACTGTGTGGAGTACGCCAATCCGGTGAGCTGGATGACTACATCGATGAGTTCGTTGACCGCGTCACCCATGTTCCTGGCCTACCATCAAATCACTATCTTGGCTTCTTCATACAGGGCCTTCAACCCAACATCCGGTCCCGGCTCCGCACCACCACCCCCGAACGGTTTTCGAGGCCCTCGACGACCCACATTATGGAAGCGAATTTGTCACCTCGCCCCCCGCCGATTCCGTACGGGCCTCCGCCAGACGGTCGACCATGGAGGACTACTACCCGGAGCCCCAAGCCCCTCAGCCCCTCCGGTCGCAAGGCCAGACCGTCCCGCCCCGCCTCCGCTGTTCTCCAATCGCGAGTTCGACGATTTTCGCCGCAAAAGGGCCGTGTTTCTGATGCCGTCAGCCCTATTCTCTTACCTACGTTTGCACGGTCAAGGAGTTTCATGTCATCATCGATGACTTCGAGCCCGAGATAACTTTTGAGGACTTTGAAGACATTGAGATCACGATAGAGGACACCACAGAGGCCTCCGCTGACGCAGACGTTCACCATTTGGAGCTTCCATTCTTTTCTGTCGGCGGCATTTCAGGCTCCCAAACCATGAAGTTGGCGGGCAAGTTGGGTGACCGCCACATTGTCATCATGGTAGACAATGGGGCGAATCATAATTTTCATTCATCTCATATGGCCCAGCAGCTACGTCTTCCAATGGAACCTTCTCCATATTTCACTGTCAGTCTAGGCGATGGTCGTCGCCGCTCGTCCAGGACCGGGTTCTGTGCGTCTTGCTTTCAGCATGCCCTTACTCGGCGACGACAGACTTCTACGTCTTCGGCCTTGGCGGGATCGACGTTATTCTGGGAGTTGCGTGGATTTGCATGCTAGGCGCCACACGAGTCAACTGGAGGACTATGACGATGAGCTTCCTCCAGAATGGTCGGGAGTGTTGCCTTGTGGGAGACGCCGCGTTACTTCGCTCCCCCATCTCCGTCCGCGCGATTCAGCGGACTGCGGACGTCGTTTTTTCAGCTTGGCTTTGGCCCATCTCGGGCGCCACAACACCAGCCTCAACACCGCCTCCGGACCTTCAGGCCATCTTATCCAAGTTTGCGGATCTATTTGCTGCACCATCCGTGTTGCCACCAGCTCGACTGCACGATCATGCCATACCTTTTCAGCCAGACGTGTCAGCAGTCTCGGTTCGACCATACCGTTACGGGAACGTGCAAAAGGACGAGATCGAGAGACTGGTACGCGATATGCTGATGGGGGGGGGGGTCTCATCCGCCCTAGTGCCAACCCCTTTTCCAGCCCGGTCCTGCTGGTCAGGAAAAAAGGCGGCTGTTTGCACTTCTTCGTGGACTATCAGGAACTCAACAAAGCCACCATCCCAGACAAGTATCTGATTTCGGTGATTCAGGAGCTTTTGGATGAGCTCCACGACACGACCGTCTTCACTGTTGAAACTTGAAGAAACTGGGCAGTCTGTTCTTTAGTCGCATCGATTTACTAGTCTCTGTGCTCTGACTATTTGGTTTAGCGAACAGAGTGTTGAAACTGGAGGAGACCGGGCGGTCTGTTATCTACTCGCAGGGGTCTACTAGTTTCTATGTTCTGGCAGTTTGGCTTAGCAAACAGTGGTTGTGCTTTGACAGATCTGCAGTTTAGTTTAGCGGTTTGAAAAACCACTGTTGTCGTCCTGTGTCCTGCCGAGCTGGCCTGAAGGTTCTGCCTTCTTGTATTACAGTCCGGAGAGCAACCTGCAACTGCGACTGCTGGCATCATGCAGCTGCGGTCTTGTCGCTACCCGCGGCTGTGGTCATGTTCTTCCCACAACAGTGGTCTGGAGGTTATCCGCAACAGCGGTCTGATGGTTATCCGCAACTGGGGCCTGGTGCCAACCCACAATTACGGTCTCAGAACTTTCCTCATTATGAGATCAGCGGTTTCCTAGGATATGTATTCTCCATTGTATAGTCTTGTCAAAGCGCATAACCCACGTGACTTGTATTTTGTCTCACATCGCTTGTTGTATTCTCTTGTATTCCCCATTTTCTATAAATAAGAGAACATACCTTTTTATTATTTATGTTTTTGGAGCAAATTTTTTTTCCTTTTATTTAGCTCTTTTTACATGGTATCAGAGCTCACCAATCTTTTGCTCCATTTTGCTCGCGGTTTCTTTTTCTTACCTCTTGCGGTCTTCCTCCCGCTCCGCCCTCCCTTGCTAGCCGCTCGTTTTGCGACCTGTTCTGTTCGAGCGGTTTATTTTTCCTCTTGTATTTGCACAGTCTGTTGTGTTCACGCGACCTGTTGTGTTCGCGCGACCTGCTTTGTTCGCGCGAGTTGTTTTTCTCTACCCGTGCGGCTGCCTGTTGCTTTCTATGCAAACTCTGGCTCTCTCTTCTTTTTTTACTCTATCCGCTCCTCTTTCTCTTTCTGCTTCTTCTCTTGCTACTTCTTCGGGAGCTGCTCAATTGGCCACTACTGGTAGATGACTTAGGTAGCGTTTGGTGGGCTTTTTGCCTCCGGTTCGTTTGAACCGCACCTCAATTTTATCCATAAGTTATGTTTGGCATTGCTCAAGAACCGCCGGTTCCGCGGTTTTCCTATTGTTCTGTAAAATGGTGCGTTCAGCCGCAACCGTGGCGTTCTTAGAGCTCGAGCTCCGCACGCCGCAACCGGCGAGCTCCGCACGCCGCAACCGCGGCGAGCTCCGCACGTTGTTGAGCGGAGCGCGACGAGAGAAAGAGGGGAAGATTGCTCTCCTCACGCACCTCTCCTCGTATCTCCTTCCTCGCCCTGTTCTCATGGTCCTCTCTCATCTCTTTCTCTCTTGATACGGATTTGCTCTGATTTGGTATTTCTCTCATCCTGATCGGGATCTGTAATTCGTTGGACTCGACAATCTGCTAGCTGTTATACACAGTTTTCACTAATCTCTATTAGATCCTCCTCTCCGATCTGGAGTAATTTTTTGAAATAAATTTTCTATTTAGCTTTTGCATTGAACTCATGAGATGGAAGGGAAACAGAGGTACGATTTAAATCAACCACAGAGATTCGAGAATTCGAATCTAGATTAGCTGCAGCAGATTTGGAACGAATTTGAAATCATGAAGCACTTCAAATTACTACTTCCTAGCTCACGGATTACAGTTTGTTTCAGATCTGAAAATTACAGGAAAATTCAGGATGAACGAAATTGCTTAACATTTGCATTAGAAAACATTTTGCATTCAGGAAAACAGGTTTTGTTATTAGGAAAAAAAATTTCACTCAAAACTCCGTTTTGTATCCAAACAACTTTTTAACAAAACTCTGTTTTCCAAAATCAGCACTTTTTCTATCAGCAACAGTTCATCAGCAGCTTTCCATCAGCAACAGCCCAACCAAACGGAGCCTTATTGATTATGGTGCTACTAGTCATATGACCGAGAATTCTCATGTTTTTTCTCGCCTGGACAAACATAATAGGTTCCCTCCAGTTCTTATTGCGGATGGTTCTCCGTCTCCTGTTTGTGGGTCTGGCACCGTGCATGTCACTCTTCTTCATCTTGAGTACACTCTTTATGTTCAGAATTTTCCTCGCAACCTTCTTTCTGTTACTTCTTTTTGCAAAAAGTTGAATTGTGTGGCTGTTTTTATTGCGTTTACTTGTTCTTTTCAGAATCCTCACTCCAAACAGATGATTGCTACCGGGACTGAAAACGACGACTTGTTCTATCTTGATAACGTTTCAACCTTTTCTGCCTCTTCTTCTCTTCTTTAATGACATCTTTGCCTTGGACATGCTCTTCCTCATATTCTTTATTAGCTTCTGCCTGATCTATCTTGGGGAGACTTTTCTCTTAATTATGAGGCTTGTCAATTTGGCAAACACCACCGTTCTACTTTTCAGCAAAACACGGACGTCGTTCTTCTCGTCCTTTTGAACTTGTTCATTCGAATGTTTGAGGTCCTGCTCCTATCCGGACTGTTGGTAGGGGTAGTTTCTATTTTAGTACTTTTATTAATGACTTCTCTAAATGTACATGATTGTATTTGTTAAAAGAACGTTCTGAACTTTTTTCCATTTTTACTGTGTACTATAATTAGATCCGTACACAGTTTGGTGTCCCTTTTAAGATACTTCGCATTGATAATGCTAAAGAGTATCTAAGTCATCAGTTTACATTGTTTTGCATGCATCATGACATGATAAATCAAACTAGTTGTCCTTACACCTCTCAACAGAATGACGTTGCTGAACGGAAGAACCGACATCTCCTGGATGTGGCTCGTAGTCTTGTCACTCATATGCATGTTACTCGGTCCTATTGGGGTAATGCTGTTCTTCTTTTCTGTTTCCTCATCAACCGAGTTCTGTCTTCGGTTCTTAATGACAAAACGCCATTCTCGATTTTGTATCCTGATGCGAATCCGTTTTCTTTACCTCCTCGTGTCTTTGGACGCACCGCGTTTGTCCACTCTCCTTCTTCTGGTCATGACAAACTCTCTCCTCGTTCTATAAAGTGCATTTTTCTAGGCTAATGTCCGACACAAAAAGACTATAGGTGTTATGATCCTATTTTCCGGAAACAGTATGTTTCCGCGGATGTCACTTTATTTGAGGATGCTCCGTTTTTTTCTCCTACATCTACTCTTTCACCATCTGATGATTCTTCTTTTCCTATTATTTCGGCACCTCTTCCTGAGCCTGCCCTTCCTTCTTCTCCACCTGTCTCTGATGAGCCGCTGCCGACAGGTCTTGGGCCAACAGTCTTTCCTTTGGATGAATCTGATACAGTAGACAGGTCCGATCTTGATCTTCCGATTGCTCTTCAAAAAGATGTTTGAACTTGCACTCAACATCCCATTCGAGATGTGGTTTCTTATGTGCGTCTATCTCCTTGCAAAAGCTTTGCTCTCGCTCTCTTGGTCAATGCTATTCCGGTCACCTATTAAGAAGCTCTTGCTATTCCGTATTGGAAAGCCGCTATGGATGCGGAGATGAAAACTCTCAATGAACGGGTACTTGGACTCTTGTTCCCACCCCTCCAGGGACTGATGTGGTTGGCCGTCGCTAAGTCTTTGTGATCAAGTATCTTCCTGATGGTACTATTGACCGTTACAAGGCTCGACTTGTTGCCAAGGGTTTTACGGAGACATATATTGTGGATTTCTTTGATACTTTCAATCCTATTACTCAGATTACTACAATCCGTGTTCTCTTTTCTGTGGCCGTCAACAGAGACTGAGAAATTTCTCAGTTGGATGTAAAAAATGCCTTTCTTTATGATGATCTGCAAAAAACAATGTATATGGATCAACCTCCTGGATATGTTGCTCAGGGGAATCTCAGATATGTAAACCGCGGAAGGCTATCTATGGTCTTAAACAAAGATTGATGGTCTGGTGAAAAAAGTTTAACCCAGTTATTTCTGTTATTTGATTTGCTCGGAGTGCTGCAAATCACTCTTTGTTCATTCACAAAATTTCGGCTGATCTTGTTATTCTTGCGGTTTATGTGGATGACATTCTTCTTACATGTGATGGTAAAAAGAGTGTTGATATGACAAAGAAAAATCTTTTTTAGTATTTTGTTATCAAAGATATGAGGTCTCTCAAATATTTTTTTGGGGATTGAGATATCTAGGAAGCCCGGTTCCATAGTTCTTTCACAGCGGAAGTATGTCTTGGATCTCTTAAAAGAGACAGATATTCTTGGGGCTAAACCTACTCGATCTCCAATTTTTGTTGGAGATGACAAGTGCTGGAGTGAGAACTCTCCTCTTCTTGAAGATGTCAGCAGATACAGACGGCTTGCGGGAAAACTCATTTATCTTACAGTCATAAACCAGATATTTGTTATGCAATAGGAAGAGTGAGACGGTTTATGCAAGCTTGTAAGGAGTGTCATCTACAGTCGGCTTTAAAGATCCTATGGTATGTGAAAAGTGTTTCAGGAAAAGGACTTTTGTTTCAAAAAACAGGACATTTAAAAATTGAGGACTACTCTGCTGTACTCTATGTAGACGATAAGAAAGATATGAAGTCTACGTCTGATTTCTGTACCTTTGTTGGAGGGAATCTGGTCAGCTGGAAGAGCAAGAACAAGATGTAGTTTCCGGGTCAAGTGCGAAAGTCGAGTATTGAAGCATGACTCTAACTGCTCGTGAGCTGAAGTGGTTACGGATACTTATGCTTGATTTAGGAGAGGTTTATGATCATCCTACCAATGTTCTGTCATAATAAGACGACCATATATATTTCGAGAGGAAGCCAGTATTTCATGAGAGGACAAAGCATATTAAAGTGGATTGACACTTTATCAAAGATGAGATATTGAAGAATCAAATCTGCATACCATTTGTTACCTCTGAGAGAGAGCTAGCTGATTTCTTCAGCAAACCAGTTACTCATTATGTGGAAGTTCGTAGCAAGCTGGACATGGTTGACATATATGCTACAGCTTGAGCGGGGAGTGTTGAAACTTGAAGAAATCATGCGGTCTGTTCTCTAGTCGCAGCGGTTTACTAGTCTTTGTGCTCTGACAGTTTGGCTTAGCGAACAAAGTGTTGAAACTTGAGGAGACCGGACGGTCTGTTATCCAGTCGAAGCGGTCTACTAGTTTCTATGTTCTAACGATTTGGCTTAGCAAACAGTGGTTGCGATTTGACAGATCTGCAGTTTAGTTTAGCGGTTTGACAAACCGCTGTTGTCGTCCTGTATCCTGCCGAGCTGGCCTGGAAGTTCTGCCTTCTTGTATTACAGTCTGGAGAGCAACCCGCAACTACGACCAGTTGGTATCATGCAACTGCGGTCTTATGGCTACCTACTGCTGTGGTCAGGTTCTTCCCACAGCAGCGGTCTGGAGGTTATCCGCAACAACCGTCTGATGGTTATCCGCAACTGGGTTCTGGGGCCAACCCGCAGTTGCGGTCTCAGGACTTTCCTCGGTAGATCAGCGGCTTCCCAGGATATGTATTCTCCACTGTATAGTCTTGCGGTTTGACAAAGTCGAACCGCATAGCCCGCGCGGCTTGTATTTAGTCTCACATCGTTTGTTGTATTCTCTCATCTTCTCCATTTTCTATAAATAAGGGGACATACCATTGTATTATTTATCTTTTTGTAGCAATAAAATTTGCCTTTTATTTAGCTCTTTTTACATTCACCAAGCTGGACCTCCGTTCCGACTACCACCAGATTCGCGTACGACCGGCCGACGTCGCCGAGACGGCTTTTAGGATCCATGACGACCACTATGAATTCCTGGTTATGCTTTTCGGCCTGACCAACGGACCTGCCACTTTTCAGGCCATGATGAACAACATTTTTCGCCCGGTACTTTGTCAACACGTACTTGTTTTTTTTGATAACATATTGATTTACAGTTCTTCTTGGCAGGAGCACCTCCAGCACGCCCGCCAGTCATTGGTTACTCTACAACGCCACCACCTAAAGCTCCACTCCACAAAGTGTTCCTTTGGGGTTCCAAAGGCGTGCTATCTGGGACACACTATCTCTGCTGCAGGAGTCGCCATGGACAACGACAAGATCGAGTCCGTCCTTTAGTGGCCGACGCATCCTCTCTCTACAATGTCTGGGGATTTTTGGGATTGAACGGGTACTACCGCCGGTTCATCCAGGGGTACGACACGTTGGCCCGACCCCTCACCCAGCTACTGAAGAAGTCGGTCGAAGGCCCTTTCGAGTGGACGACGGCAGCCTCCTCCGCTTTTACCGCTCTGCAGTAGGCCTTAGTTCGTGCCCTGGTGTTAGGCATGCCAGATTTCTCCCAGACCTTCATCGTGGAGTGCGACGCGTCGGGCGTCGGCGCAGGAGCCGTATTGATGCAGGCCGACCGCCCTGTGGCCTATTTCAACCGCGCTTTTTCAGACACGATCCGCAGGCGCTCCGCTTACGAGAACGAGCTCATGGGCCTCGTCCTCGCTGTTCATCATTGACGACCTTACCTCCTGGGCCTGCGGTTCGTGTCCGCACCGACCACCATAGCCTTCGCTACCTCCTACAGCAGAAGATGGCTACGCCCGCTCAAAAAGTATAGATGGCCAAGCTACTAGGCTACGACTTCAACATCGAGTTCCGGTCAGGGAAGTCGAATCGCGCGGCCGACGCCCTCTCGCGCAAACCCCATACTCGCAGCCATCTCCCACCCGGTCTGGGAGGATTCAGATACCCTTAAACGGGAAGTAGAAGCCGACCCGACGCTCAACGAGATACAAATAGCACTCCTTGCGGACGCCACGACCCACTGACCGTACTCCTTGGTTGACGACCACCTACTTTTCAAGGGTAGCCTCGTACTCGCCCCCTCCTCCCCGAGCATTCCTCTGTTGTTGGTAGAGTTTCATGCTTCACCCACAGGGGGACATGCCGGGGCTTCCCGGAACATACCGACGGCTGGCCGACTCACTCTATTGGCCTCACATGTTTGACAGGTCAAGGCCTTCATGGCCGCCTGCCTTACCTACCCGAAGGCCAAGTACGAGGCCATGTTTCTGGGTGGTCTACTTCAACCCCTCCCGATCCACGATGTCATTTGGGACGTTGCCGCCATGGCTTTCATCACCCGACTTCCCTGATCACAGGGACACGACTGCATTTTGGTCGTGGTGGATCAGCTCTCGAAGTATGCTCATTTCATTCCTCTCCGACACCCATATATGGCTGCCACAGTCGCTGACAGCTTCATCCAGGGGGTCGTGCGCCTCCACGGTTTCCTCGGTCGATCGTGAGTGACCACGATCCGCTCTTCCTGAGTACCTTTTGGACCATGTTGTTTCTCTTATAGGGCACCTGTCTCCGCATGAGCACGACATACCATCCACAGACAGACGACCAATCAGAGGTCCTCAGCCGGTGTCTGGAGACATACCTTTGCTGCTTTGTGGTGGAACAACCTTGCAGTGGGGCCAAGTGGCTTGGGTGGGCCGAATACTCATATAATAACGCCTACCATCAAGCGGCCGATACTACACCATTAGAGGCCATTTACGGCCGTTCTCCTCCGTCTATTGTCCGCCACTTTTCAGGGGAATGCCAGGTGGAGAGCTTGGCCACCGCCCTCTGTGACAGGGACACCATTCTGGATCATTTGAAGCACTACTTACATCAGACTCAACAGAAGATGGTTTCCTTCGCCAACAGGAAACGCCGGGACCTATCCTTCAAGGTAGGAGAGAAGGTTTTCGTCAAACTCCACCTCTACCGACGCTCTCGATGCCTCGTCGACCTTGTCCGAAATTGGCACCTCGTTTCTTCGGGCCTTTCGAGGTCCTCGCCCGTACAGGGGCAGTCGCCTACCGTCTTCGCCTTATAGTCGGGAGCCGCATTCATTCGATTTTTCATGTCTCACAGTTACGACGCGTATTGGGCGAACCCACCCCACAGATCACATTCCGACTGACCTCGACCTCGCAGGAGAGGCACCGTACTACCCCGCCTCGGTCCCCGATCAGAGATGCTGCACCCCAGGGGACCGTACATCGGAGGAGGTCCTTGTGGCTTGGGCCGGCCGACCCGACTCAGACGTGACATGGCTGCTCGGGATGATTTCCGCCGCCAGTTTCCCGACTACTTTCTTGAGGACAAGACACATTTTCCAGATGACGACATTGTTATGGAGCTACACGACGACGAGGCTTCTTGGAAAGTTTACACGCGCCGAGCGCGTATATCATATGGCCCCACAATTACCGCAAAAGGTAATTGGATTTATTGGTTGCTTCTTTTGTTTGAGACGTTTTATTTGTTGCTTTATTTGCTTGTGTCGTTTTAAGTATTTTGTATTTCCTAATTTCTGAATTTCCTTTTGTACTTGTTCCTCATCGCTATAAGAGGACGCGTAAACGCTGTATTGTTTCATCGTGGAATGAATGTGTGTTTTCCCTTTCTTCTCTAAACCTTAAATCCCTCCTCTCTTTCTCTCTCCCTCCCTCTCCTTTCTCTTCCTCTCTTCCCCGGAGCCGCCTTTTTCCGACCCCCCAACAACAGCCCACTTTTATTCGCGCGACTAGCACATCTAACCGTGCGGCTAACGGCTAACGACTGAGGTCGCATGGGCCTTCCGATTACTAGGGAAAGGGGTTGACCTCGAGCCCTCCCAAGGGAGAGACCTTGCGGTCACTGCGGATAGAGAAAGCTGACCGCACGACCTTGCGATCAGCACGGTCAGGAAAAGGCTATCCGCAAGATCTCCCAAGAGAGAGACCTTGCGGTCACTGCGGCTAGTGAAAGCTGACCGTGCGACCTCGTGGTCAGCGCGGTCAGGAAAAGACTGACCGCGCGCTCTCCTAAGGGAGAGACCTCGCGGTCACTGCGGCTAGAGAAAGCTGACCGTGTGACCTTGCGGTCAGCGCGGTCAGGAAAATGCTAAACCGCGAGCTCTCCCAAGGGGGAGACCTCGCGGTCACCGCTACTAGAAAAAGCTGACCCTGCGACCTTGCGGTCAACGCGGTCAGGGAAAGGGGTAACCGACAGGCTCCTGAACAGGTCACCTTGGAGAGGATTGTCGATTTCTGGGTAAACACAATCCCCGTACTTTTTCAAGTTTTGAATTAACTTCAAAAAGTAGGACTTACCCACGATAATCGTGATCCATCTCCAGAGTATAAAAGAATGCGAGTACCTGAGGGAGCTTTGCTAGGGCCTGAAGCGATCTTGTGAACACTTACGTTTTCTTCTGCAAAGGAGAAGAGTCAAAACAAGTATAAAAGAATCGTATCATGCGAGTACCTGAAGAAACCTCACGAACACCTGCTAATCTCTATAAAAAGAAGTCAATGCAGGAATCAAATAAATAAATGGTGCGAGTACCTGAAGAGAACTCGCGAACACCTGATAGTCTCTGCAAAAGAGAAGTCAAAACATGTATAAAAGAAACAAATGACGTGAGTACTTGAAGAGAACTCACAAACATCTGCTAGTCTCTGCAAAAGAGAAGTCAAAGAAAGTATAAAAGAAACAAATGACACGAGTACCCGAAGAGAACTCGCGAACACCTGCTAGTCTCTGCAAAAAAGAAGTCAAAGCAGGTATAAAGAAACAAATGATGCGAGTACCTTAAGAGAACTCGCGAACACCTGCTAGTCTCTGCAAAAGAGATGTCAAAGCAAGTATAAAAGAAACAAATGACGCGAGTACCTGAAGAGAACTCGCGAATACCTGCTAGTCTGTGTAAAAGAGAAGTTAAAGCAGGTATAAAAACAAATGATGTGAGTATCTGAAGAGAACTTGCGAACACCTGTTAGTCTCTTCAAAAGAGAAGTCAAAGCAGGTATAAAATAATTAAATGATGCGAGTAGCTGAAGAGAACTCGCGAACACTTGTTTGTCTATGCAAAAAAGAAGTCAAAGCAGGTATAAAAGAAACAAATGATGCGTGTAACTGAAGAGAACTCGCAAACACCTGCTAATCTCTAAAAGAGATGTGTCAAAGTAGGTATATGAAATATACAAAGAGATATGTCAGGTACTCGAGGCAACTTACTGATCACTTCATGTACTAACACATGCAAGAAATTAACATTCATAAAAGAGGAGTGCCTCTAGAATACTGGTTTTGCTTTTAGCCACATATTTGAAGGACCGAAGAAATAATTACTTCATTTATATAGGGGATATGAACAACCATCCAAGGTCACTTCTTCGAGATGATACATTTAATATTGGGGAAGAGACATCTCCATATGAAAATTTAAATAATATTCATATTTACTGTACTGTAAGAAAAGACAATGTTCCGATAACCTCAAATTTGCATATTTCTGAAATGAGGACATGAAAACCAGAATGATCATATGATCTGAGAAGTATAAATGTTTATAAGTATGATAGCCAAAAATCTCAGATAGAAGTCTCGGTATTTAGTAATCCGGTAGTTTTGAATGATACGCGGAGGCTTGTAGTACCTGAAATAATAATT
Organism: Platanthera guangdongensis; assembly: GCA_039583875.1. Lineage (NCBI taxonomy): Eukaryota > Viridiplantae > Streptophyta > Magnoliopsida > Asparagales > Orchidaceae > Platanthera > Platanthera guangdongensis. The sequence continues at coordinate 6,354,584 of CM077153.1, read as the reverse complement.
ACCATCAAATGATTATATAAATGAGTGTTATTCTAATATATTATTCAGTTGTAGCACCGCAATCAACCAATTCGCTAATAGATAAGTACTTGTTACCTATCATCAGGTAGGTAACATAACAGTCAATCAAACTATTAATAGATAAGTACCTCTAACATAATCAATCAAAACAGCATCAGCTAAGTACTTTTAATTATACTAAAGCATAACTGGTCGATTAACTCGAGAGCATCACATCTATTAATAGCAATCATTACAAAAATTAACTTCGGCTATCACTGCACATCTGTGAATAATTTGAGCGAGATGTGGTCTTGGTGATTTTACGAACCGATGCACAATCAATCCACCAATGGAGCTCACACCACATTCAAACATCATTTCCATCTATCATCCATTCATCATACCACATCCAATTTCCCATATTCATATCAAATCCACGCATTTTAATGAAGAAATTTCATGCACTCTTGAATAATTTCATGTAGAGGAGGATACAACAAAGGATACAAATATTGGGTTGAATGCACTCTACTGCTGGGAAGGTCTTTGTGATGAAAGCTGTAGATAGGACCTGAGTTGCCGGTATATCTGTTACAAGTAAAACTAAAAGAAAAGGAAGAGGTGGAGTAAACTCCTAACAAATGTGATATATATGAAACACATGAAAGAAAAACAAGTTGTTTTTTCTACTTTAGGTACTCCTATTATTGATAAACACAATCTTTGCTTGTATCATTGACTTTGTCGGAGAGAAGATCTCTGACATGTTATAGAACAACATAATCTTGTAATTTTCCTGCTTTCACAAATTAGTCTTCTAGCTTCCGAAGAGCTCGACAGTCCTCTGTATCATGATCAATATCCATGTGATATTTGCAGAATAGCTCTTTATGACGTCTCTTTCCCTTTCCTCTTAGAGGACGAGGTTTTCAAACTATGACATATTTTGAATAAATGGCAGAAGCTTCTCAATAGGAATATTAAACTTGACATATCTATCTGAATACCTTTCAAACTTAAGTGTTCTAGGATCAAAAGACAGGATGAGTTAGGTTTTTATATATTCAGGTGGCTTATTCTGCTGCGAAGGTTGTGCAGTCATACTTTGAGAAGGAGAATAAGATCTAAAATTCTTTGCTCGTGGAAGGTTTTGTGATGGAGAAAGTTGTCGGTGATAAAAGTTCCTCCGATGCTACTGAGTCCTTGATTTAAAGAAGAAATACAGTTGGGGTTCAATACTTCAGCTCCAATAAATCGATTAGTTATCTCAATGAGATCTGCATAAGACTAGGGTTAATTTTTACTGACTTCAAATTTGAGAGGGCCTTCTTGGAGTTCATTTATTAAGGAGAATTTGTATAAGTCTTGATCAATATTGACGACATCAAGGGTTTTTTTTGGAATCGGTCGATGAAGTGAGCAAGAGTCTTCCTATCTCTTTGCTTGATCTAAAAGAGAGCTAGTGGGCTCTCTTTCGCTTCTTGAAGGTAACAAATCTCAAGAGAAATTGCCTTCGAAGATTCTATAAACAAGTATTGATTTAGGTGGCAAATTGTAGAACCAATCCATAACTTGTCCGTCAAAAGACATGATGAGAAGTCTGCACTTGATACCATCTTATAGGGCTCTTAATGAAATAGCCTACTCAAAAACTTGCAAATGAGAAACCAGATCGCTTATCCCGAAGTAGACTGGCAGATGAGGCTCTCTGAAATTATTAGAGACAGTTTCCCAACTGATTTGGTCAGAAAAAGGAGAAGGGTCTTGCTCTTCTTCTAAGGGAAGTGTTTGCTCTTCATTAACTTGATAAGGGTAAGTAGTCATGTTCGCTTTATGAAGCTCGTGGGGAGGGATGAAGAACTCTTCTGCATCAGGTTGTAACAAACGCTTGACACGGTAAGTAGAAGTCTCATCATTACTGATGGTCACAACACGCCATTAGGATGGTAACCAGCTTATCCCTTAAGGAGGTTGATCTTGGATAGTAGGAGGTTGTAATCGCTACTTTGGATAAGCATTTCCGGATGATTGAAAGGGTACTCAGGAGCCTTTGATCGAAAATCCATGAAAACATGAATTGCCAAAAGAGAAAAACTGCAATAACTTCCAAATTGAGTCGAATTTGGGCAATATGAGAGTGCTAAACGAACTCGAATGGGTGAACCCGGTTCGCCATTGGTTAGCTTTTTTGAGCTCTTTCCGATGAACTTTTCATGGCTGAAAATGGATAACCAGATCAAAAGTTATGCCTGTTTGAAATTTGGGTGTTATTTTAACCTAAATCTCGCATTTTCATTGCAACTGTTGTTCATCGACTACTCAACATTTGAAGGTCGTGTGTTGTGTTGATGCCCAAAGTGCGATCAAGCCACAACGTTCGAATTATAGGAGGGGATGACTGATGAATGACCAGTTACTTCGAGTCACATATGTAGGGGAAAAGACTGGTCGAAACTAGACAAAGGAGTTCGCCCAAATCGCCCTGGAGATGTCGCACGTTTTGAAGAAGCAGGTCACACAAGTCACCAAAATAGGTCACACGGTTTGATGAAATGTAACCACAAGTTAGCCTTGCGACTTCTGCCCCTGAGCTGCTCTGCCAAATGAGAAGGATTGGACCCCTTTTTATAGGAATCGGGGGGCTTCCCGGACGGACAGGCTTCGAAAAACTCGGGTAGGCCGGAGGGCGACCACCCCGGTTAGAAAAAGGCTAATCGCAGGTACACTGAGGGCAACCCTCTTCTAACTGCGCGGCTAGCGGCTAACAGCCGAGGTCGCCTGAGCCTTCCGATTACTAGGGAAAGGGGCGACCGCGAGCTCTCCCAATGGAGAGACCTCGCGATCACTGCGGCTAGAGAAAGTTGACCGCGTGACCTCGCGGTCAGCACGGTCAGGAAAAGGCTGACCGCAAGCTCTCCCAAAGGAGAGACCTTGCGGTCACTGCGGCTAGAGAAAGCTGACCGCGTGACCTCGCGGTCAGGAAAGGGCTGACCGCGAGCTCTCCCAAGGGAGAGTCCTCGCGGTCATTACAGCTAGTGAAAGCTGATCGCGCGTCCTCGCGGTTAGCGTGGTCAGGAAAAGGCTTACCACGAGCTCTCCCAAGGGGAAGACCTCGCGGTCACCACGACTAGAGAAAGCTGACCGCGCGACCTCGCGGTCAACGCGGTCGGGGAAAGGGGTAACCGTCAGGCACCTGAACTGGTTACCTTGGAGAGGATTGCCAATTTGGAAACATTTGAGTTTGGTATTAACACCAAATCTCGTACCCCTAAGGGTTGTTTTTGGACACCCTAATCATCCACCAACTGGAATTTCTCAAAAAACTTGTGAAGTACTGTAACAATTAGCTCTACTGAAAAACAGAGGAATTCCAGGAGGTGGGGGAAATAGAAGAGACAAGGGAGGGGAAAAAGATGAACAAAATGCTTTATTAACTTCCATCTTAATCTTACACAGGTTTAAACAATCTTATATCTAAGCTAATCCTAAATCTAGCCGTTACAAATTTAACGGTGCATTGATGCAACTGACATATTTCATATGAATTAATCGGCTCCATTTGGACAGTTGGCTTCTTCTGGGATGTGTTGCTGTTGCTTGATATTTATCTGGCATCGACACTTGTCTTGATCTGGAGTTGTATCAGAAAAGATGAGTAATCTCTGCCTTTAATTTCCTGGTTGTGATGTGATATCCTCCGGTGTGATTACCTCCTGTTACTTTGCTCCTGAATAAAATGTTTCCATCCGTTGGATTGAATATGAAACCTGTGGTGAAGATATGAAGTTGTTACATTACACTCTCCCTTTAAAAACGCTGAACTCACCGTTAAAAATCAATCTCTTGTTCTTCCTTCTGATCGAAACCCTACCAGGGAAGAAGAGTGGTGAGCTGGAGCTTCCTGGCGGAATAATGGGAGATGGCAGAAAATGATGTCAATAGGAGCAGATACTGGTGAGTTCATTGTTAAGAACTGATTCTGCAACTCTTATTCACTGCTGGGTAAGTCCTTTTCTGCTTTCTTTTTTAAGCTCTGAAGCTAGAAGTCTTTTTTTGATGGTGTACACTGATGTTTACAAAGATGGTTGATGTACTTCACACTAGAAAAATGGTGTTGAGGTCGTCCTATCATGTTTTGAGTGTCTTTTTATCCGAGTTTTCGTCGCTGGCTTCGTTTTCCCTTTGTTGTCCTTGAAAGTTTCGGAAGAGTTTTCATCTTCCGTGCTAGCTGGGGAAAATCCACTAAGGAAGAAAGATCTTCCCAAGTGTTATCTTCTGGACGCAGCCATTCCCATTGTATCAATCCTTGATGAATATCCTCTCTTTTCGTAATATGTCGTGTTGAAATAATCGCCAGAGGCTAATGAAGGGGGTTATTCTCCCAGTGCTTTCCTGGAAGGGAAATCCCTTGAAGTCCGGGTTCCCCCTTGTATTTTTTAAGCACAGAAATATGAAATACTGGGTGGATTTTTACTTCTGGAGGAAGGTCTAATCGATACGCAGTTTTTTCGATGATCTCCAGTACCTTATATGGACCATAGTATTTCAAACTCAACTTTTTGTTGATGGTTCAACCGAGGGATAGTTGTCTATAAGGATGGAGATTTAGTAATACCCACTCCCCTGGAATGAGTTGTAAGTCCATCCTTCTCTTGTCTGCATATGTTTTCATTCACTGCTGAGACTTTTGTAGATTTTTCTTGAGCTGTTGTAGTATCTTCTCCCTCTTTTGTAATGTTGTCTCGACGCTTCATTTGTCGTGCCTCCCGGGCTGTAAGAAAGTAAGCCAGGTGGAGTGCGACCGAACATGACTTCGTATGGAGTCATGCCAATCGCTGAGTTAAATGACGTATTGAATAAGAATTCAGCATAACTAAGTAAAGTAGACCATTTTTTGTGATTATGATTACAGAATATTTGAAGGTATTGTTCCAGTGATCTGTTAATACGTTCAGTTAAGCCACCCGTTTGCGGATGGTAGGCTGCGCTATATTTCAATTGTGTACCTTGAAGTCGGAATAATTCTTTCCAAAAGTTGCTTAAAAATGGTATCTCGATCGGAGATTATTGACTCTGGAATGCCATGGATTTTACCTACAGTTTCCCAAAAAATCGTAGCTACTGTAAACCCGGATAATGTTTTCATTGGTGCAAAATGAACTGCCTTTGAATATCTGTCGACTATAACTATGATTATTGTGGCTGAATTAGAACTAGGTAAATTTGTGATAAAATCCATAGTAAGATCAACCCATAATTTAGATGTTGTTCTAAGGGTTGCAGTTATCCGTAAGGCAGATGATTACTAGGTTTGCTTTTTGGCACAGATCGCAGTTACTCACATAAAATTCTACCTGCTTAGTCATGTTTGGCCAGTAGTAACATTGTTGTTGCAAACGATAAGTAGTTCCCTTAACTCCAGAATGACCCCCCACAAACGATAAGTAGTCATGTTGGGCTTCCTTAATTAGTGTTGTTGCTAATGTTGATTTTTCTGGAATGTATAATTTATGTTTGTTGTAAATGTATGGTCCTTTAAGGGGCCAAATTGGTTGGAGGTGGGGTGTAGTCTTTATTTGCTGCATTAGATGTTGTGTGTGTTCGTCTCTTTGGTATTCTTGTTCCAATCCTTTCAAAAGGGGTGAGATTGGCACAGAGATTACATGGAGGCTCATTGATGGGGGTTGTTCTGGGGTTGAATCCACCCGTGATAATGTGTCTGCTACAATATTATGCTTTCCTGCTTTATATTTAATAATGTAATCATTTCTAGTAGCTTTGAAAAAAAATTTGTTGCTCTGGTGTGTGTAAGTCTGTGTGTGAGTATATGATGCAGGCTTTGGTGGTCAGCATAGATAATAAATTGATGTTCCAATAGATACTGTCGCCATTTTACCACTGCGGTAATAATGACGTACATTTTTCTCACATAAGTAGATTTTTTTTGCGTTAGCTCAGTTAATTTTTTACTAAAATATGCGATGGGTTTCTGATGTTGTGATAATACTGCCCCGACTCCTATTCCTGATGCGTTCGTTTCTAGCTCGAAGGGTAAATTGAAATTTGGGAGTGATAATATTGGTGGCGTAAGTAAACAGTTTTTAATTGATCAAAAGCATTGTGTTTTATCGGTCCATTGGAGAGAAACTTGTTTAAGTAGGTCTGTTAAGAATAAAACTATCATAGCATAATTTTTTATAAACTTTCTATAGTAACCAGTCAAACCTAAAAATGCTCTAATATCCTTCTGTTTTTTGGCTACCGGAAAAGTTTTTATAGCCTCTAAATTTAATTGAGTTGGGCCTACCTTCCCCTCAGTGATTTGGTGCCCTAAAAATTCTATGGTAGTAGTTAGGAACGAACACTTAGAATTTTTAATGTTAAGATTATTTTGAGAGAGAATGTCCAAAGCTAGTTTATGGTGAGTATAATGGTCTTCATGGGAAGAACTATATAGTAATATATCATCAAAGAAAATAACGATAATTTTTTGTTAAAATTTTTGGAAAATCTTATTCATTAAAGACTGAAAAGTAGATGGTGCATTAGACAACCCAAAGGGCATTACGGTAAACTCGTAATGCCCTTGGTGTGTTCTGAATGCCGTTTTGTAAATATCCTGGTCTGCCATGCAGATTTGGTGATATCCGGATCGTAGGTCTAATTTCGAAAAATATCTGGTGTGATGAAGTTCATCTAATAATTCATCAATGGTAGGTATTGGAAAATGGTCTTTAATTGTTATTTTATTTAGGGCTCTATAGTCTACACAAAACCTCCAAGTACCATCCTTTTTTTTACTAAAAGTACGGGTGATGAAAAACTTGATGTACTAGGTCTAATGTGATTCTTGTGGAGCATTTCTATAATTAATTTTTCGATTTCATTTTTTTGATAATAGAGATATCTGTAGTGTTTTATATTGGGTGCTTGTGCTCCTGATTCTAAGTTTATTTGATGATCAATGTCATGTGAAAGGGTAATGAACTGGGTTCTAAAAATAAATTTTCATACTGCTGAAGAAGGGTTTTAAATTTGGGCGACAAATCATTATATATAATGTTGGTTTCCAGCCTAGTTGGGAAAATTGTATTGGAAGTGATCAACCAAAAAGTGGCCAATGGTTGTAATGTTAGTAAGCAAGAAAGTTGCGATGATGAAATCTGACCCTCTGGGCAACTATGTCCCCAAAGAGTAATTGGTCTCTGAGAGCCCGTTTAAGACATGGTGAGGTTAGAGTAATCTGTGGTTACTGGCCATAATGGTTGTAACCATCTTACCCCCAATATTTTGTCCGCTCCCTTGATGTCTAAAATGAATAACAGAACATTATAAGTATGAGTCTGGATGAGCAATGAAACATCCTTAAACATCCCTTTACAATTGATGGTTGATTCATTCCCAAAAGGACTGGAAATCCAAGAACACTATAGATGGGCAGATCTAAAAATTTTGCGATTCGAGGTGAAATAAAATTTTGCGAACTGCCGCTGTCTATTAAAATTTCAACTGGTAAAGTATGTATTTGGCCAGTGAAACAGAGTGAACGTCCGGATGAGGATCCCGATAGGGCATGTACAGTGGCAGCTAATGTTGGTGATTCGTCCTCTATGTCAGATAAGTGGTCCAATGATTCTGGAAGGTCCTCATCGTCCGTGCCATGAAAAACCATAACACTCCTTTTCCTTTACATTTATGTCCTGGTTGGTATTTCTCCTCACAATTATAGCAAATGCCCTTCTCTCATCTAGATTGTATTTCCAGGGGAGAAAGTCTTTTAATAAACTGTTGTTTGGAAATCGGTTGTATTAGTGGTTGTCCCGAAGATTGCCAAGTAGAATTGGACAGTGTAAAACTAACAATAGGTTTGAAGGTTGTGATGGAATCTGTTGGAAGAGCCCAAGCTTGTATGTATTATTCAGTATGTAAATACAAGGAGAGAATACAAATATATAGGAGAGGAGAGACAAGAATAAAATCCTATACATGATGTGGGACTAAGAAGGAGAGGAAAAAAATGGCCCATCAAATGGGCCTTTTACATGGGCTTTTCTAATAACCCGCAAGCTGGAGCGTACAAGTCGTATGCGCCAAGCTTGGATAGGCACTGATAGAAGAGGGTACTAGGTAGAGCTTTGGTGAGGATGTCAGCAACCTGTTCAGTACCCGGAACATGCTTGAGCTCGATCTTCTTCATGTGGATTTCTCTCGGATGAAATGACAATCTACCTCAATATGCTTCGTTCTTTCATGGAAGATCGGGTTTTTGGCAAATGTATGGCAGCTTGACTGTCACAAAGGAGGAGAGCTGGTGAAGGTAGTTTTACTCCAAGGTCGGTAAGGAGACTCTCAATCCATGTGAGTTCAGAGACCACAGCAGCCATTGCCGAATATTCTGCTTCTGCTGAGGATCGAGCAACCACCGCTTGTTTCTTGCTTCGCCAAGTAATCAGATGTCCTCCAAAATAAGTGCAAAACCCGCTAGTAGATCGTCGATCGTCAAGGGAGCCAGCGTAGTCGGCATCAGAGTATGCCACTAGTGTAGGAATGGAAGATGAGGTTTTGTATAAAGTCCTTGGCCAGGAGCTGTCTTAAGATATCTGAGAATGCGTTCCACAGCCTGGAGATGAGAGCTTCGAGGAGAGTGCATATAGCGACTCACAAGTCCCACAGCGAAAGATATATCAGGTCTTGTAACTGTTAGGTAGATAAGCTTCCCAACTAGGCGACGATAATATTCTGGATTTGGTAGAAGCGAATCAGAATCTGAGCCCTGAGCACATATTTTGTGATTTGCATCCATGGGAGTGTTAATAGGTTTGCAACCAGAGTAGCCTGCATCATGAAGAAGATCCAGGCAATATTTGCGCTGAGAGAGAACCAACCCATCTGACCGTCTGGCCACTTCCAGACCGAGGAAGTACCGAAGAGGACCCAGATCTTTAGTTTGGAAGACGGAGCTCAGATGTAGCTTAACGGTCTGTATGACGTCCAAGTCACTGCCAGTAATAATGATGTCGTCGACATATACCAAAGGAGGAGAACCGTACCAGTGGCTTGGTGACGAGTAAACAATGAGAAGTCAGCCGAGCTGCGAGTGAAGCCAATGTCCCGGAGAGCTTTGCTGATGAACTGTCGAACCATGCCCGAGGGGATTGTTTGAGACCATATAGAGATTTGAGAAGATGACAAACCCGTGACTCCCCCGTGGTCTCAAACCGGGAGGTTGTTGCATGTAAACCGTTTCCTGAAGGTCGCCGTTCAGGAAAGCGTTCTTGACGTCGAGTTGAAACAAGGGCCACTGGCGATGGACAGCCACAGAGAGGAGAATGCGGACCGTGTTGTTGAGCTTAGCGACCGGAGGAGAGAAGGTCGTCATAGTCCAGCCCCGGTTGCTGGGGAAGCCACGAGCAACCAACCGAGCTTTGAGGCGATCAATGGTCCCATCAGGAGCATGTTTAATGACGAAAAACCATTTGCACCCAACGGGTTTCTGGCCGGGAGGAAGGGGCACCAGGGTCCAAGTCTGGTTGGCCCAAAGAGCAGCCATCTCTTTTCCATGGCCGCACGCCACCCAGGATGTTGAAGAGCGTCCCGGACAGAAGTAGGAATAGAGACCGAGGAGAGCGAAGTAGCCAAGGCCTGAAGAGGTGGAGAGAGGCGATGGAGAGAAACATAATCCGCCATTGGATGAGCGGTAGAGGCGACACCGGAGCAGCAGAACACGGAGAAGCCGAGGTCGAAGCCGACTGCAGAGGAGCAACGGGAGGAAGAGGGCGGCGAGCATAGACCCGAATAACGGGGTCGAGGAGGGTCAACGGTGGGAGGAGGCGGAGGGATGGTGGGAGGTGAGTGGACGTGGATCACCGGCCGGGGAAGGGAGGGTGTTGTAGGAGGTGGTGGTAGAAGTGGTGGCAAAGGAGGAGGGAAGAAGGGTTGATCCTCCCGGAAAGTAACATCAGCCGAAACAGAAACCTTCCGGGTAACCGGAGAGTAGCAAACATAGCCTTTTGGGTACGGGAGTAGCCGACAAAAATGTGTTTGGCCGCACGGGGATCCAGTTTGTCAAGAGTGGGGCCCAGTTATGGACAAAGCATGTACATCCAAAAACCCGGGGGTGTGAGGGAAAGGCGGGTGTGGAGGGAAAAAAGAAGGCTGAAGGGGGTAGCGTTCTGGAGAACGGAGAGGAGGGCGCGGCGAGTTGGAAGAGGTCGCAGCTCAGTGGAGCAGATCGCAGCTGGTGAGAGCAGAGCTGGAGCAGTCGCAAGAGGTCGCGGCGAACTGGGGCAGGTCGCGGCAGAGGTCGCGGCGAACTGTGGGCAGGTCGCTGGAAGAGAAGAGCACAGTGGATACAAGCAGAGCCCGCAGCGGACAGGAGCAGTCCGCAAGAGAAGGCGGAGAGAGAGAGAGTCCGCGAGCAGAGGCTCGAGCGGACAGAAAAAGAGCGACCTAGAGGGAGCAGTCCGCGAGCAAAGAGGCTCGAGCGGATACAAGCAGAGCCCGCAGCGGACAGGAATGATCGTCCGGAGCGGATAGAGAGAGGTGGGCCCCACGAGTCAGAACAGAAGATGGCTATAAGAAGCCTGAGGAGGGTGGAACCACGAAGGGAGAGAAGAGGAGCGGAATCAGAAGGGCAGTCCGCACGAGACCGGAGCGGATGCAGGAAGGCAGTCCGCACGAGACCGGAGCGGACAGGAATGCAGTCCGCAGGGTAGCCGGGCGGACAGAAGCAGAGGGGCAGTCCGCAGGAGACCGGGCGGACAGAGAAGGGGCAGTCCGCGGCTAGACGCAACCTGGCTCTGATACCATGTTGGAAGAGCCCCAAAGCTTGTATGTATTATTTCAGTATGTAAATACAAGGAGAGAATACAAATATATAGGAGAGGAGAGAGAAGAATAAATCCTATACATGATGTGGGACTAAAGAAGTAGAGGAAAAAAATGGGCCATCAATGGGCCTTTTACATGGGCTTTTCTAATAGAATCCTGTGACCATAACAATTTTGAGCTTCAAATAACCGAGCCATAAAAAATATTGTATCTAGATCAGCGGGTTCGTGGATTAATACTTGACTTTGAATCATAGGGTCTAATCCCAAGATAAACATATTGTGGTGAAAGTGGGATCTAGACTCGGAACCCGATTTTAAGTTGTTCAAAATTTTTCTTGAAGTATAATACAGTGCCGATTTGTTTAATTTTGTAAGTGTTCCTTGTGGGTTTTCATACGCGCAGGGTCCAAATTTTTTCATTAAAGCTTTAACAAAGAATTCAAAATTCAGTGCGGGGGTGATCTGTGAGGGTGGCCTGATACCAACGAGAGGCGGGTTTGTCCAGGTGAATGCGGCATAGATTAAGTATTCTTGCGTGTCAATGACATTGTAATTAAAGAAATTTTTAAGTTCATATAACCAATTCGTGGGATCTCCCTCGGAAAAACGTGGGCAAGAAATAGATAAAAGTTTAGGTTGAGCAGAAACAACCTGATTTGGTGGATCTGGTGCGGAGAGGCGCCCAAAATGCATGCAGACGATTGTCTTGTGTAGTGGTCAAATCTTGCAGTTTGTAACTCCAAGGATCGTTGAACTCTTTCTGTTAGCGCCATCATTTTGATACGTAATTTTGCGTTCTGATCTGTGGCCTGATCGCGTGTTGCCATGATTTGTTGGGCTAAAAGATTATTTTGAGTTTGAATCTCATGACAAAAAGAATCAATTTGCGTTCTTCTTGCACGTTGTTCCTCCTGAATAGCTTGGTGGAAGTCGTTGGAGCGGTGTTCATCGTCATGCGATCGAGTCCCAGCCGCCATGGTAACGGAAGGGTGGAGTGCAAGAATGAGAGCACCGAAATGTAACAATTAGCTCTATTGAAAAAACAGAGGAATGCCAAGAGGTGGCGGGAAAGAGAAGAGCCGAAAGGAGGGGGAAAATACGAACAAAATGTTTTATTAAATTCCATCTTAATCTTACACAAGTTTAAACAATCTTATATATAAGCTAATCCTAAATCTAGCCATTACAAATCTTAACGGTGCATTAATACAGCTGGCATTCCTCTATTGAAAAAACAGAGGAATGCCAAGAGGGTGGCGGGAAAGAGAAGAGCCGAAAGGAGGGGGAAAATACGAACAAAATGTTTTATTAAATTCCATCTTAATCTTACACAAGTTTAAACAATCTTATATAAGCTAATCCTAAATCTAGCCATTACAAATCTTAACGGTGCATTAATACAGCTGGCATATTTCATATGAATTAATAGGCTCCGTCTGGACACTTGGCTTCATCTGGGATGTGTTGCTGTGCTTGATATTTATCTGGCATCGACACTTGTCTTGATCTGGAGTTGTATCAGAAAAGATGAGTAATCTATACCTTTAATTTCCTGGTTGTGATGTGATATCCTCCGGTGTGATTACCTTCTGTTCCTTTGCTTTTGATGAAATGTTTCCATCCGTTGGATTGAATATGAAACCTGTGGTCAAGATATGAAGTTATTACAAGTACACACTTAACTTGGTATATCGGTTTGACTGACATCACTATGTTTCCATTATTGGTTGCATTCAGTATGGACTTGTAATAATCAACTTGCCAGAGATTGATATACAGAGCATGCATGCACAATGATTTTCCTATTCATATATTTATATGTTGTATTGGTTCATAACGTTTGGCCTTCACTCATCAGGTCTTTTACTAAACTAAATCATCCCATATATTGATTGACATGGTTAGGCAGGCACGAACTCATGCTTGGGAATACATTTGTAGCAGGAAACAATTCAGTCCCTCCAAATGGTGAACTTCCTCCTCAGGTTGTGGCTTATCTTATTTGTTTACTCCATAATATTCATATAATCTGCTTATGTGCAAAGCGTAACTCATAATTGTTTGTTTTGTGGTAATTATTTTACTGGTACTTTGATTTCGCTTTTCTTCATCCTTTTTGCATATATGGTTTTTCGGGATACTTAAACATGGTTCATATATTAATTACATTTACTTGGTTCATGTATCAATTACATCCCACTATAGTGGGATAAAGGCTTGAGTGTTGTGTTGATGTATCAATTACGTCTGCCTATTTCAATGCAATCGTTGTGTCCAACCATTTGTGTTGTTAGAATTGAGTTTTATTTCGTGCTATTTCATCTATTTTTTTACTCTTTTGCCCCTTGTGCATTTCCCCACTCCTGTATATATTAGTGTTACTCTTGATTATTATGAAAATAATCCAAATTTCTAACAAGGTATCAAAATGGCCCTAATTTTCTCGCCCCCGATTCAACTTCCGTCTCGCGCTGGACAACGTATGAGTCCGCAGTGCCCGTCGATACTCTTTTCTCATGCCTCGTCTCCCGTCTCCCATCGATCTTCTCATTGCATGCCCGCAAGCGCAGTGAGCCCGCAACGTCCGAGTCTTCTTGATTTTGTGCTGATCGGTAAGTATTGGCGCTAGAACCTCAATGGAGTTGTAACTCACTCTCTGACGTTCGACTCCCTCCATTCTTGAGGGGATGATTCTTCCTCCTCATTCCTATCCCCTATTGTGATTTCACTTGGTTCCATTTTCGAGATTGATCACAGTTTCTTCCTCTTTTCTAGAAGAACCCTATTTTGACTCTCTACTCCTAGTTTATGCAATCATTTGATTTATATTCTTGGATCGCCATGCAAGGGAGTGTTGACTCTCCAATTTTTTCATTCAGCGGAAATGCCTCTTCCTCTCATGTGACTTCCGTTGGATTCATCAGTGCAAACTATGATTGTAACACTCCCTAAATTACTACTATTCGATTGAATGACACTAACTACCTCTCATGGGCTCGTTCATCACCCTTGCCCTAAAAGACCGACACATGTTTGGTTATGTTACTGGCACCACCTGGGAACCTGTTCCTACTTCACCGGATTGGCTGCAGTAGGAGTCTGAAAGCGCCTTACTTTTGTTACGGCTTACCAACTCCATGCATGAATCGATTGCTTGCAACTATCTGTTCTTGGATACGGCGGATAATGGGGGCTTGGTGCACGAGGAAGGTGGGAGGCTGAATTGAGACCGTGAGAGAGAGTGAGGGAGAGAGAAAGAGAGAGAGGTTAGAGTCAGAAATTTAGAATAGGAAAGAAACATACATTCATCCAACATGACGATTACAACGTTCGCGCCCCTCTTATAGAGACAATGAGCGAATACAAAAGTAAAGCAATACAAAAGGAAAACTAGAAATACTAAAATTGCGACATCTAAATATAGAATAGAATAAATGTTAAACATAGAATAGAATAAACGTTAAATATTTTCCGTGATCTCAGTGGACCCATGTGATATTCTCGCCCGATGCGTGTGGACTTGCCATTTGGGCTCGTCCACATGCAGATCCGTAACACCGGATGACATTTGGAAAAGTGTTGAGGTTACTTATTCTTGTTGCAAGAATGTAGCTCAGATCTTTCCACTGCGACGACATATATTTTTTCTGCGGCATGGTGATCGTTCTCGTTTGGTCTTGTATTTTGAATGTACTCAAATGTATCAGGAATATGTTCACTTCGATCACTCACTCTTGTGTTCCCTGAGAATGAGGTTTTGGTTTGTGCTCGGGAGGAACACAACCAGATATTTGACTTCATGAAATACATCAGGACTTTGATCAGTTTATTGTCCAGATGCTAGCGCGCTCTTCCATTCCCTCTCTACCAGAAGTCTAGTGCAACAAGAATTTTATCAAAACAGACCTTGCTTCCTGACTCGGTTTCAGAGGAATCTACTTTTGCTATCGAATTCAGCTCTGGTAGTCATCCTTCCCGTGACACTAGGTCAAAGTCCAGAGAAGGGCCACCTGATTTGTGATCATTGCGAGAAGGCCTGTCATTCCGGGACACGTGCTTCAAGCATCATACATTTTTACGTCCGAGATGAGGTTCTCCTCCACAAGGTGGCCTTGGCTATGACTGTTCTCAAGACCGACCGCCCCATCATCGGTCCGCTCATCTGTTTGATGCCACAAAAAAAACTACAGTCAACATTGCCCCAGATCCTACCAGGATTTTTACTGTTCTTTCTTCTGAAGAGATGCATGCCTTCTGTCGCTTGATGCATTGCCATCCGGTTGAACCTCCTACTTCAATGTGTATATTTGTTGTCGTCCTTGTTAGAATGCCCTGAGACAGTCGCCCCCTACTGATGCCGTTTTGGTCCAACTTATCCGCCTACAATTCCCCCAAGGCGGCCACATTCATCTATTATTCACCTGCTTTCTTAATATGTCTCATTTCACCGGTTATTTCCAGATATTCACAGGTTTGTGGTTTCCTTATATTTCTACTCCTGTATAAGATGTTCTCCAACATCCGGGGTGGTAGGCAGCGATGGATAACAAAATGAAGGCCTTATGGGCAAATAGGACTTGGAACCTTGTTTCCTCTCCTCTTGGACAATCCTAATTCCCAAGTCGAATATAAATGAGTATTTACTGTTAGACGCTGGACTGATGGGTCGATTGAGCACTTAAAGCGTATCTTGTGGCTCAAGGATTTACTCAACAATATGAAATTGACTATGAAGAAACATGTTCTCCAATGGCCAAGCTTAATACCGTGCGGGTATTGATCTCCTTGGTAGTCCATCGCTATTGATAGTTGCATCAACTTGATATCAAGAATGCATTCTTTAATGACGATCTGACCGAGATTGTCTATATGTAACAACCTCTTGGATATGAGGCCATGTGGGGGTCTCTCTTCTGCCGCCTAAAGAAATCTATCTATGGCCTGAAATAGTCTCTCCGAGCATGATTTGACAAATTTAGTCAAGTTCAACCGTTTGGATTCACTTGAAGCTCTGTGGACTTCTCCTTGTTTACATATCATCGTTAAGAGGGTACCATGATCCTTCTTATGTATGTTAATGCTATCATAATCAGTGTCGATGATTTGAATGATATCTCCACGATTAAGAATCACTGGCCTTTCATTTTGATAGTGAAGATTTAGGGCGCCTCAGATATTTCTTAGGTATTGAGGTAACTCAATGACATGATGAACTAGTTTTTTTTTCAACAAACATTCGACATGTAGCTGGATATTTGAGTTGTAAGACAACTGAAATACCCATGGCTGCAATCATAAGCTCCGTGCACACAAATCTGGCTTTGATCCTCTACTACTTTGGATTACTATCGTCGACTAGTCTCATTCACTGTTGCAGTGGTTGGCCGGTACATGCTCCTAGTGTATCTCATCTTCAAGCAATTGCGTGGATCGTTAGGTATCTAAATAACATTCCGGGATCAATGGCTTGTGTATAATCCCTCCTATTCCCTCTCATTAATTACCTATTTTGATGCGGATTATGCAGATTCCATCAATAATCGTCAGTCTACAAGCGACAACTGCACGTATTTTGGAGGGCATCAGGTCACTTGTCGAAGCAAAAAACAAACAATTGTGGCATGATCATCTGTTGAGGCTAAGTATCGTTCGATGATCTTTGTTGTTTCCAAACTTGACTGGAGAGTATTCTTACTAATCTTGGTGTTTCTCTTACCTCTCATGCAATCCCACCTTCAAGCAATTGGGCAGATCCTTCGGTATTTAAAAGACATTCAGGGGTCAAGGGCTTGTGTATAATCCCTCCCCTCCTCTCTCGTTAATTGTCTATTTTGATGTGGATTATGTAGGCTCCATCGATGATTGTTGGTCTACAAGAGACAACTGCACGTATTTTGTAGGGCATCTGGTCACTTGTTGAAGCAAAAAACAAAAAAAATGTGGCATGATCATCTGCTGAGGCTAAATATCGTTCAATGACCTATGCTATTTCCAAACTTGGTTAGAGAGTTTTCTTACTGATTTTAGTTTTCTCTTACCTCTTATGCAATCTTAGTCAAGCTGCTATCCATATCACAAAAACATTCAGTATTCTATGAACGAACCAAGCACATTGAAGTATATTGCCAATTCATCAGAGAAACAATTTAGTTCCACAAAATTGATGTTCAACATGTTTCCACCGCTAATCAACTCTCCGATATCTTCAGAAAGGCTTGCCTCAGCCACTTATCTTCAATTCATTTCCAAGGTAGGAGTCTACGATATGTACGCTCTAACTTGCGGAGCAATATAAAAGAAGATTATACGAAGCCCAATGCTAAAGGCCAACTTTCATGATCCATTTTTAGTTTTTTATGTCTTGTATAACTTAATCCCCGTTGCGGTTTGGAGTTGACATGCCACTCTTTGCCACTATAAAATGTATACATGTTTGTATTTGTAGGTGAAGTAATAAACTCTCAGTCCCTTTTGTTGTTATTTCACATAAAAGTAAAACATGTGATGAATGTTTTAATGTAAGTTTGGTCATGATTGAATATTGATATGGTAATTTCATTTCTAAACATAGTCAATGGTGAATACTTCTGTCAATTATTTTTAAATAAAGTGATTATATATTTGGAGTAGGTTTATACTATCCTTCTCTCAAATCCTTTATTCCCTCATCGGTAATTACAAGCTTCTGGATTAGGGTTTGAGAACACACTAGATTGCTCATTATACATCATACCTTCAATGAAGTGTTCATACCTTCAATGAAGTGTTCTTGGTGGATTGGAACGTGTAGCGGAATATGAGATTTGATGATTGAAGGAAAATGGCCATAATTATTTTGCTCTAATGTGGATGGTCATTCCGCTTATGGATGTAAGCATGTTTGTTAATATATGCTTGATAAGGATGATGACGTAAAATATGATTTTTGATGCCCATTACATTGTTGATTTTTTAACATGCTCTTTAAAATTATTATAATAATCAGATTGAGTTATTATAATGAGATCAATGCATAATACATTAAATAAATCTTACAATACATGAAATAAATATTCAATATGTTGATATTTGTAGAGAATGATGTACGTGAGAGAAAACCACAAAATAATTTTATTAATTGTCAAATGCATTAGTACATACACCTATATAGAGAGGGAGAGTCTTTTACATCTACAATGTGAGACTAAATACACTATTACATGGGCTTGTACATGGACTCCTTTTATCGAGCTTCTTCATTATCTCTTAACACTCCCCTGCAAGATGGAGCGTACAAGTCATAGACACCAAACATGAATAAGAACTGATGATATAATGTCCGAGAGAGAGCTTTGATTAATATATCAACAACTTGTCCTGATGCAGAGACATGCTCTAACTCCAAATTCTTTGATTGAACTTTTTCACGAATGAAGTAATAGTCGACTTCAATGCTTTGTTCGCTCATGAAATACAAGATTCTTGGCAATATGTATGACAACTTGACTATCACAGAACAGGGTTGCCGAAGAAGAGAGTATGAGATCCAAATCACTGAATAGACTCTCCAGCCAGGTGAGCTCAGATACAACTGCTGTCATGACACGGTACTCAACTTCAGCAGATGAGCGAGCCACAACTGATTGTTTCTTGCTACGCCAGGTATAAGGTGTCAACCAAGATAGGTGCAAAAACCAGTCATGAAACTCCTATCATCAAAGGAACCTGCATACTCAGCATCAGAATATGCAACAAGAGACAAAGAGGAGGATGATTTATAAACAAGTCCTTGTCCTGGAGCAGTCTTCAAGTATCTGAGAATCCGTTCCGACCGCTTGAAGATGGGACGTCCGAGGAGCATGCATAATCGGCTCACAAACCCTAACAACAAGTGAAATATTGGGTCGTGTAACCGTGAGATAGATTAGTTTCCCTACAATCGATGACAGTACTCTGGATTTGTAAGAACATGATCAGTTCCAGAGTCATGTGGAAACAATTTGTGATTTACATCCATCAGAGTGTCCACATGTTTGCATCATGAGTAGCCCGCATCATGCAGAAGATCAATGCAGTACTTCGTTGGGACAAAACAAGACCATCAGGTCTCCGTGCAACCTCAAGCCCAAGAAAGTATTGAAGATTGCCCAGTCCTTTGTCTGAAATGCTGAGTTTAAATGTTTCTTGATGTTTCAGATCCCAGTAATGTCGTCGCCCGTTATTAGGATATCATCAACATATATCAGAAGAATCACAGTGTCTGTTGCCTGATGACGTGTAAAGAGAGAGAAATCAGCAGAGCTACGTGTGAAGCCCACCTTGCGAACTACTTTACTAAATTTGTCAAACCAAGCACGAGAAGACTGTTTGAGACCATATATAGACTTCCGCAGATGGCATACAGAAGACTCCCCCGTGGTCTCAAACCTGGGTGGCTGGGTATATATACAGTCTCTTGAAGATCTCCATTGTGAAAGATATTTTTGATGTCGAGCTGATGTAGAGCCACTGTCGATTCACAACAAGGGAAATCAAGACTCGAACAGTATTCAGCTTGACGACCGACGAGAATGTTTCGTCGAATCAATGCCATGTTGTTGGGTGAAGCCCCTGGGCACAAGACGGGCTTTGAGACGTTCAATAGTGCCATTTGGAGCATGCTTCATAGCAAATATCCATTTGCAGCTAACACAAGACTGACCAGGAGTAGAGGGACAAGGTCCCAAGTTTGGGTTAGCCCAGAGAGCTGTCATTTCTTCGTTCATGCCGCACGCCACCCGGTGTTGGAGAGTTTCCTGCAAAAAGATTAGAAATGGAGATGGTGGAGAGAGAGAGAGAGCAAATTAGAGAAGGGGTGGAGAAAGGCGATGCAATGAGACATATTTTCCATTGGATGAACCATAGAGGATGTTGCCGGATCGTCAATCGGCGAGATTGCATCAGTAGAAGGGAGCTGCTGACGGTCTTTTATCCGGGATGAGTGACGGTGTAGACACAAAGAAGTGGAGGAGGAGGGGGTTGAGGCATTGTTGGCACTAGGGAGTGGAGTAGGAGGAGGTGCGATGTGGGGCAACGTTGTGACGGCCTGACGGGAACAACCAGACGCGCAATAGTGGAAGGTGGAGGCAGTACGGATGAGGTGAAGTAGATGGGCTGATCTTCAAGAAAGGTGACATCAGCAGAGACGAACACCTGTCAATTTCAGGAGAGTTGCAAACATAGCCTTTCTGAGTGCGGGAGTAGCCAACAAACATACATTTCATGGCCTGGGTGGCAAGTTTGTCGGTCGACAGGCCAAGAGAGTGGACATAGCAGGTACATCCAAAGACACAGGGCGTGAGAGAGAATGGAGACTTAGTAGGAAAGAGAAGGCCAAACGAGAGAAGCGAAGTCAAGAACGGAGGAGGACATGCGATTGATGAGATGGCAAGCCAGTAGAAACAACAAAGTTCCAATATTTGGTGGGTACCTGCATTTGAAGCATGAGGGACTGAGTGACATCAAGAAGATGTCAATTTTCCGCTCGGCCACACCGTTCTGCTGGGCGTATAAGCACAGAATGTCTGATGAATAATAAAAGTACGAAAAATGATGTAGTTTAGTACGATCACGAAGGAGATACAACCATGTAAGACGCGAATAATCATCGATAATTGTAACAAAGTACTGATAACCAAAAACACTGAGGACTTT
>CM077153.1:6058998-6333577 GCA_039583875.1 Platanthera guangdongensis | reverse complement strand
AAGCCATGAAGGTGCCTGTGCTGAAGAGACGAACCTCGTCGAGCTCAGTACGAGAGGAGGCAGAGTCGGTAGTAGCAGCAGAGGCATGTGGGACGAGGCGGACGGCCATGTTTGCGAAAGCAAGTGGCCTCAAGATGACCAACTTTACCACAGAACGAGCATTGAGGCCTAGACCGGCCACCGCGACCCCGGCCGCGAGAGTCAGAGCGGCCACCACGGGCAGAGGGGGGAAGAGGTAGTAAGGGAGCAGGTGCCTGTTGAACAAGAGCCGGAGAAGGAAGTCGGGAACATCCGGAGGCGGGGAGACTTTGAGAAGCATGGAGCACACGTCGGAAAAGGACGGTGTAACAGTAGAGGAGAGGATGTGAGCCCGGACACTGTGAAGATGAGGGGGTACCCGGGCCATCATCATGGCGATACCCACAGCTTCCTTCTGGGTACGTTGAGCAGCGAGATCTAGAGTGGGAGGCTGATGGTGGATCCAAGCCTCAACCAGAGACCGGGCTTGAGCAACAAAGGATGTCAAGTCGGTGGCGTCACTGCTGTCAAGGGCCTGGAGAGCGGTGATGATATCATAGAGATGGTGGAGACTATCTTTGCCGGAGTAGAGGGTGTGTAGCTCGTCCCACATGCCTTTGGCCGTCTCATGATACATGGCCAGACGATAAGATTCGCCATCAAGAGAGTTGAGGAGCCAAGTCTGCACACGCCCATCATTGCGTAACCACTCCTCAGTAGGGACACCAATAACGGTCTGGGTCAGATGATGAAGGAATCCCTTGGACTGAAGGACACGGCGAACTGAGTGTGCCCATTCCACAAAGTTCTTCTTGCCATTGAGCGAAATTGTGGTGATCCGGAGCTCGTCTCGGACTTCTGGTAGAGAGGCCGGGCGTTCAGGAGGAACTGCCGTACCGACGGAGTCTGCAGATGTAGACATGGAGGCCGCAGCGAGCTTGAAGGAGGCCGCAGCGAGCTGGAAGGAGGCCGCAGCGAGTTGGATGAGACCGCAGCGGGCTGGAGGCCACAACGAGCTGGAGATGACCGCAGCGGGCTGGAGGCCGCAGCGAGCTGGAGAAGACCGCAGCGGACTGGAGGCAGCAGCTAGAGGAAGCAAATAGAGAGCGGACTGAGAGAGGACGCGGCGACCTGGATGAGGTCGCGGCGAGCTGGAGGAGGATGCGGGCTGGTTCAGGTCGCGGCGGTCTGGGTCAGACCGCGGCGGACTGGAGAGAACTAATAAGAGAGGACACGCCGGGGCTGACTTGCGAGCTGGCTGGCTGGGGGCTGGCGGGCTGGCGGGCTGGCGAGCTGGCGAGCTGGCGAGCTGGCGAGCTGGCGAGCTGGCGAGCTGCTGGCGAGCTGGCGAGCTGGCGAGCTGGCGAGAGCTGGCGAACGCAGCTCGCGAACGGCGGATGAAGGAGACCAAGGAGAGAGGTCGCCGAGGTCGCGGCGGACAGGAGGAGCCGCAGCGGACAAGGGGAAGCAGTGGACCCCACAGGATGGCTATAAAAGGAGGGGGCCTGAGGAGATAGGGAGAGAGGGGGGGACGAAGTGGATCCACGGGAGAGGAAGCGGCCAGGAAAAGTGAGGCCGCAGGAGAGATGCGACTAGAGGGTGCGGAATGGACAAGGGAGGCCGCAGAGACCGCAGGCTGCTGGGCGGACAGAAGAGGGAGTCCGCAGGAGAGTCGAACCTGCCTCTGATACCATGTAGAAATGGAGAAAGCCAACCTTGTATATATGTTCACTCAATACAAATACAAAGAATGAGTACAAATATATAGATGAGAGAAAGAGAGAGAAAAGTCCTATACACAATGTGGGACTAAAGAGAGGAGAGAAAAGCAATAAATGCTATACAAATGGGCCTAATGTTAAGTGGGCTTTTCCAACACGGAATAAACTGGTATGACACTGAAGTTTTTCACAACTTATCACCCACATACGGATAGACAAACCGAGGTTTTCAACTCTGCGATGTTTAGTTGGGAATAATCCTTCTATTTGGAATTCCATTCCACTCGTAGTTGAGTTTGCATATAATAGTCCAATTAATAGATGATGGGTCTGAGCCCATTTCATATCATGTTAAGTTATGAACTAATAAGCCCATTTACATGTCCTGTTAAAGGACTGGCCCAATGTGTTTGTAGAGTTTTTCATTCAGCATTGACATGCACTTCATGAGTCGGTCCGAAAGAAAAAATGCAATGAGTAATGATTAGTGTAAGGCCAAAGCAGATCAACACATGAGGGATCAAATTTTTGAAACTGGAGAGCTGGTGATTGTTCACATACGATCTAAGAGGTTCCTACAAGGAACAACAAAATTAAGCGCTCGTCGAAGGGGTCCCTATATTCAGTACTAATGCATATGAAATTGACATGTCTTAAAATGCGGGGATAAACCGAGTATTCAATTTAGAGGACCTGATTTCTTACTATGAGGAACACATGTATGTGGATCCCTTCCTCACTCCCATGCCCGAGCCACAACATTCCTCACTTCATTCCACTCTACCCAACCCCAATTTGACAAGTCCCACCATGAGGGCCACCTCACACCACCAAACGTTCCACGGTTTAGTTAGTTTCAGATGAATATACATCTTACTCAGAGTTACCTGTGACCACCAGAGGTATACTTGGTATTGTTGTCCATGACTTCACAACATAGGCGGGCGAGATACACTACAATATCTTGTCCATTGGAGCGGCCACCCTCTTTCAGATGATACTTAGATTTCCTAGAGGAGCTTGAGTGACTCGCCCTTAGGCGACGCCGAGAATATGACCATCTTCAGTCACCGGAGGTGAGTACTTTTAAGCAGGGTGGAGTTGATGGAAATTGCCGGCCCACAAACTTGTATATTCATAGGAGACAGTGGTACACAGATGCGTCCAGATGCGTCCAGATGCGTCCAGATGGTCATTTTGAGTCTTGTTTTTATATTTATTTTTTTATGTTTCGAGGTGTATTTGACATCTGATCGTTTCGAGTTATATAGTGTTTATATAAGCAGGTTGGCTATGGTTGAGGTGCAGTTTGTCTGGGACAACCCTGGATAGACTGGAGTGCGGATGACAGTTGGATTCTGGCCACGGAAGGCTGGAAATCTGCAGGAGAAGAGCTGTCTTGGAATTGAAGCTGGAGTATTGATCGACACGAATAGGGCCTTGGAAAATGCAGGAGGGTGACTGGAGGCAGATATAACTGCCTGAGTTTGCTGGCCGGTAGGAAGGAATGAGAGAAAAACTCGTGGAAATGAAGTCGTCCAAGCTAGGGAGGATTGCCAGAATCCACTTGGGGCTGGAATCGTAGAGTAACTACTTGCACCCGTCAAATTAGTGGGCAGTGACAACAATTGGAGACGGTTTCTTGTGGTTATAGATGGTTATTTGCGTATGGATGGAAAGGAGGCGAGGAGATGGTTGGCCAACCCTTGGAGGGATGAATTTTTGGCAGTATGGAGAGGGAATGGGATGACCGACGGTTGGGGGAGGAGTGGGGCTAGACTTCAGCACCGTAAAGGATCACAAAATCAGAGATTCTTCAATTCTACAATGATATGAATTGAACTTCAAATCCCATATTTATGGCAATATGAATTGTTTCGTAGACGCTGCGAATGCGATTACGGGCTCATATCGTCCATACGACAATCCTAACTCCTATGAATGTAAATTCGAACGGGCTCCGATATGGGTTCTCCCGCCCGGGAACTATGATCTTCATCATCCCCACGACTTGAAATCATTCATCTTTATTGAATGAAGATGAACATACTCCGACGAAGTCCAAGAACAACTAAATCAAATTCTTCTGCTGACATCCATGTTGTTGAAGCCAGGAAAATCCCAACCTCAGAATTCAGATCAAGGCCGCCTAAGGTTACCGGTTCAGGGGTAAGACTAGACGGCTAGGATGACTAGGATGAAGAACGAAGACAAACAGGACCCTAGATGTTGCAGCAGGAAGGTCTCACCACGTACCCGGATGCTCGAAAAGAACAGCCCCTTCTCAACCAAAAATGGTCGAACTAGGTACGAGAGAGACTAGTTGATGACTAAGTCGCAAGGTCGCGACCTGGTCTCTAAGGAAAAGGAATCCAAAGACTCGGCTAGTATCCGAAAGGAGAGCTCGCGAGTATCCTGCAGAAGATTTTCCGTCTCCCACCTCATACCCCTGTGGTCTTATTTATAGGGAAATCCAAGGAGGGGGGGGGGGGGGTCACATTTATACCCCACCCCTGGCGACTAGGCGACTTCCAAGGGGAGCTCGCACGGGCTGGATGAGTATCTTGCTTAGTCGCCTACCTGGCGATTATGCGAGGGGAGCTCGCCATACTCGCCCAGGCCTTCCGTGGTCTTGAGCGCTGACTCTGACTTCTGTCTTGACTTGTTGACCTTGACTTCTGCTGACCTGGCTGTGGTTGGATCCATCCTCGACGAATACGGATTGTACACAATCCCGCTCTTTTCAAGCGACGTAGGAGCTTGGAAAGAATCATCCAACACTTATTTGGCGAGTTGCTATGCCGAGTATCTGAGTTGCTCGCTCTTGACGACTGCCTGTCGAACTCTATAAATAGGGGGGCTAGTTTTTGAGGCGGATCTCCTGAGCTCGCACAGTATGTCGAACGCCAATGAGAAACTTCTTCAGGAAAACCTCGCCGCGTTGTCCGACTTTCTCGGTATCGCCAAGCCCAAAGGCCGCGGGAAGAGGATGTCGCCGCCGACTTACCCCCCACAAAAAGAAGAAAACAAAGAAGTCGAAGAAGATACCTGCCTCCATGGCGACAGACCCGCTTCCGCTCCCTGAACAAGTCGCCGCTTCGACCAGCAATCCCGCGCGCTCCGCCAACACCCAAAAGCTCCTCAACGACCATGGTTTAGACGACACCCCCAACATAGCCGCACCTGACTCGGCCTCCTCAGCCCGCTAATAACTCCCGAAGCCGCTAACTCGCCGGCGCCGCCGCGCATTGAAGTTGTCTCCCTGCCAGGTTGCCATTTTACCAAACCATTTTTCTAAAGCAGTCGGTCGCCGCTTATTTCTGGATGACCCACTTTCTTTGCTCGCAGACTCTCCATCGTTTGTCGCTGATGCGACTCTGAATGTCGCCCCCCCCCCCCCCCCCCCCGAACTCTGCACCACTGCTTGCCCTTGCAGCCGGGAAATCGCTCCGGACCGCGCACACGGTTCGGATTAATCTCAGCACCAAGAAAGCAACAGAAGCTCCGAATCCTACGAAGAAGAAAAATCCCCCGACAAGCAAGGACCCTCCTGCGAAGGACCTCCGGCGAAGGACCCTCCGGCGAGCAAGGACCTTCCGACGAAGAAGGTCTCTTCCACTCCCGTGCAAGATTCTGCACCACCAGCGGCGAGTAACCCATTACCGTCGCCGCGTCCTCTGAATGTCGCTCCTCTTCAGGCGGCGAGTAATCTATAGCCAGCGCCCGCCTCCTCTGACCGCTCAGCAACTAGCTGACATGCAGCGACCTCCATTACTTTCTCCGCTGAAGACTTTGCATCAGCCGGCGAGTTCGTCGCAGCCTCCGCCGCCTCTGTAGAAGACTTTGGGCCGGAAACAGGATAAGCCGTGACCGAGTTACTTCCCGCCGAGAGTCGGGGACCCTGATCATGGAGGTCGCGGGCAGGGTAAACCTGCCAATCATGCGGGTGGTTCATCTTCTGGCCGGCGAGATACCTCAGGTCGCGACCATTCTCCTCGTCGATCACGGTCTCCTCGTCGTGGTAACCTGCGTTACTGTTGTTTCGTTTGATGAGTTAGTCGTCAATTTCTGATCTGGCGGCCTTTTATTTGTTTTGGCAGATCGCCCGACGACTCCAGAGGCGGCCTTCATCGACGCCATCGGGTTATCGGGCAGTGAATATCGTCACGCCGCTGCTCGCGCCTATCTGGAGCTGGAGAGCAAGTTCGACCAGCTGCTGATTTGCGAGCCACATCGTCAGATCTCATCTCTGGAGGTGAGAATGGCGAGGATGGAAGAACTTCGGGCCAGCCTGGAGAACTACGAGGACCGCTTCCATATGATCAGCGAGATCGACCGACGGATGGCGATGAACGACCACCGTCTTCAGCTTGTCCTCGACGAGTTGGCTGGGATGCGTGCGAGCATGGGATTTGCTGGTCGATTGGCGAGGATGGAGGAACAGCTGCGGCTCAGCGACGACGCGATAGCACTGGCGACCGATCATTACCGGCGGACGCGTGGGATGGGATGGGCTCTACGACATCCACATCCTCCGGAGTGGCCGCCTAGAACTTAGGATTTTTTCTTTCTTTATTTGAATTCACCGTAGGCGATTATTGTAATGAACAATCTTATATTCATAATAAGCGAGTTTGTATCTCGCTCTTGATTTTTTCCTTGTTATTTGTTTTCTTGCTGCCCTTCTGCGATATGCCGAGTTCGTTTTGCAGGTTCTGGCGAAGTTGCGAGATTTCTTGCTGCGCTGTGCGAGATGGGTCTGATGTCGGGGATCCGCTTACTCTCCTAAGTCGCGACTTAGGATGATACTCGCCGAAACAGATATATACCCCCCATTTCCTTTGCCTTCGCCTATAAAGAGAAGGGGTAGGTAAGTCATAAGTACGCTGCTGCGATTTTCTAACTCCACATCGCGATTATCTTCTCTTGCTCGCGTGTCCCTGTCTTCATTCTCTTCTTGCCTTTTCTTCTCTATTCGTCACGTTACCTCGTTGAAGATGGTTGGGGACGACGCTAGCGCTCGCCGACAGGCCCACGCCACCAATTTTGCCGACGCGGCTTTTAAGAAATTCATCACAACAAAGCGAGATCTTGAGGCGTTCATGGAGCGACTTCTGCCGGATGACTACTCGGCGAGACTTCCGACTCTGAGCGAACGACTTAACACCTACATCGAGGGTGCTATGGTCTTGTCGCTCCGACATTTTGACGCCGGCCTGCTACTTCCCTTCTGGCCAGAATATCGCGAGGTCCTGCGGTATTTTGGGATTGTCCCCATGCAAATCAACCCTAATGTAGTGACGATCATCATGAGGTTCCTTTGCTACCTGCGGGAAGAGAGGGTTGCCTTCGACCTCTCGGTTTTCCGAAAGATATTCGCCTTCACCGTGACCGCCGAGGGGGTCGTCTACTTTAGCAGGCATGTCTGCACCTTGGTGGGGACGGCGAACAAAGTTCACAGGTGTAGCGAGCAATTAGTCGTCGTCCAAGACGATTTCGAGGGCGTTGAGGGGAGGCCGCATCAACCTGCCGATGTCGCCTTCCTCCCGCCGATCTTGGAAGGTGTTCGCGAGCAACTGTTCGAGTCCTTCTGAGGTCGCCGTTTCGACGTCATTCACTGGCGGCTCAACGTCAACACGCTTTTCGAGATCCATCCCTGCGAGGGTAAGATTGAGCGAGAATTACACCAGCTCGCATGCTCGCTCCTATTTATTTGAGCTTGGTACTAATATATTGCTCGATATTTGCAGTGGCTTGCGAGCTTCCGGAGAAGCCTCTTCCTCCGGCGAATAAAGTCGCCTCATCCTTCCCGGAATCCGACCCTCCGCCCGACGTTGGCGAGAAGAAGAAACTCGCCAAATGGAAAACGAAAGTCATGTCGCCGGGCCCTGCGAGCAAGAGGGCCAAAATATCGTCTCCTCAGTCCGGCGATCGAGAGTCGCCGCTTGATGCTCAGGTGCCTCACTTCCACCCAAACTTCAACCTTGGGCGAGAAGCGGTGGATGCCTATGGTCGTCCGCTGGTGACCTGGTCTGAGGACGAGCACTCGGTGTCGCTGAGCGCCAACCTCCCCTCCTGGTTGGCGGATTGGGAGGACAAGGGGGAGGCCCTCGCCGTCCTCCATGTTTTATACGGGCGAGCTGACGCTGAGTCCATGTTGGAGCTCAGCCCGGAGGTGCTCGCTCAGCAAATCTCATGCTCGCTAGCGCGGACTGTCGAGCTAGGACACTACTCGGTCAGGAAGCTGCTGGAGACGCATGAGGCTTTGAAGACCGTCACCAAGAAGGCCATAGATCTCGGCATGCAATCGGTTCGTTGGAGGGATTATGAGGTAAGTTACCACTCCGCGTGCGACATGGATGATTTGGACTTAGGATTTATTTTGCTGACTGAATGTTATTTATCGCAGGCTGCCGAGATTGAGGCCGCGAAGAAGCTTTCCGAATGCAAGGAGAAACTCGCCAACTCCCTATCAGAGCTGGAGGTAGCCCAAGTTCACGCCGCCGAGATGGAAACTCGTCTGGCCGCCGCCGAGGGACGCACGAGCTCTTCAGCTCCCTGCCCCGATGCGCCGCGGCCAGAGGATGACCCGCATTGGGCGGTGAAGATGTCCCGCCTCCTTTGGAAAGAGAGGTCGTCAGTCCGCCGCAAGATAGCGCGAGCGGAGGGGAATATTATGCTTGCTCGGCTGAGGATCAATGGCCAGCTTGTCGAGGGGGATAAGCAACTCACCGTCGACGAGTTCATTCCTGAACTGCTCGCCGACGAATCTAAGTCGCCCGATCACGTCCCTTCCTCGACATCAGACTCTAGCAGCAGCGGCAGTGGCAACAGTAGCGGCGAAAGCGGTGATGGGGAGGGGAGCGGTGAAGCCGACGAGGAAGAGGAGGATGCCGACATTGGAGATGATGAATATCGGCCAGATACTGGTGACGATGAGTTCTAGTTGCTCGCCGATTTTCTTCGTGCTCGCATATAAAAGATTGTCAACACATTTTTGTAACTTGTAAATTTTTTGATATATATATATACAAGTTTTAAGTTAGTCCATTTTCTTCTTTACTCGCATGCTCGCTGGTTGATGGCGCTCGCTAGGCTCATAGGCTCGGAGAGGATGAATGCTTGTAACCCTTACTCGCAGGTCGCTGCCCTTGTTCGCACGCCACTTTCACGCATACTCGCCAAAGAATACTCGCATACTCGCCAATGCATACTCGCACCTGTATGATTGTTTATCTCGCAGGAGCTAAACCCAATTGGCTTGGAGATCAGAGCCGACACCTTGCAGGAGACAAGCTCCACTGGTGGTGGGAAGTAGTCGACACCCAGCAGGAGCCAAGCTCAACTGGTGGTGGGAAATAGTCGACACCCAGCTGGAGCCAAACTCAACTGGGGGTGGGAAGTAGTCGACACCCAGCAGGAGCCAAGCTTAACCGGGGGTGGAAAGTAGTCGACACACAGCAGGAGCCAAGCTCAACTGGGGGTGAGAATCAATCGACACACAGCAGGAGCCAAACTCAACTCGGGGTAGGAATCAGTCGACACCCAGTAGGAGCCAAGCTCAACTGGGGGTGGGAATCAGTCGCCACCCCGCAGAAGCCAAGCTCAACTGAGGGTGGGAAGTAGTCGACACCCAGCAGGAGCCAAACTCAACTGGGGTGGGAGGTAGTCGACACCCAGCAGGAGCCAAGCTCAACTCAGGGTGAGAATCAGTCGACACCCAGCAGGAGTCAAGCTCAACTCAAGGTGAGAATCAGTCAACACCCAGCAGGATCCAAGCTCAACTCAGGGTGGGAATCAGTCGACACCCAGCAGGAGCCAAGCTCAACTGGGGGTGGGAATCAGTCGACGCCCAGCAGGAGCCAAGCTCAACTGGGGGTGGGAATCAGTCGACACACAGCAGGAGCCAAGCTCAACTGGGGGTGGGAAGTAGTCGGTCTGCAGGAGGGAGCTCGTACTGAGATCACGGACTACAACATTCTTCCAGCGAGGAACTCGGTCTCACTCGAGTAGGTCGTTGGCCGATGTATAAAGATGAGCTCGTGCATGGACTCAGCTTACGATAACACTACCACTCGAGGACTTCAGTCGGAGTTGAGGTGATTTCGCCCTGTTACTTGAGTGGTGATATATAAAGAGTTAATCGTACCAATGTTTTGGAGATGGAGGGTTATAAAGAGACGATCCTTTCTTCATCAAATCAGGAGATTGGCGTCCAGACCTGTTTCTAATAATTCCTCCAGTTGGAGGAGAGATGCTGATGCAGGACGACGCGTAGGGTTTACGCGTCTGTCGGCTTATCTCTAGGAAACCCTAAATGCATGTGATGATTAAACTAATTTTGTTAAAATTTTGAGCGAAATTTGCACGAACTTTAAGAAATGAAGTAATTAAATTATTTGTAACACACAATATCACTATTCTGTTTTTAAATTAAAATTTCTTAAAAAATGGTTCAGTTTCAAATCCGGGGAAGGAAGCTCGCGACTTTCGTTCCGTTCCCCTTGTCGTAGCACAACGGAAATCGTGAACTCCAAATACGTTCCGTTTGGAGTTTTCGACGTAGCGTTTGCTGACGAAACTCGGGTGAAAACCCAGCAAAGAGTCTATTAACCTATGAGAAAGTATTGAGACACACACAAATGAAGAGATGGAAACAATTACCCACGGAAGAGACGTATTCCGTATTCGAAGTCGATGGCGATCACGCGAGGAACTTCTCGTCACCTTCGATCTCCGCTCCAAGGTCGGCCGTTATCGCACACGGGCACCAAGGAATTAAATCGCTCCCTCACATGAGGTGGTTCCACGGAATCACTCCACAAAATAAGGAAGCCACAAACCTAACAAACCTAAAATTCACTCGTTCTCACACTCAAGGTGGATCCACGTAATCTCAAACACTTGCGGTGGATCCCCGAAATCTCGAAGCACAAGAGAAATCAATTCCTCACAAAGAAGCAAGGCTACGTACCGATCCTAAATCACACCATTCACTAACTCCACACAAACTGGCTCCACGCAATCTCTAAATATTCTAACTAGTTGATCTTCCCCGCTCCAGGAAGCAACAACAAACAACTAAACAATTTTCCCCTTTCTAGTACTACTGTTTATCAACACTAATTGAATAATTTCATTCAAACAAACTCACGACAGCTTCACAGTCTTCAACGACAAAAGAGAAATTTATCACTAAAGGGATCTCACAATGCAAATAGGAAACTTAACATTCCTCAATCACCCACACTAACACAACTGTTCAGCTTCAACCTATCGCAACAGATGAATTTCACTGTTCATCATCACCCTAACCGGCAACGGAAGTCAAAATACAAGCCGCAACTAACCCTAACTCAATCGAGAATTAAAATCACAACAACACACTCAATTTTTCATCATTCCTAACACATACAATTGCTCCCGCAGAGCTTACACGCGTCTATGATCTAACACTAGCATGAATAAGGCACTGTTCATCGTCCCCCACCAAGCTCACACAGGTAACGCATATACCAAACTCACGACATCAAGCAATACATCTCAATATTCCTCTTTTCTGACTCCTGCTCTTCTTCTTCTTTTATAGGGCCGGAACTGCAGGTGGAAGAGTTCCTCCAAGCCGATGAAGAATGCGGGTGTGGCGGAGCGGAAATGGCGGAAGGAGCTCGTGGATGTTGTCGAAACCGCCAGACTGGGTGTCGTGGAGGTAGGCAGCTGGAACGCGGGCGGTTGCGGGTGGTTGCAGGCGACACCGTGCGGAAACTCCAGCGGCAATGTCGGGGAAGGTGTCGTGAACCCTAAGAGTCCGGAAGATGAACAGTACGACTGCGTGGAACTGTGCTGAACCGGGCCTTTTCATATGTATAACATTATATATATATATATATATATATATATATATATATATATATACATTCACACTGTTACTATAACAAACATATATACATATATATTTTTATGTAATTATATATATATATATATATTTCTAAAATTACAAATGACACAAACTAAACATGTAAACTCCGGGGCGATAGTGGTCCGGACGGATGCGGCGTCGGGTACTTTTGCGACTTGATCCGGATTGGTCTCCACCAACTCTCCCCCTCTCGAAATCACTCATCTCTGGTGAGTGCTACAAGTGGTAGTACGGGAGAAGATCAACATTCATGCCAACGAACCAAAGATCTCTGAAAACCACCATCACCAGCAACGTTCACTATCCAACATCCGCTCGGGAACTGGACTAGAATATTCTCCTGGTGTACACGCTCAACCTGAAACTGACAGTAAAAGCAGAAGGAACTACGATGGAAGTGTCAGTAGCGGAATGAATAACGGTTTGTCCTAAATGTGGCTCCTCACTCTCACTCACCAACCAGAAGAAACAAATGGAGGAGAAGACAATGGAAATTCTAAAGATTCATGCGAGTAATCATAGAATTAAAGTCGGATTGGCTATGTTAAAAACACGATTTGCTTCCCAAATGGAAGGCATCTCAAGTTCGTACGCATTTTTGCACAATCCGATTTACTACTCGAAAGGGTCCAGTACTAAAGTTGCTAGCTTCTTTACAGCACCAGAAGGTAACCGTTCCGGATCTAGCTGAACCATAATCAAGTCATTCATTTTAAAACTAGTAGCTCTTTTATGCTCTTTCAAATTGAGTTGCATAAAAATCATAAATACTATGCAGTTTTCCGCTCAAAAATTTTTTATTTAAATCATGCAAATGCCATAAATGAACTACTAATACGACCAACGCCACAAACCGATGGTTTCAGATACCAAGAGCAACTCCTGAAAGAGGTACATGATCAGGAGGCTCAGAGGGTGGATCATCAAAGAATTCATCGCGGGGACGATGAACACTCCAGTGTAAATCAGAGACATCGGTGATCAGATGTGTCAACAGGGTGTGCGGACTGTCTCTGAAAGTGCAGGTGACATGATATAACTTCAACGAATCAGTGAGTGCACCCTCAAACTCGATTGTGTCACTAAAGATGGAAACAACCCAAATGTGCGGTGAACGGGGGGGGGTATAGCAAAATTCGTCCCAAAAGCGACGCGTACAAACGTAGGCTCCAACACTATATGGAGCGATCTCCGATAAATGTGCACGAAGTGTAACAATCGTAATAATTGTGCTAAGGGAAAGTGAGACATCAGGAGGCTCACCTTGTGGGACATAGAAAAACTCATCACAAATACGATGGTCAACAGGAGGTACGTCCCATAAATCATCTAGAGTGCGAGTCACCAGATGGCTATGCCCAAACACTATCAACATCAAGTGAGACAATGAAGCAGATATCCCTGTCTTAAAACTCGCAAGTGTACTATTCAGATAAAGCTCATTCACATAAGAACGAGGTGGCTCATCTGGAGGCTCCATAGGTGGGTCGTCAAATGATTCATCAGTCGAGTGACGGTCCTCCAGAAATGAACCGTCAGAAGGGGTCATACTCCCAGATAGGGTAGAAGTGACTACCTCGAGATCACTACTAAGCTCTCCACTCCCGATTGTAATTTCACTCGGTGCGCCATCATGTGGTGTGATAAGGCTCGGTGCACCACCAGGTGAAGTGTGCAAGGAATCTGCACTCAAAGGAGAACTAGTAGATATAGCATCATGGGAGGGTTCACTAAGTGGAGCAGACTCACATGGGGGTTGACTCCACACATCTTGTATAAGAATATCAGACAGAGTGGGTGATGTCTCCCTAGTGTGGGCAGTGAGATGCTCTTGTTGACCCTTAATGTCTATCATCATGTTTGTCCTCGGGACACTAGAAGGATCACTAGGTGTGATGTACTCTTGATAATAGTGACCTCTATAAGATACGTGAGTGTAGTCGTGACGATCGCTCATATCATAATCATGACATGCTCGTGGACGATCATGTGTCCTATGAACGTACGGTGGTGGTTGCACATATGCAGTCTCAGATTCCTCATATAAAGGAGACGTGTAGTATAGATAACTAGAGGGATACTGTGCTCTATCCTCATAATATGATGCAGAAGGACCACTAGAATCCACTCGAGTATGAGGATAATAACGACGATAGTCATCGTACTGGTCGTCCCTAGCATAATGCGAACGTGTTGGTGGGTCAACACAATCTCTGGTAGTGGTATACGGTGATCGAGTATAATCATCGAAGTGTCGTAACGATCTTCGTGACTGGGCACTATGGGAGTGAGTGTAAGGGTAGCAGTGATCCTCATATAGTGGATTCCTCATAAAAGTAGACCTTTCCACATAGGGCTGAGGAAAATCGTAATGTGCATGGACAGAATGCTCATATCGAATTCGATGCGGCATTGACGTTTGAAGGGGTATTTCTAAACTACTCACCCTACCTCTAAGGTTTTCTAACCTTTCACGCATCTGGCATGTACTCTCAGTTAATGACGTCATTTGGTGGGCGAAAGGTAAAAACCACTGGGGTGGTTCATTCTCTTCCTGTCCACGACGCGGGTGGCCACGTTCAACTTGACGCATTCTATCACTACGCCGATGCATGCGAACAAACGTCAATTGCAATGTATGATTATGCTTAAAAAAATTTTTTTTTGAAGAAAAAAAATTGAAAATGATATGCATGATCCTATTCGACGCAGGGCGGATCTCAAAACTTAGAAAATTTTGAAACCTCGCTCTGATACCAATTTGATGCAGGACGACACGTAGGGTTTACGCGTCTGTCGGCTTATCTCTAGGAAACCCTAAATGCATGTGATGATTAAACTAATTTTGATAAAATTTTGAGCGAAATTTGCATGAACTTTAAGAAATGAAGTAACTAAATTATTTGTAACGCACAAAATCGCTATTCTGTTTTTAAATTAAAATTTCTTAAAAAAATGGTTCAGTTTCAAATCCGGGGAAGGAAGCTCGCGACTTTCGTTCCGTTCCCCTTGTCGTAGCACAACGGAAATCGGGAACGTATTTGGAGTTCACAATTTCCGTTGTGCCACGACAAAGGGAACGGAACGAAAGTTGCGAACTTCCTTCCATGATTTAAATTGAACCATTTTATTTAAGAAAATCATTTTTAAAACAAAATAGCCATTTTATGCTTTATAAAAAAATAGTTGCCTCATTTCTTAAAGTCTGTGCAAATTGCGCACTAAATTTTAGCAAAATTAATATAATCATTGCATACGTTTAGGGTTCCTAGAAAAAAGCCGACAGACGCGTAAACCCTACGCGTCGTCCTGCATCAGATGCAATCGGGGGTATCTAGGCTGACATGCAAGGGGGGAGCTGATCTCGGCCGTCAATGCAGGGGCTCGGTCTTACAAGAGGACTTAAGTCCCGAGGCATCGTCCCATCATCCGCACTGGGATATTCAAAAGAAACAGGTCGAAGGCTCATATCCCGATCCGATGGTGGGGATCGCTTTCTGACATGTGTATGAGCGAAGGGTAATATTCTTCCGAGGGTCCCTCAGGACGCACTCGCGACCAACATCTTTCCTTGGGCCTATCCTTGCCCCTTGACAGGTTATCCTGCCTTTGAAAATAATTGGAATGTTGCCCAAATGAATGCTTGGTAAGGTCGGCCCCTTCTCTAATCCGGGAGATTAGCGCCCTGACCTATTCCTGATAGTTCCTCCAGTCGGAGGAGAGATGCAATTGGGGGTACCTAGGCCGACATGAAAGGGGGGAGCTGATATCGATCGTTAGTGCAGAGGCTCGGTCTTACAAGAGCGCTTCCCGAGGCATCATCTCATCATCCGCACCGGGCTATTTACGAGGAACAGGTCGACAGCGGTTTATCGATCGAGCACGGAGCTGAACCCTAAAGCCTCAGATGTCTTAAGATGAATTAGTACAAAGAGAAACAATTGGGCTGCCTGCTCGTATATATATATATATATATATATATATATATACATATATATATATATATATATATATATATATATATATATATATATATATACATATACATATATATATATACTATATATATATATATATATATATATATACTATATATATATATATATGCAATCAAGATTTACAAGGAAAACACAGTGTTACCGCTAGGGAGAGAACCTTTTCAGGTCATCCCCACTCCAAGTACCTCCCAGTAGCTCTCCGACTTGATCTTAAAGGTAATAGCCTCCAATAGCCAAAGCTTCTTGGATGATGAATGGACCTTCCCAATTGGGATGTAGCTTGCTAACCGCTACTCCCCTCCCTGCGACGTCCAACTTTTTCATGACCAGACCTCCTGCGAGGAAATGTTTTAGGCGGACGTTTTTGTCGAAGTGTAACGCCCCGAAAATCGTATCGAGCTGGTCGTGTCTAAGAGAATTTTTGGTGCCTGTATAGGGGTACACGGCTTAGGACACGGGCGTGTCCAAGGCCGTGTGGTTCTTTGTGTTGGCCGGCTGTGTCCAGAGAAGGACACGGCAGGAAACACAAGAGCATGACACAGGCGTGTCGAAAGACACGGGCGTGTGCATACCCGTATCACCACGTGTTCCCAAGAGTCGTGTCGGTTGGTGTGGCAGTTACTGGTGACACGACCCTAGTGCACGGGCGTGTCGGAAACCGACACGGGCGTGTCAGGTTGGGACACGGGCGTGTCTCGACCCGTATCAGTTTCTGTGCTCGACGATCGTGTCTGGATCGAGGCACACGGCCCGGGACACGGTCGTGTGCGCGGTCGTGTTCGACCCAGGTTTGATGATTTTTTGGGCGGATCTGAGCCGTTCGTTTTCTTTAATTAAGATCCAACGGCCCAAATGTGTTCCTGCTCTGATAAGGCCGGGAATGGAGGTTAAACTCCTCATTTGCTCTTTACCATTCTCTTTCTAAGGAGTTGGAGAGAGGAGGAAGGAAAGAGAGGAT
The DNA here is from genome assembly GCA_039583875.1 of Platanthera guangdongensis. NCBI lineage: Eukaryota > Viridiplantae > Streptophyta > Magnoliopsida > Asparagales > Orchidaceae > Platanthera > Platanthera guangdongensis. The sequence continues at coordinate 6,316,963 of CM077153.1, read as the reverse complement.
TCCGGCCGTCGGCGGAGCATCGGAGCACCGTTTTGAGAACCGAGAGCGGATCCGCGAAGGAAATTCCATTGCAAAGCCTTCTATCCGTATAGTTTTTCCATGACGCAGAAGCGTACTACAAGGGTAACGATTCTCTACTTGAGCATGTGAAGCTCTCCTTCTTTTGCATAAGGAAACCCACTCCCGCGAGTGTGCGGTGAGTGTGCGGTGTTCCTTGGGGTTGACAGGACTAGTCCCCCTTGTGTTGCATATAGAGTCCGGAAGCGAAGTACGGACATAGGCATTGTGTGTGAAGCCTACCCGGACATGTTGGTCTGGATCGATGATGTTGCATTTTGTATGGTTTGCCGGAGAAGACTCCGCGTTTTGTGTTTTCGGGTTTCTACACGGTAGATTGCAGCAGGGATTCTGGGGATTAACTCCAAGGCGCACCCGAAAAACTTAGCAGAAACATAATTCTGCTAATTTGGCGGCCGGGGAGCCAGCCTTGTACATAACTGGGTTATGTGATGTTTGGAATTGTGGCGGGATCCGAGAGAAGCTTGGCTCGTGCGTACGTCTTAAGGTGACTACGTGGTTTGAGCAACGGGCAAGTGAAATTGGACCCGGGCTATGTGGCCGTTGGCAAAGTCGGGAGCCTTAGACAGTGGTCAGAAAAGGCTAAAATGCTCACGTTGTTGCCATCCCGGGGATGGTGGTGAAGCCACGAATTGACCGGATTCACCGATAATGTGCCCTGAGTGCACGTGGTGTTTGGGCCGTGAGAGCCTACACCCGTGGCGTAGTATATTCACACTTTTATTGTTTAGCTGGGCTAATGAAATGCAGGGAAGGAGCACCGCCGTCCCGAGTAAGGGGCGGGGTCGTTATAATTTGGTCGGCTTTGGCTGACCTTTGCTTTGTTTGCCACCGTGCGGTGGAATGTTGCTTGCAGGTGCTGCAAAGCCGAGTACTAAATAGCGGACTGAAGCCAAGTTGCTGAGCTGGCCCTCGAAGGCCAAAGCGAATAGTTGTATTTTATTTCTATCATGTGTGGCCAGCCTGCGAGCCGGTGTATGGAAAACACTACTTTGTTAAGTGAAATATTGTAAGGCCATAAGGCCGAATTCTTTCTTTATATTTGTTATTTCATTCCTGTGGTAGTTGTGGACATTCATGTTATTTGATATATCAATTATGAGTTCTTTATAACTGTTTAAAAGCTTCCGCTAGAATGCTCTGTGTAATACGAGTAATCTTAGTTGTTATGTTTTGGTATTCTTATGTAACCCTTCCGACTGTCCGTGGTATATGGAGTCGAGTTCCAGCTAGACCTTCTGTTATATGACATACGACGGATGGGGGTGTTACACGAAGTGCTTTGTCATGCGCCGCTTGATTTCCTCCTGGCGGATGAAGGCTAAGTCACGAAATTCTTCAACGAAATCTAGCGAGAGTTTTTGAGCGTCTTCATTCTCCAAGCGCTATTCTTCGCTACCGTCTCCCACTGCTATGACTCTTGGGATCCGAACCTCAAACTCCACTGGGATGAATGCTCAGACCCGTGGGACAACTTGAAGGGAGTTTCCCCTGTAGCCGAGCTTGGAGAGAACTGTGGACCATTGTCGGTGAATCGAAGATTCGTCCCAAGCTGCTTGCAGAAGTCCTCTAGCTCCAAGCTGACGAACTGTGGACCATTGTCGGTGACGATGACGAGAAGAATCCCGAACCTGCATGCAATCTCTCCCCAGATGAAATTCTTTACAATCTGAGAAGTGGTCTTGGCCAGAGCTTTTGCCTCGATCTATTTGGAGAAGTAATCGATCATGACAAGGACGAACTTCCTCTGTCCGCTGGCCTGATGAAAAGGGTCGATCAAGTCCATTCCCCAGATAGCGAAGGGCCATGGAGCAGTGATCGAGCGAATGTGCTGAGCAGGTTGTAGTTGAAGGGGCGCGTAAAGCTGACATTGAGGACAGTTCCTGGAGAAAGCTTCCGCATCCTTTCGAATGGTGGACCAGAAGTATCAGTGCCTTCGAATTCGATGTTCCAGAGTGCGAGTTCCCGAGTGGCTGCCACACTCTCCCGAATGGATTTCTTCCAGAACTCGAGGGACTTCTGCCTCCGACAGGCACCGGGCCAGAGGGCCTGAGATAGTCTTACGATAGAGCTCTCCTTCCTGTAGCAGGTAATACACAGCTTTGTAACAAAACTTCCTCTGATCTCCCTCGCCGGCCGAAAGCCGACCTGTTGCCAAGAAAGAAATGAATGGATCCCTCCAAGAAGCCTTCTGCTCGATCTTCATCATCTCCCCCTCTTCGATGGACGGTCGGAACAGTTCGGTCAAGGTCCCCTCCCCCAGCCCGGGGACCGTACTTGTCGAGGTAATCGACCTTTGAATTCTCCTCCCGCGGTACATGCTCGACGAAGAAGGATTGAAACCCCCCGATCAGACCTTTCACTTTGACGAAGTACTTCTGCTGGACTGGATCATTCACTTCAAACTTACCTCTGATCTGGGACGTGATTACCATCGAGTCAGTGAAGGCCCTAATATCCCGAATTGCTAGCTCCTTGGCGAGACGCAAGCCAGCCACCATGGCTTCGTACTCTGTCTGATTATTTGTAACGGGGAAGAGGATCTTGACGGCTTGCTCGATCCTGGTTCCATGGGGGCTTACTAGCACGACTCCGGCTCCCACGGAATACCTGCCTGAAGCCCCGTCCATGAACATCTTAAGAGACTGGGCTAGAAGAGTCTTCATCTCCTCCCACCTCGGCTGAGAAGTCAGCCAGAAAATCTGTTACTGCCTGCACCTTGATCGCTACCCTCGGAGAGTAGGAAATGTCGAACTCGCTAAGCTCTACACCCCACTTTGCCAACTTGCCAGAATGCTCCACCTCATGCAGGATACTACACAGAGGGTGATCAGAGACGACCCTGATGGAGTGAGCCTGAAAATAAGGACGGAGCCTGCGAGCCGAAACAACCAGAGCAAACACCAACTTCTCCAGGATAGGATATCTCGTTTTCGCCTGTCGTAGCACTCTACTCACATAGTAGATGTGGAGCTGCTTCTTGCCTTCTTCTCTGACCAACATCGAGTTGACCGCCTCTGCTCCTACTCCCAGATAGAGTAAGAGGTCTTCATCGCCCTGCGGGCCTTGGAAGAGAGGAGCTTGGGGTAGCTGTTGTGCTTGCTTTCCGAAGGTCTCCTCAAACTCCGCGGTCCACTCAAAATTTTGATTACCCCGAAGAGTTTTAAAGAATGGAGAGCACTTCTCCCCCGCCGTGGATTGGAAACGACTAAGGCCTGCCAGCCTTCCTGTCAACCTCTGGACTTCCATGGGATATCTCGGGGACGCCATCTCCAGAATGACCTTGACCTTGTCCGGGTTAAGTTCCACCCCCTGGGAGTGAGGAGGTGACCTAAGAACTTTCCTCTTCCAGCACCGAAGACGCACTTGGCCGGGTTGAGTCGCATCTTGTACTTCCGCAGGGTGGCGAAGGTCTCCACCAGATCCGTTATGTGCTCCGCGACGCTTTTGCTCTTGATAAGGAGATCATCCACGTAGACTTCCAGGTTCCGTCCCTTTTGTTTTTTGAAGATTTGAACCATCATTCTCTGGTAAGTTGTGCCCACATTCTTGAGTCCGAAGGGCATCATCCTGTAGCTATAACAACCATTGCTGGTTATGAAGGAGATGTCGCGGCAGTCGGGGGGATGCATCCGGATCTGGTGATACCCTGAAAAAACATCAAGAAAACTCATCACAGGAAACTCGACGACGGAATCAATCAGCGCGTCGATTTGAGGCAAGGGCTAGCAATCCTTCGGGGAAGCTTTATTCAACATAGCAAAGTCGATACATAGACCATCCCCCTCCGGGCTTCTTCACCATTACAACATTGGAGACCCAGCCTGGATACTGGATCTCCGAAACAAAACCTGCCTTTAGCAGCTTCTCCACTTCCTCCCTGATCGGATCAGCCAGCACGACAACGCTTTTCCTTTGTTTTTGACGAACAGGAGCCACTGCGGGATCCAGGTTGAGGCGATGACAGACAACATCAGCGTCAACCCCTGACATCTCGGCGGCTCTCCAAGCAAAAACGTCGACGTTCTCCTGTAGGCAAGCAGCCATCTCTATCTTCCCCTCCAGCGGCAAGGATCCTCCGACCTTCAGCAGACCAGGCTCTCCTCCTCGGGAGATCACTTCCACCTCTTCTATCTCCTCAGCAGCATGCAATCCTTTTTCCCTTTCTAGCAGCTCCTCCAACTTCTCCGTGTCCCCATCCAGCTGATGGTAGTGACGACATTCAGGTAGCACTCCCTAGAGGCTTTCAGATCCCCCCTGATCCTGACTTGGACATCCCCCCAACAGTACGTCAAGCATTGATGATAAGACAACGGGACAACCTTGAAATAATTGATGAGGGGCCACCCGAAGATGGCGTTGTATCCACTCGGCGCATCGACGATGACGAAGCGGCATCGGATCGAAGTCCCGCCGAGAGTAACCAGAAGCTCGACTGCCCCTTCCACCTCTTTCTTCTCTCCTGAGAAGCCAAAGAGGGGTCCATCTGCAGCCTGGACCCGAGACGCTTCCACCTGAAGCCCGACGAAAGTTCTCTTGAAAATGACGTTCACCGAGCTCCCATTATCCGCGAGGATTCGGTCTACGGTGAAGTCTTCGATGACAGCTTGAATAACCAGGGCGTCGTGGAAGGGGTTCTCATTCCCTAGCATATCCTCCTCTGAGAAAGTGATTTCTTCTAATGGTGGCGGGTTCTGCGAAGTCGAGGCGACGTTCTTCTTGTAGATTTGATGGAGACTTCCCTTTCGGGAAGCTCCGAGCCCGGCTCCTTCGTTTATTACGCCGACGTGCCCACCTCCTGGGCCATGGATCACCTCTCCGCGACCTCCCAGGTCGACACGATCCTCATTCCTCCTCACCGGAGCTTGGAATGCCAGTTGTCCCACCGGGGCCTCCTGCCTCTGCTGCTCCCTCTCCGCAACTCCTGCTTCCAACCTCCTTCTCGCTTCCCAGAACTCCGGGCAAGCCAACGTCCCATGCCCCTCTACTCGATGGATGTCGCAGTAAAGGGGAATCTCCGCTTCCTGACGCATTACCCGTTGCTCCCTCCGGCGACGCCTGTTGCCCTGACGGGCGATGACCATTGCTTCCCTTCTTCCTCCTCCTCGGTCTTCCTCCTGCCGGTTGTCATTCCTCCTCTTTTGTTGGAAACGAGGTCTCGCTGGTGGCCTGCACTCTGGGCGATTCTCGGGGTACTGGAATCGCCTATCTTCCCCTCTCCTTGCTCGGGCCTCTGCTGACCTTCTCTCTTCTTGCCTTCGAGGCCTCTCCTGCCCCCTCTCTTCCACCATCCTGGGCTCTTCTCTCTTCCTCTTCTCCTCTCTTCTCCTAGACTCCTCCTTCCTCCTCTCGACCTGCCTCTCCGGAGACCTTCCAGCCTTCGTCCCTGAAGGTCTTGCTCTCCCCCTTTCCAACGCTTCATCCCCGTCCAGCCACGCCAAGAAATCTTTGTTCTTCTCCTCTCCTCGGACAAAAGTATTCGCCCTCTCTACCATCTCCTCAAAGGACCTCGGGGAGTTGGACCCATCTCCATGCTGAAAAGACCCTGTTTCAACCCGAACTTCAGGGCCACCATCAAGGTGAAGCTGTACACCTCCTCCACCTCCAAGATCTCCTCCTGGAAATGATCTATGTAATGGTCGAGACTCTCGTGCTGCCCTTGGTTGATCTTAAAGAGGGCGGTTGCTTCCTTCTTCCTCTTCTTAGATGTCGCGAACCTCGGCATGAGGCCCCGACGCAGGTCGGAGAAATAGTAGACGGAACCTGCTGACAGCTGGTGAAACCAGTCCCTCGCATTACCTTTGAGGGTAATGGAGAAAAACCGGCATTTGAAAGCGTCGGACATGTTGTGGCTGGAGACGACATCTTCAAACCACTGAAGATGCCTGACAGGGTCATCCCTTCCAGAATAGTAGGTGAGAACGAGCTCTCTGAACCCTTCGGGGACGGGGGAGGCAAGGATCTCGTCACAGAAGGGGCTCCTCCCTCCCTGACGGTGACGAGTTTCATCCTCGCTGGAAATATCATACTCGCTCCATTGGCGAGTATCTCGGTATCTCGCTGGCGACATTGGATCTCAGAAACGGACCCCTTGGCTGCCCGCCGGATGGTGCCGCGACTGTATCGGTCGGTCGCTCTTCTCTTGCCCAAGCGGGCTCCTTCCCAGCTCGCCTCTGCGACGCTTCCTCATCCAGCGGTGTCACACGCGACAGGGGGAGGTCACTGTGACATCGGGGCGATGAGAAAACCCGGCGAGGATGATCTTCTCAATTCTCTTTGCGAACTCCTCGAACGCAGCAACGGTCATGAACTCGCCACCTCGCGCGAGATCACCAGCTCCCGCCGAGTTACCGACCAACTCTCCATGTTCGCCATCATTGGCCATCTTGTTAAACCACCAAACTTTCCTCCTTGGCTGCGATCCACGCTCACCGCACCAAGTGTTGAAGCCAGGAAATCCCAAACTCAGAATTCGGATCAATGACGCGTAAGGTTACCGGTTCAGGGGTAAGACTAGACGGCTAGGATGACTAGGATGAAGAACGAAGGCAAACATGACCCCAGATGTTGCGGCAGGAAGGTCTCACCACGTACCCGGATGCTCGAAAAGAGCAGCCCCTTCTCAACCAAAAATGGCCGAACTAGGTACGAGGGATACTAGCTGATGACTAAGTCACAAGGTCACGACCTGGTCTCTAAGGAAAAAGAATCCAAAGACTCGGCTAGTATCCGGAAAGGAGAGCTCGCGAGTATCCTGCAGAGGATTTTTCGTCTCCCACCTAGTACCCCTGGGGTCATATTTATAGGGAAATCCAAGGAGGGGGGGGGGTCACATTTATACCCCACCCCTGGCGACTAGGGGACTTCCAATGGGAACTCGCACTGGCTGGGCGAGTATCTTGCCGAGTCGCCTACCTGGCGAGTATGCGAGGGGAGCTCGTCATACTCGCTCAGGCCTTCCGCGGTCTTGCGCGCTGACTCTGACTTCTGTCTTGACTTGTTGACCTTGACTTCTGCTGATCTGGCTGTGGTTGGACCCATCCTCGACGAATACAGGTTGTACACATGTATCATCAATAATTAGACAACCCTTTAAACCAATCAAGTATCCAAGGGGTATTATGTTATTTTTTGTTGATGATTGTTCATGGTATAGTTAGGTGTACTTTATGCATTCTCGTTCTGAGTTTTTTCAGATTTATGTTGTTTTTTCTGCTATGGTGTGCACACGGTTCTCTGCTTCCATACGTGTTTTTCGTTCTGATTCAGGTGGAGTACCTTTCTTATGCTTTTCGAGATCTGCTAGCTACCCATGACACTCTCCTTAGCTTTTCTGTCTCGGTGCTCATGCTCAGAATGACACTGCTGAAAGGAAGCATCGCCACATTATTGAGACAACTAACACCCTTGTTATCTCCTCCCACGTTCCTCATTTTTGGGTTGAGATTGTGTCCACCGCTGTCTATCTTATTAACCTACAACCTTTCACTTCCCTTCATGGTCAGTGTCCTAGTGAGTGTCTGTACTCTCGACCCCCCCCCACGTTACACTCATCTTCGTGTTTTTTGATTGTCGGTGTTATGTTCTACTCCCTCCACGTGAGCGTACTAAGCTCTCTGCTCAGTATGTTCCTTGTGCCTTTCTTGGATACAGCACTGAGCACAAGTGATATCGATGTTATGACCCCATTGCACGTCGACTTCGCATCTCACGTGATGTCACTTTTGACGAGTCTCACCCTTTCTTTGTGTCCTCTGCTCCCTTGACCTCGCACTCATCTGTTAATCCCTCTAACGTGCAGTTTCTCGCTCTTCACATCTCCCAGCCATATGTATCCTCCCCTACGATATGTCCACCTCCCCAGCTTCTCTTCCCTTGCCGCAGTCTACTCTGTCTCCTCCGGTATGTCCACCTCCTCACTCCTCTTCGTCACACTTCTCCCTCTGATGAGCTGCCCATTTGGGATCATGTCCCTCCTCTTCCATATCACTATACTCGCCGTCCTCCTCCAATTACCTCGCCTCTAGTTCCCGCAGACTCAATGTCTGTCTCTTCCAACGAGTGTCATGTGCATGATCCTCCTGTGCATCACAACCCATCTTATGATAAACGTCCTCCCTACCGCCTTAGCCTTGCTACTCTATCGCTGGACCTACCTGCCGACTTCATATCGTAAGGCTGGCTAGATACCTGAGTGGCAGGTTGCTATGTCTACTGAGTTGGAGGCGCTTGAGCACACTCGTACATGGGACATTGTTCATCTTCCACCTCGTGTTGTTCCTATTACTTGCAAGTGAGTGTTCAAGGTCAAGACTCGCTCGGATTGTTTTGTGGAGATACACAAGGCTCGGCTAGTTGCTCGTGATTTTCAGCAGGAGCAGGGGAGAGACTATGATGAGACTTTTGCTTCAGTCGCTCACATGACTACAGTTCGAACTCTTATTGCTGTTGCAGTTGTTCGCTACTGGTCTCTGTCACAGTTCGACGTGAAAAATACCTTTCTTCACGGTGATCTTCAACAGGAGCTATACATGCTTCCTCCTCCTGGTCTATCCTCTTCTCTCGGCTTCGTTTGCCGCTTGAGGAGAGCTCTTTATGGAATCAAACAGCCGCCCTGCACGTGGTTTGCACGCTTCAGTACAACCATTTTAGCCGCCGGTTTCAGCCATGTCCACATGATCCAGCTCTATTCGTGCACTCCTCTCGTGATCAGACCCTTTTGTTACTTTACGTGGATGATATGATTATTACCAGTGATGATCCTTCTCATGTGGCCTTCATCAAACATCACCTTCAACAACAGTATTAGATGACTGACCTTGGACATCTTGGCTACTTCTTGGGTTTTGAGGTCAGCTTATAGACCGTGATTTTTAGCTCTCTCAGCGGCATTACACGTCAGATCTCCTAGCTGGGGCTGCTCTCTCTAACTCTCGCACGGAAGACTTCTCTATGGAGCTTCACCTTTAGCTACGTCCGGATGATGAGGTTCCACTCTCTGATCCTACTCACTACTTTCACCTTGTTGGGAGTCTTGTCTACCTCACCATTACTCGGCCCGACATTGCTCATGTTGTTCATGTGTTGAGCCAGTTTGTTTTTGCCCCCATCTTTGTGCATTATAGTCACCTGCTGCGGCTCATGTGCTATCTCCGGGCTATGACTTCTCGTGGCCTCTTCTTTTCCAGCAGTAGTTCTCTACAACTCTGTGCTTACTTAGATCCTATCTGGCCTAGTGATCCTGTTGACCGTCGCTCTGTCACTGGTTTCTGTCTGCTCTCGGGCTTTTCACTTATTGCATGGAAGTCCAAGAAACAGACCGGAGTTTCTCGTTCCAGCACTAAGGCTGAGCTTTGGTCCATGACTACCACCGCTGTCGATATTATTTGGCTTCGTTGGATTCGTGAGGACCTTGGTGTCTTTTCTCCAGATCTCACTCTGTTTTATTGTGATAACAACGGTGTCATTCAGATTACTATAAACCAAGATTGCAGATGTCAAATGTTGGGTTCATGTCGTTTGAGTTTGAAACGTCTTATGTCAAATTACGGGGATATATCAAGGATATTTACAATGTCGGATTTTAATATTTAAATAAATTTATTCATATATATATATATATAAACATTTTTTGTAAATACATGCAGTTAAATACATAATGCATTTTTATAAATTACACAATAAACATATATATATATATATATATATATATATATATATATGCACATAATATATGTTTATAAATTATACAATAAACATATATAGACATAATGTATGTTTACAAATTACAAAAAAGAAGCGTCGATGATAATAAACAAAAGAAAGAACACCAAATGAGAGTGAGTGAGAGAAAAAAGTCAAATCTTGGCTAAAAAAGATGCACAAAATATAACACACCGCTCAGGCGCTCAAAAAAATGAAATATATATATTTTTACTACTCACCATATATTGTCCGCGAGATATCGCCCGATATATTGGGTAAAAAACGATATTTCGGGTCCTGAAGACCGATATATCAGGGATATTTTCAAAAATGACATTTTTACTTGAAATATCGATGTCGTGACATTTTCTGCCAAAAACCTTTATGTCGGCTGACATATCTGATATGGCGGCCAACATCTAGTCATCTACAACACTGCTCTAAGCCCGGTGAATTACTCACTCTCCAAGCATATCGGGGTGGATGCTTTCTTCCTACGTGAGCACTATGGTCGTGACACCCTTGCTCCTTCATTTGTTCTTTTCGATCAACAAATTGCAGATTTGATGACAAAGTCGCAGACGAGTGCCCAACATACCTATCTACTGTCCAAACTCTCGGTGTATGATCTTTCGTGACTTTGAGGGGGGTGGGGGGGGGGGGGGGGGGGTGGGGTTAGATATAGTGTACATTATTGTGGTATAGTTAACATAGGCTCACCTTGAGTGTTGTGGACACCATCCCTTGTACATGTATATATATTCCTATTGTTTACGTGAATATAACTTACTCAATCATTCAGTCCTATCAATAAGGACTCAATTGAGGCTAACAGAAGGTCTGCCTACCAATATACCATCCTATAAATATATTTCGAAAAAGTACAACTGCATGTATTCCTTGGACAAACTTAACACTTCTTGACATCTGACTGATCCTCCCCTATAAATATATCAATAACAGGCAAAAGAGGAGGAAGAAGAAGAGGTGATGAGGAGGAGGAAGAAGAAGAGGAGGAAAAAGAAGAAAAGCAGGGAGAGCTTACGAGCAGGGTGGGATCGAGATCGGGGTGAAGGATCTGAAGCGGTAGCAGTGGAGTGGCGGCGGCGGCAGCACAACGACAACAAGAAGAGAGGGGAGAGCTTCGACGGGCGTGATGTCGGAGAGCTTCGACTCAGATACCTCTCCTCTCGACGGCGTCGTGATGCGGGAGAACTTCATGCACACAGAGTAGCGTGATGCGAGAGTATTTTGTGCACACGAAGAGTAGTGTGATGTGGGAGAACTTCGTGCACACGAAGAGTAGCGTGGATCACGTAAACCTAAAGCTTGAAATAGATAAGCCGTGAAATAAGCTGCGGGACTCTTTACCGTACGGGAATCGCGTATCCCTCAAGTGGGATACATGATTCCGAATTAAAATATTTTTTATTTAAAAATGCGTTTCCTAGAGTTTCGGAAACGCGTTTCCGCTTGTTTCCCATATCTGATTCTCATCTGAGCTGATTCACAGAGCATTTTTAAGTATGCGTACTTTTAGCCTGTGGGGGATGATGTAGGCCAAAGGTGGGATCCCTACGATGCTCGTAGATTGGCTTTGTCCCCCTCAGAATGGTGTAATTGGGGCCTGGACAATATGTTTCTTCACCCAAGTAGACAAAAAGAGCAATATTAACTTTAAATTAGAACTTACGAAGTTACACAAGCAATTGAAACCAAATGAAGAATTTCACAACAGTTTCAGATTCTGGACAGTGGTTCTGAGGCCGATATGTTTCTGATTTCCAAGTTTCTGCACCAATTTAAGGTTTGCAGAGGTTGGGAAATGTTGAAGGATGACCTCCGGTTAGAAACCCCAGTGGGATTGGTGAATGTAGGCCTCGAGGGCTGGAATGTCGTGGAGTCAGCTAGAATGTGCAGGCAACCCAAAACAGCCACTTGATGGGCTGGGGCGTTGCTGGTGGTAGGATTCTGGGCCAAGGGAGGCTGTCGAAGTAGTGTCAGTTACAGCCACTGGATGGGCTGGGGTTGAGGGCTAAATTTGCAAGGAACTACCTGGAATCGTCGAAGTAGTGTCGGTTACAGCAGTTGATGACAGTTTTGGTGGTGTTCCCAAGTATTTACTTGCAGTTATAGGTGATTACTTGTATGGAAATTAGGGGGGGGGGGGTTCTTGGAGAGATGGTTTCTGACGGCAAGGGGAGGGGAATGACCAGCAGTTGCAAGGGGAAGAGCAGAGCGAGGCTTCGACACCTAGGTTCCACGGCTTCGGCACCATAGTGTGATTACAAGATCTGAGATTCTTCTTTCAAATTCTGCAATGTCTGAATTTGGGCCCTAAAATCCTATATATAAACTAGAGAAAAACGAACGGTTATGATTGATTGCTACAACATACTTTAAAGTACGTAAATAATGTGCAAAAAAAATCATGGAAAATGTCCCGTCATTGCCATGAACTTGATTACGAACTCATGTCTTCCTAAGGTATCTGATAAGGGTCGACTCGACCGTGAACTATGGTCTCCATCACACTCTTTCTTAGGTATAACTTCATCTACTTCCCTCAACCCTCATTTCTTCTTGGGTTTTTACCCCCTTCCCTTCGGCTAGGTACAAAGCTTAGATAGTACTTAGTAGCATATTATTGGTTCCCTCCAGCATCATGCCACCCGAAGATACTTATACCATGCTCAGTGCCTTCACAGCTTCTTGCAATTCTATAGAACATGTAATCATTTTAAAACACCATGTTCTCCACACATGATGGAGATCAGTGTATTTCTGATATTCTCTCTCAGACAACCATGCATTCTTACAAAAAATATAATGCACTCCCGAAGACAAAAAAAATCTTATTTTTCCATTTCTCGTAGGTTGGCATTCATTATGGAGGAAAGTTCTACGAATTTGTGCCCTGGAATGGTACTGTGAGCTGGGAAATCAGCCGGTGGGGTTACTGGCATATCTCGGCAACGAACGACCAATATACGGTAATCTCGTAAATTGCTGAACATTTATTGGATCTAGAAATTGTCATTTGTCTCTATAGTAATGAATGCATCATAATTTATGATTTTCTGAACATAAATACTCATGAATAAGTTGAACAGTTGAATTAGAAGCCAGAACAGAAGAACCTGGAACTCCCCTGAGAGCTCCCACCATTGAAAATGGATTGGTGCCAGCATGTAAAGATTCTTGCTATGGTGATTTGAGGCTGCAGTTGTGGGAAAAAAAATTCGATGGCAACAAGGGAAAGGTACACTTATCTTCTTTTTATGGTTTAAAAATGCTTCTCTTTTGCGATTATATGAACTTATTCGCTCTTGAATTGAACCCTAAAACTAGGTGGTAATGAAGGCAAGCTAACCCTAAAACCATATACCTTGTTCTAACCAATTTTAGGATTAATTCTAAAACTCTAAGCTCTAACATCTAAGGGTTCTTACACACATACGTAGCTATTGATAACGTGCGTGACCATGTAACATGCTGCTAAAATAACTAGACTAAGTGTGCAACGAGAACGTAGTGTGTCAGCTTACATCCTTGTAAAGAGTCCCAACAAATTAACAATTCGGATTTCGGATGCATGGATTCTTTGCTCACATGCCACAAAATGCCTACATTAAAACCTTTAGTAAGGAAAAAAATTGAGATGAGGTAGGGCTGCTTTGGCTTCCTGGGGTCCTGTTGAACTTCTTATAATCTTCAATCACCTGCTTGAGGCATGCTTCCTACCTCCCACATCAACAGCGACTTCCTCGAGTAGTAATCCAGCCAAATTATATCCGAGCAAATATTCAGTATATCTAATTCTTCCTCGGTCCAATCATTGGTCTACGGAACAACGTTTGTTTCCTGTGGTTGAATTGTTTTCTTAAAAAGGGCAAGTTATTCTCGCTGCTGACATTCCTTAAAAATAGAGCTTATATTCGAAACAGAGTTGGTCAGGATTTTAGTTTGTACCCTGCTTTGATGCCAGCATTAATATCACTTGGTACCACGAACTCTCCTAAAAATATGTTCTTCAGGAGAGTTGGTGACTTTTAGTCCTAAAACTTGTATAGTATAGAGAGTACAAATCATGTTCAATGAATAAAATTTCCTCTCAATGATTTAGGTTGCGTTTGGAAGAACTTATTTTCACCGGTCAAGCGGTCATGACCGCATGAAACGAGACTTATTTAAATCCGGATTCATGCGGTCATGACCGCTTGACCGGTGAAAATAAGTCCCCTCAAACGGAGCCTTAGTAGATCTCAAGCTATTAAGATGAGGCTGAGGGTCATATTGTGTAGAACTTGCCCTATCACATGCTAAGCTATTTTAGTAGCATAAGCAATTAGGCATGAAAAGAAGCCCATTTTAACTACAACAACAACAGTCAAACCTTTATCCCACTATAGTGTGGTCGGCTATATGGATCTTTTCTCGCCATTGTAACTATTGCTGGAAAAATAATCAGGTGTAGCTACAGTTAAATTCAAGATTTGTAGTGTGTATATTATGTTCAACCAGTTAGCACTGGGCTAAATCAGTCAGGTTAACGAATCCATTGGGAAATTAGAAAATTGTAAAAGATTGTCTGGTTGGGTTCATTGTAAATGGGAATGCTGTGATAGATATATGATCAAAATTTTTAATTATATGCCTCGAATCCTAACACAAAGACGACGATTGACATGTTTGGGGCTTGTTTTGTTGGGATCGTTGGAGGTCGTCAGCGGAGATACAAGGGAGTTTAAACCCTAGAGCTTGTGAAAGGAGAAGGGAAAGTTAGAAGAAGCTTGGGGGACGGCGAAGCAATAGTCGGTAGAGGTGGCGGCGACATGGACGAAGGTGGCAGAGCGGGAGCCGACAGAGTGGGTGACCAGAGAGGATCAGAGAGGTGTGGCAAGGAGGCCCGTGATAGTGGAACCATGGCTGACGGGGCAATGGCCGGCATAAGAAGCGGCGAGTAGGCCGGGGACGGTAGCTGCGAAATGGTGGACACAGAAGTGGACGGTGGTGGCATGTCGATGGCCAGCGATAACAGTGAGAGGTGGGGAATGGTCGTTGCGGTGATAGACGTGGGCAGCCCAGAAGAGGGTGGTAGTTGCGCAATGACGGTCACTGAAGTAGGCGGTGATGGCGTATCATTGGAGAGCTTGTGGCGGTACCACCTGTAGGGGAAGGCGAAGAAATCGGCGGTGGTGGTAGTGGAGACAGAAAAAATATCATCGAGGCGTGGGACATGCGGAAGGCGCAAGCCGGAGGTCAAACTGTGCGTAGGGGATCGAGTGAGCCTCCCGCTGAGCAATGCGGCGGTGTAGCTGGACAAACCGAGTGAGTTGTGCATCGCGGTCGGTGGTGCTAAGTGACATGATTAGAATATAATTAATTAATTAAAATGATATTATATTGGGAAAAGTTGGCTGCCCAAGGGGATGAAATTAAAAGAAAATTTTATATATAAAAGAAAGGTGGAGAGAGAGAGAGCGGATGACTCCAAATAAAATAAAATAAAAAGTATATGGTGTGTGGTTTGGACAACATGACGCAAAAGGGCGTGTGTGAGGGGCTTGAGGAAGATCGAATACAAGAGATGGGCGCAGAGGTGCTGGGCTCAAAGACTGCGGCTCGAGGATGGAGAAGTACGCGGCTTCGGTGAGTGGAGAGATCACGCAATCGGCGTCGCATGAGGTCGATGAAGAACGAGTGTGTGGCAAGGTAGTTGCGTCGTGAAGCGAAAATGCGGAAGTGTTGTAACAGAGAGTCGTGCATACGGGAGTCAGCTACGGCTGGTCGAATCGATGGAGCCGCAAATGATGATCTTGCGGTTTGGATGATTCGCTGAAGCATGGGCGATGGAGTTGGCTCTAGGGAAGAAACGTCCTGGTCTGGAAGGGAAGAACAACGGTAGACCGCAGGGAACGACGAGAATGTGTGGGGTGTTGGCGTCGGATCTGCTGTTGCTAGTGGAGGAGTTTCATGGGGGTGGGCGATGACTGGAATTGCACTGTGGAATATGAGGTGGGGAAAGGAAATGATGACTCTGATACCAAGTTGTTATGAGCTTGTTTTGTGGGGATTGTTGGAGGTCGGCAACGGACATACAAGGGAGTTCAAACCCTAAAGCTTGTGAAAGGAGAAGGGAAAGGTAGAAGAAACTTGGGGGAAGAGAAAGAGGAAAACTCTAGAGGGAAGAAGAGAGCTTAGAGAGAGCGAGAGGAAGATAAAGAGACAAAAGTTTCATTCATTGATTAATTCACAAATACATGACAATGCCTTCCTATACAAGGCCCAAATGACACGAGCGTAAATACCCGGTACGAAGACAATATGCGAAATATTAAAAGACATAAATTACTCTAACTTGACTCATCATTATAAAGATTCGGCATACCAAAGACTTGATACAACATAATACTAATATATTAAGATAAATGACGGTGGACCCATAACATGGCCGCCCCAGCCGAACTTTTTCCAGAGTAGTTATCATAGATATTTTGGGTATTTTGTAAATGTACGGAGTGTTATATAAACTCCTTGTCGTTTTAGGGTTTGGATCATTCTGAAATTCGGAAATTCACTCAATTTCTATAACTGTTTTTGTTCTTGATCTAGTTAAAATCAGATTGTTGTTGCCTATGGACGTATCTCATCTTGGGATGAATAACGTAAGTTTTTGTCTTTTGTGTTGTGATTTTCTATTTGTTTTGTTTTTCTTCTCTTAATTTCTGCTTCAAATTTAAGAAGGTTGGTGTTAGAAATAAAAGAAGGATTGTTAGATTGTTTTAAGTGGTTGGGCATATAAATGAAAGAAGGATTGATAATTTAAGTAGATAGATTGAGTGTGGAAGATTGGGGAATGAAATTGTTTGACCAAAGGAAAAACGGTTCAATGTTGTGAAAATAAAGACACGCGGAACAAAATTTGTAGCGACTCAAGCCAATAATATGTGATGTATTTTCCGTTCGGCTCACCTCGTCTCATACTAAGTTGACCTTTATGGTTTTACACTTCTCTTAGGTGATCCACACGAACTTCTGTTATGGGCAAGAATCTTCGATGGGCGGCCCACTCACCACGGATGCCCGCGAGAAAGAGAAATAGTGACAAATGTGATCATTCATAGAAGATTACATGTGTGAGAGGAATAGAGGAGAGTCCGCAGAGAGAGAGGGAGGGAGGGAGGGAGGGAGCGACCTACAATAATGATCATCCGGGAGCGACCTACAATAATGATCCTCGGGAGCGACCTACAATAATGATCCTCCGGGAGCAAGGAAGCGACCTACAATAATGATCCGCTAGGATGCCTAAACTCATATGCTTCTCCCCCGTGTATAGATGCGGGACTCATATGCTTCTCCCCCTTGTCTAGATGCGGGAGGGCATATCACATACATAATAGGCTAATTAATGTTAATTAACATTAATTAATATTAACTGATTAATTATTACTCATTAATTAACAATATTATATTCCACTATTTAATATACCATGGCAGCTTCCGTATGCGTGCCATGGTACACTTTGAATATGACAAGAGGGGTCCGCTGAGCGTATGGGGTGTGTAACACTATGAATATGCCATGATGGCTTCCATACACACGCCCGATGGCTCCGACCAGGGAAGTTTGCTTGGGCGAATGTGTTGTGCGTAACAACTTCCTAAGTCGCACAATTTGGAAGTACTCCACATGAGCATAATTAAGGCTCTATTTGGTTTGGCGTTTTGCTGCTCCGTTTGGGGCAAACGCCGCCGGAAGGGCGGGTAAACAAATGAATCTCCGGCGGCGTTGCTCCGTTTCCACCACACGCCTTGAGAAACGCCCAAAAAAGCTCCGTTTGGAGAAGCCACTCCCCCTCCGATTAACACTCTGTTTCCACCGCCGGATTGATCCGCACCGCCGAACCCAATGAAGCTTTAAATTGAACTCGTAACTGAACGCAACACATGCTCTGAAAACTCGCTTCTCATATAGTCTAGCAGCCTTTCCTCCATTTTTTCGACGTAGGATTTAGTTCGTTCCTGCATATCACCTTTCTCGTGGGGGCATGCCGCCTTAAAGTCGCCGGGAATCGCTCCTCGTCCAGGCTCCCTCTGACAATACTCAGCCCTCACCAGATTTGAGATGTCTAAAATTAATATCTAAATAACAAAATGGGGATCCAAATAAATGATCCCACATTGTTTGAAGCTCATTTTCTAAATGAAATGTAATGGAGCATAAAAAACTGCCAAAAAATTTAAACTCTTTAAATCCAAAACCAATATCTTAAACCTCACAACATTACTGCATGAATGTAAACATAAAAGTTTATTTTTTTGGATGCAGCTAATCCTTTCTGCGACGAGCAACATGGCGGCCGTCGAAGTTGGTGGCGGTCCGTGGTTCTCAGATTGGAAGGGGACGACCGCCATGACCGAGCTCGTGAGTCGCACTCTTCAAGTCCCGATCGATTTCGAGAGCTTCTTTCCAATCCCATTGTTCAAGCCCCCCGGCCTCTGACGATGGAGGATCCATGCATTAACTCGTGGAATCATGAACTGGTGATTCTTTTTATTATTATTATTATTTTGTTGGCCTTTTGGGAAAAAATCTATCCCGAGCCTGGTTACAACCGGGAGAAATCGGCAGCGAAAAAGTATCCGAAAAAATCAGGTACGCTAAAAATGACACAGTTTTGCGCATGGAGCCGGGCGGGCTGGCTTATGTGGCGGGATGTTATAGGGCGCGGACCGTCCACTCTACAAGAAACTTTCTTGTCTTTTAGGGTCCTTCTATTTAAGGTGATTGTTAACCGCAACCCGTAATTGGTTAGTCGCACCCCAAAATCTCTCAATTTTTCGCGCCTTTTCGAAATACGCCTTGTACATGCAATTTCAGGAAAAGTGTTCAACACAAAAGTTGTAGATATCGACGAGATCTACAACTTTCGTGTTAAACACTTTCCTGAAATTGCATGTACAAGGCGTATTTCGAAAAGACGCAAAATCCAGACATATTTTCAAAGTACGTCTTGTACATGCATTTTAAGAAAAGTGATCAACACGAAAGTTGTAGATCTCGTCGATATCTACAACTTTCGTGTTGAACACTTTTTCTGATATTGCATGTACAAGGCATATTTCAAAAAAGCGCGAAAAATTGAGAGATTTTGGGGGTGCGACTAGTAAAATAATGGGTTGCGGTTAACAATCACCCTATTTAAATGACAAGAAATAGAATAAGATTAATAAAAGCCTTATGTTATGGCTCACAATAAAATAAAAAATGTATTGATATGGCTTTTTTAAAATTATAAAAAGATAGTATTTGATATAGCAAAACAAGTTTTTTTATTTGGTTTTCTAGTTGTGTGTTTTCCCTAGTTATATTTTAGTATGTCCAGATTTTAAAAATAGGATTTTTATAATTTTCTGCAATTCATGCAAGGTGCTGTCTTTCTTTGTCGATCAGGTTACCTCGACTTTTTGTCGCCCTGATCACTCTCGCTACTCATCTTTCGTACCTAAGGCTCTGTTTGGGGCAGTTTTTTGTGGTTAGGCGCCTCTCATTTTGGCGTCTAATGATACACATTCTCGTTAGAACTTAGGCGGCGGAATTCTGTTCTAGCTCCATTTTGGACTGAGCAGCCTATTGTGATGGGTATTGGGTGTTCAACATTGGTGCTAAGTTTCGAACCACGACTCCAAAGGTAGCATTGTACGGCTTTTCGGGGAATGGTTTGACATTTGGAGCATGCGCGATTGGTGTGAGTGACAGCGGAGTCAACGAAATATTGGTGCTGGCCACCCGCGACGAGAAGGCTTGTGCGCATGCCTAGTCATAATAGTGAACTCCTTTTATGGTTTTAAAGTTTAGGCCATAAATTTTAGTTTTTAGAGTTTTACATTTGCAGGTTTTAGGATTTTGAGGTTTAGGGTCGGTTATGCACGGAGTTTTTGCTCCATTGAGTTTGGGTAAAAACACAACTCTCGTAAAATATGTGTTTGATATTACAATGGTTATGGTCTTCATCAAGAAAAAAAACAATAATTTTGAACATAAAAGTTGATGGTGTTTCTTAGGTGAGGTCGGGCGTTCATGGGCGGCGGTTCATAACTATCGTGTTCACGAGTGCCACTGCCATGCCAAACAGACTCTTGAGGTTAAGGTTGGGGATTAGGATTTTGAGATTTGGAATTTAGGGTTTATGATTTGAGTCTTTTTGGATTTTTAGTATTTGAGATTTCATATTTAGGGTTTATGATCGTAATTTAGATTTAATATTTAGGGTTTCTGATCATAATTGGCTGTAAATAGTCCGATTTTAGGATTTAAGGTATATGATGGTTCATTCAGATTTAGGGTTTATGATGGTTCATTCAGATTTAGGATTAGGATTTTGAGATTTGGGATTTAAAGGCTATGATTTAGGGTTAGATTTAGGATTTATGATCGCAAACAATCATATTGACTCCAAACACTCTCTACAAAAACTTTCTCTTTATATCTCCCAAGCGATTTCATGTGATGTTCAAAGTTGAACAACTACCTAATTATACCTCGCCATTGACTCGATTACACTGGAATTTAATTTCTTGTAGAATATATGCAATAATAAATAATAATAATATTAATTATGGATATAATCAACATTTAATACCCAACCCACAAATAATTTGCTCCTAGGCATTGCCCGTGGGGGTTCAAGTCCTTAAAAATACCCGCCGTTTGGATCTGTAATTGAGAATTAGAATTGAGGACAACATAATTTCAACTTCAGTATTTGAATATTAAAGAATGATTGTTATTTACAAATCAAATTTTTTTTCACAGATTATTTATAAAAAGTCAAGTTTATTATTTGCATATATTTTGGTTATTCGCAGATGTGTAAAAAAAGTTCTCTCACCATAGGAAGAGGAAAACCACAGCTATCCAAATCTTCCCAAACAAATTGTAGCTATCTAACGAAGAAATCGCCTTTCTTGCTCAAACTATTATCCGTACATTTATTTTATGAATCACGATTGTGCACGCATTGAAGAGCTCAGAAGGTCGTTGGAGATGTTCCTTCGTTGTGGGCTCTAACAACAAAGACATCCACTACTGGAATTTAAAATTGATCCTCGAATAACAAATAGACATTTATCCTGCGAATACAATTGCTTAAAAAATACACAGATTTTTTACTTACTCCTTATCCATCTCTCCATCCTTATCTTTTATCACCCTCCTCTCGTTCTCACCCACTCCCTCTCTCTCTCTGTTTCCTATCTGTCTCTTCTCATTTGCTTGACTATAGCTCTCTCTTTTACTTGCTCCTCTCAATTTTTTTTCATGTGATTAAGGGTCCGTTTGGGTGAACTTATTTTCCCCGGTCAAGCGGTTACGATCGCAAGAATCAGACCATAATATAGGTCCGATTCATGCGGTCGTAACCGCTTGACCGGCAAAAATAAGTTCCTCCAAACAGAGCCTTAGTGGACGAATTTAGTCCGTCGCAAAATGATCACGAATATCCCGTCATTAAACATCTTCAGTGACCAAAAATTGTTATCACTAAATGTATGTATTTGTGATCATATTAATTCGGTTACTAAAAGAAGATTTAGTGGTAAAGTTACATCGATCACTAAAAGAACTTTTAGGCTCTGTTTGAGACAGCTCTGACAGATGAAAAAGTAGGTGGAGTAGAGCTCTTAAAAAAGCTCTACAGATATAGGTGCAGACTGTTTGATAGAAAAAACTTTGATAGCTCTTAGAAAGAGCTCTCAGAAAAGCTCTACAGATTTTTTCTCCCGGACGGAATTTTTTCTTCCGGACACGACTCTTCATCCTGGAAGCAGTTTTTTTTGCCCGGACTCAAATTTTTCGCTCGGTCCATTTTTTCTCTACCGGACACGATTTTTTGCCCGGACGTGATATTTTTGCCCGGATGAAAAAAATCGCACCCTTGCAAAAAAAATGCGTCAGTGTGAAAAAATCACGACTGACAGAAAAAATCATGTCCGAACGAAAAAATCACGCCCGAGCAAAAAACTCGCGTCCGAGCGAAATAATTGCTCGGTTCATGCGACCGTAACCATTTGACCAATGAAACCAAAATGAAGACAATTGCTAATATTTGGGCCGGAAATAGAAACTTCTACTCATCTTCTTACAAATCGTGCAGAAGACCAACATCACCTTCGTCATTAATTTCCAGCAAGTCAATGCTTTGACTTTTCAACTACCATTCTCTCTCTCAACCCCCTCCCCCCTCTATTTTAAACGCAAAAAAAGAACCAAACAGATCCCAAACGCGTTAATGGGAAAACCACGGCCCGAAGGAGAAGGGGTGGCCTCTGGCCATGAGCCGACGGCAATATTCCCCGGCCGCCGCCCCGCCGACGGCTTACTATGACGAGCCGCAGTATCCGCCGCCACCTCCTCCGTCGGCGCCGGCCGCCTCCGTTAACGGCGCTCCATATGTTTCCGGACAACGGTCGGTGTTTCTTCTCCTTTTCCGGCGAATATTGGGAGGCCGTGGTCGACGGGGCTCTTCGACTGCGGCCTTAACCAGACTAACGGTAACGTTATTATAGCCTTTTTTGGCAAATTGTTAACCGCACAACTTCGAAAATACTTCTCTAATCCGCGCTAGCTGCCTGCTTATTGGAAGCAAGCAAGGTTGCCGCTTCTTCCAGATTGTTGACTTTGCCGGCGGAGCTCACGCCGGGGAGGTTAACGGCCGTCCGTTAGACCACGTGCTTATTTGATTTGTGATTAATAAAATTGGTCTGCCTCTAACCATTTAATTACGGGAATTTTGTTAAAAAACAATTTGCGGTTAAAAAGATAATTGTTATTGGCACCTCTATTTTAGCTATTGACAGCTTAAATTTTTTCTTTTTTTTTTTTAAAAACTTCCTTTATATAGATGATACGTCACACCATAATAGGATATGTGCACACCCAAAAAAATAATGAAACACCATTAAATATATTTCTCAAATCCACCCACCTTAAAACTATGTGCACTGCGTGAATAGTCGAGCAAGAGACTAGCCTAAATCCATGGCTCGGTTATGCCGAATCGAAGGATCAAAGTTAGTTTATTGGCGACCTCCACCACATAGCCCTTTATGTTCGTTGTCCTTTCCACAAAGGCAGTGGTGGTGCCGCGCGAAGCGTCGGTAATCTGTCGGAGAAGCTTTACAACAACCAAAATTTCATTTTCGCTTCCACAATATACATTTTCGATCTCTCTCCCTATCGTTTTGGCCAGAATTCCGGGATGGGAGTAAATCCCATCCTCGGGGCGATCAAGGGCGGCAATATTGATGAGAGGGCCGTGGGTGCCGAAAAATGGTGCAATGACATGGTGGGGGCTGGCTGTTTTGGAGAAGAGGAGGCGCATTGGGTCTCCCTCGTAGATTCTTAAAATCATATAAGATTTTAAGTGTGCACAAGTCAAACGTGATGTGCGCATAAAAACACCATTTACATATTACCGAAATCTACTTCCTAAAGGCAGCCCAACCCTAAGCCCCATGGAGTTTCCCGCTATTTCAACGCTCAAGCCCGTCGCCGCTGTTTTGTAAAGGATTGCTCCGATCAAGATAGTTCACATAACCCTATCAAGTTTGGAATAGACATTATATAGTATCTCCAGCGTAGAGTCTAACCCTAGGACGACACGAACCCAATAACCCGTTCTGAGTCGGTCTCGACACGTGCGGACATATACTAAATATATCTAACATCTTTCACCCCAAATCCTTAGGGTTTGCTTTTGGTGAAAGGTTGGTGGAGACCTTGATTGGAATGTAGTAGTCCCATATGAAAGAAAACACATGCTAACATTATGAAAACTATATATTTTGTAATTTATAATTAAATTATGATGTGCGGTTAACAATTAATAGTTTATTTTGGATTATTTTTTAAATAAAATAATGAAATAATTGATTTTGAAAGTTGATTTGTTAGTATTTTTGGTACAGCTATTATGACTGCTTTCTTCCCCTGCGTCACCTTCGGGCAAAATGCAGAGATCTTGGATGAGGGAGGCACAAGTAAGCCACGTGTCCTAAATTAAGGACGTTGTTATTAGCAGTTCTATGACGGCTATACGTAGTCTTAAAACATCTAAAATTGCTATTTGCAGTCCTAAAAATACTTAAATTCATTGGACCGAGAATATGAATGGACTGCATTTAGCCATTATTATAATTAAACGGGCGGTTTTATTTATTTATTCATTTATATGTTGCTTGTGTAGGTTGCACACTGGGCAGTTTTATGTACATTCTGATGGTGCCAGCGCTGCTGAGCTGCTGGTTCATAGGTTCAAATTACAGGAAGAAACTGAGGAACCAATACAACTTGGTTCAGGCGCCGGCGGAGGACTGGACCGTCCACCTCTTCTGCCCTTGCTGTGCCCTCTGCCAGGAGTTCAGAGAGCTCCAGCATAGAGGCATTGATCCCTCTCTAGGTATATATTCTTCTTCCTTTAATTTACGCATTCATTATGAATTTAGCGCATGCTCGATCGAGTATCTACACATATCATGTGTGTGTGTCTAGCTATATACTTACACACAAGATTTTGAGAATCAGATCGGATATTGAACATGTGAGTTCAAAGGTTCAAGGTCCGACCGGTTGGACCGGAGTCGAACCGACCTGTAAAATTATAAAATAAAATATATAATCATTAGAACAACAATTATGACATATTGTCAAATTATATTGCAAATCAATGTATCAAAAGAAACAAAATAAAGATCAAAAGAAAGACAAAGTGATCAATATTAGATGCTACGTTTTGTGATATTTTCTCACACAAATACAAAATAATAATAATAATTATCGACTAACTGTAGAAGGTATCGGCTAATGAGTCAAATCACACGAGGAAGATGAAGAACTGGAGAAGGTATCGGCTAACTGTAGTTTCACGAAGACAATTGGATCATATGGCCGAATGTTTGTTTTGGAGAAACCAAAAAAGTTAATCCTAACCTTAGAGAACTCTAACAGTTAATCTAAATTATTGGATCTAAAATTAATGGTGATTTTGTGAACCGCCCGGTCAGCCGAAAACCGGTCCGGTTTCCGGTTATCCGGTTCAACTGGCCGGTTTCCCGGTTCCTGGCCGGTTCTTGGCCAGGACGGTTTTAAGAACCTGACTGGACCGTCTGGAGGACCGGTTAGCGGTTCAACCGGTTGGACCAGCCGGTCCGGTCCGATTTTAAAATGTTGCTTAGACATGTACATATTACTTTTGCTCAATTTATAATAACTTTTCGTATTACGAATATAGCGTCTTAAATCACCACAAAGCTCACGGGCATCATGTGCGTGACCGCTAGTAT
The DNA here is from genome assembly GCA_039583875.1 of Platanthera guangdongensis. Lineage (NCBI taxonomy): Eukaryota > Viridiplantae > Streptophyta > Magnoliopsida > Asparagales > Orchidaceae > Platanthera > Platanthera guangdongensis. Next base: position 6,291,832 of record CM077153.1, on the reverse strand, counting down.
TAAATAAGGCAGATGTTATTAGTATTACGGCATCTATTCGCAGTCCTAAACTGGTTATTCACAGTCCTAAAAAAAATTAAATTCATTGAACTGCGAATATGAATGGACTGTGTTTAACCGTTTTAGAACTGCTTATAACATTACCCTTAAATAATCAGGTCTTATACTATATCATAAATATTAAAACCCAATGTCTAAAAGCATTTTTTTTCGCTCTTGATTTTCGCAGGATGGATGGGTTACCTGGCCCAGCAGCAAGCGTCCGCATCCATTCCCCCGGAGGGCCAGTTTATGAGAAAATAAAAAGGAAGAAAAAAAGGTGATTGTTAACCGCAACCCGTAATTGACTAATCGCACCCCAAAATTTCCCAATTATTCGCGCCTTTTTTGAAATACGCCTTGTACATGTAATTTCAGGAAAAGTGTTGAACACAAAAATTGTAGATATCGACGAGATCTACAACTTTTGTGTTGAACACTTTTCCAGAAATTGCATGTAAAAAGCGTATTTCAAAAAGGCGCAAAATCTGAGCATATTTCCAAAGTACGTCTTGTACATGCATTTTTAGGAAAAGTGATCAACACGAAAGTTGTAGATCTCGTCGATATCTACAACTTTCGTGTTGAACACTTCCTGATATTGCATGTACAAAGCGTATTTCGAAAAGGCGCGAAAATTTGCGAGATTTTGAGGTGCGACTAACAAAATAACGGGTTGCGATTAACAATCACCAAAGAAAAACTTTTTTTTGACTTAAATTGTTTGCTGGTTTAGGGTTTATAGGACTGCTGTAAATTGTGTACATGATGAATGACTATTGGTGTATTCTTTTCTTCACCCCTAAACTGAAACATGACTGCCTGTTCTTGCTGTTTTCCTGTATTATAAATGATTGATGGCCTGCCTAGGTCTTGAATATTTATTGAACATTGAATTTTTTGTGCATTTAATAGATATATGTACAATCCCGTATTCGCGAAGAGTGGACCCAAAATAAGGCAAACCCGTTTTTAAGCTTTTTGGAGATTTTGAACTCTCGGTGGCCAATTTTGGCTCTGGCTTGGAACATACTATTAGGGGGAGGAAGAATTGGCTCCCCCCGATGGCCCCTCTGTTGGGAGGGCGGGTGCGGCAAGTTGGCTAGCACCCGCCCCGGCCGGTTGAGTCTGTGGAAGGGGCAGGCGAGGCGGCCGCGGCCTGGCGCTCGCCCGAGCGGCCTGCTCGCGGGCGAGGCGGCCGCGGCCTGGCGCTCGCCCGAGAGGCCTGCTCGCGGGCGAGGCGGCCGCAGCCTGGCGCTCGCCCGAGCGGCCTGCTCGCGGGCGAGGCGGCCAGCGGCCTGGCGCTCGCCCGAGCGGCCTGCTCGCGGGCGAGGCGGCCAGCGGCCTGGCGCTCGCCCGAGCGGCCTGCTCGCGGGCGAGGCGGCCAGCGGCCTGGCGCTCGCCCGAGCGGCCTGCTCGCGGGCGAGGCGGCCAGCGGCCTGGCGCTCGCCCGAGCGGCCTGCTCGCGGGCGAGGCGGCCGCGGCCTGGCGCTCGCCCGAGCGGCCTGCTCGCGGGCGAGGCGGCCGCAGCCTGGCGCTCGCCCGAGCGGCCTGCTCGCGGCCTGGCGCTCGCCCGGGCGGCCTGCTCGCGGCCTGACCGGCGGCCTGGGGCCGTCTCGGTGCTTGGGGGCGGGGTGTTGGCGGCGTGCTTTTACCGCTGTGCCCTTGGAGGCGTTTTACCGCTATGCCCCCCGGCGTGGGCGTTTCCTATTGGCCCAAGGCTTTTTGGGCGTAGGGGTATTTTGGTCATTTCTGGCCCAGGACCCTTGGAAAAACTATAAATAGACCCCCTTGGGTGCCTTGGAGAGGGACTTGATCTTCTTCTTCTTGCTTGCTCCTCCCTTGGCTTCTTCTTGGTAGAGTTGAGAGAGCTCCTCCGAGGCACCCTAGCTCGAGCATTGGCTAGGGAGGGGAAGTGCTCAGGTAGCCTTCTGGGTGTGAGGTGGGACCTCCGCGCTAGAGCCGAGGGTCTGTTCCTAGCTTCTTGATCCTTTGGTCCGTGACGTTTTCTCGAGTGTAGTAGGTGTGAGGTCACCCCTTCCCCGAGGGACGAACTCCACGAGAGACCAGGTTTCTGGTCTCAACATTTTGGTGCGGTGAGCGTGGAGAGTGACCAGCACAGAAGATCTCAGGAGAGTGTCATGACGGGAGGTCAGGGAGGTAGTGACGATCTCGGCGAGCTCCCCACCCCAGGACCCTTTGTGGGGAGGCAAGAGTTCATGGCCTCCATCCAGGGCATCATGGAGATGCTGCGAAGCATTGCTCCTCAGGGTGGCGGCTCCACCCCGACCCCCCAGGAGCTAGCTCCCCCCCTCGACGAGTCGACTCCCAGGGGTCTAGGAGAGATGACCCCAGCGGGGGGAGAAGGAAGTGCACCAGGAAGAAGGCCAGAGAAGGAGAGGATGGGCGATGGGGTCGAGCGAGACCTCACCGGCCGGGAGCTATTCTCCAGCCCGGCGAGTGCCAACCTTCCAGGCGAGCAGGTCGCGCGAGTGGAGGTGGCGAGACCACCCCTTAGGGGGTCACCCTTCAGCGAGCTGATCATCTCAGCTCCCGTTCCCGAGGGGTTCAGAGAGCCAGACATGGCTTACTATTCCGGGAAGGATGATCCTGTTCAGCACCTGCAGTGGTTCGAGGATGCCGTCTCCATCAGACCGATGACGGACGTCTTCAAGTGTCGCCTCTTTGCGATCACGCTGAAGGAGAAGGCAAGGGACTGGTTCCATCAACTCCCCCAAGGTCGATCTATGGGTTCGAGGACTTGAGCCGAAGCTTCCAGCTCCGCTTCTCCACCTCCAAGAAGCGGAAGAGGAGTCCTGAGTCCATCTTCTTAATAAGGCAAGGGGCCGAGGAGTCGCTGGCCCGCTACGTAGACAGGTTCCAAGAGGAGATCTTGGAGGTCCAGGAGATGCCAGGGTATGCTCTCCAGATGGCCTTCACCGTTGGGCTGAAGGAGGGCTTCTTCAAGATGAGCTTGACCCGGAAGGCCCCCCTTTCCTTCGAGGAGCTGATGGAAAGGGCGGCAGAGGAGATTGCCATGGAGGCAGCCAACCCGGCATTTGTCAAGAGGTTGGAAAAGTTGACGGAGGTGGAGTCAAAGGAGCAGGGTGGCTCAAGGCATCAGGAAGGAAGAAGAAGAGAGGAGCAGAGAGCTCAGGGGTTCCAAGGACAGGAGGGTCCGGAACCAGGCTGGAGGCAGCAGGGAGGACCTGCTCAAGGTCCGGGAAGAGCTCTCATCCAAGGAGGGGGGAACTTTCATGGGGGCCAAGGGAGGTATAACTTCCAGAGGCAGGCCCCAAGGCAACTCTTACCCCCGCCGCAGCAAGCCTTGGCAATAGGAGGGGGAAGAGGTAACAGGAGAGAGCGCGCAGCCCGCCGAAAGAGGGGAGAAAGAGCGCTGATGTACTGCGACTTCCACCAGGTGGAGGGGCACGCCACAGCTACCTGCCCCGAGTTCTTGGAAGTGAGGGGCGCGAGAGGCCCTGCGCAGCCGCAGCTGCCGGTGCGGGTAGAAGAGGTTCTACCCGGAGAAGGGGGTGATGATATATGCGAGGACCGGGTCGACGTGGGAACCCGAGGTAGCATAGGAGTGATCCACGGTGGAGTGGGGGTTGAGGCCACTCGGAAGGCTAGCCTCCATGTCATGTACCGGAGAAGCGTCGCCTCAACCTCCCAGACCCCGCCCCCAGAGGAGAAGATCACCTTCTCGGTGAAGGACCTGCCGGATCATGAGGATCCGTTCTGCGATGCGCTGGTCATCCAGACGGCCATCGAAGGCTACACCGTCTCCCGGATCTTGGTTGACAACGGAAGCTCCGTCAACGTCATTTTCAAGAAGGCGTTTGATGAGATGAAAGTAGAGCCAAGGAGGGTGTTGGCCTCGGATGGACCCCTGTTCGGATTCTCAGGGGAGAGGAAGGAGGTCGAGGGTGGAGTGGGGCTCCAAGTAAAATTGGGAGGAGTCTCGAGGAACTGCCGGTTCGTCATTGTTGACGCTCCAAGCAGCTACAGCGCCATCTTCGGAAGACCCCTCATCAGCGCCTTCCGTTGCGTGCCGTCTTCATTCCACCAATGCCTCAAGTTCAGCTCAGGGGGGATCCAGGTCAGAGTCAAGGGAGACTCAAGGATGGCAAGGCAGTGCTACGTCACGGCCGTCAACACCATCTCTTGGATGGCCAAGGCAGAGGAGATGGAGAAGATCATGGAGAGCCTGAGCAGGATGGAAGTGTCCGGCGAGCGGGAAGCGGATGGCGACCACCGGGCCCAGACCCCCTGAAGAAGCCTCGTCCCGGTAGAGTCCTGTATTCTTCTTATGTTGTATTGAGTCCAGCCCCCGACCAGCTGAGTCGGGGGGGGGGGGGGGGGGGGGGTCATGTAACTCATCTTTTTCCCCGTTTGAGGATGTAGGATTTGGTATGGTTTGATTGTGTAGCTCAAGTCCTAGCTCCGATGACGATTCCGCCGCCAGGCTCTCACTAGCTGGCTGGGTAGGTTGATCTCTCGTGGTAGCCCAAGTCCTTAGCTCCGATGACGATTCCGCCGCCAGGCTCTTACTAGCTGGCTGGGTAGGTTGATCTCTCGTGGTAACCCAAGTCCTTTGCTCCGATGATGATTCCGCCGCCAGGCTCCCACTAGCTGGCTGGGTAGGTTGATCTCTCGTGGTAGCCCAAGTCCTTAGCTCCGATGATGATTCCGCCGCCAGGCTCCCACTAGCTGGCTGGGTAGGTTGATCTCTCGTGGTAGCCCAAGTCCTTAGCTCCGATGATGATTCCGCCGCCAGGCTCCCACTAGCTGGCTTGGTAGGTTGATCTCTCGTGGTAGCCCAAGTCCTTAGCTCCGATGATGATTCCGCCGCCAGGCTCCCACTAGCTGGCTGGGTAGGTTGATCTCTCGTGGTAGCCCAAGTCCTTTGCTCCGATGATGATTCCGCCGCCAGGCTCCCACTAGCTGGCTGGGTAGGTTGATCTCTCGTGGTAGCCCAAGTCCTTTGCTCCGATGATGATTCCGCCGCCAGGCTCCCACTAGCTGGCTGGGTAGGTTGATCTCTCGTGGTAGCCCAAGCCCTTCGCTCCGAGATGGTCCCGCTGCCAGGCTCCCACTAGCTGGCAGGGTCGGTGGTACCTCTCGTGGAGAGTAAGTGCTTGCACCCCGAGGTCGTCCCGCCACCCAGGCTCCCATAGCTGGCATGGCAGGTTGACACCCGAGGGGAAGTTACACTCCGCGAATACGTTGGGTTGGATGTTTCTTTCGAGCTTGTGCCAACCTCGAAAAGAGCGGGGATTGTGTACAACCCCGTATTCGCGAAGAGTGGACCCAAAATAAGGCAAACCCGTTTTTAAGCTTTTTGGAGATTTGAACTCTCGGTGGCCAATTTTGGCTCTGGCTTGGAACATACTATTAGGGGGAGGAAGAATTGGCTCCCCCCGATGGCCCCTCTGTTGGGAGGGCGGGTGCGGCAAGTTGGCTAGCACCCGCCCCGGCCGGTTGAGTCTGTGGAAGGGGCAGGCGAGGCGGCCGCGGCCTGGCGCTCGCCCGAGCGGCCTGCTCGCGGGCGAGGCGGCCGCGGCCTGGCGCTCGCCCGAGAGGCCTGCTCGCGGGCGAGGCGGCCGCAGCCTGGCGCTCGCCCGAGCGGCCTGCTCGCGGGCGAGGCGGCCAGCGGCCTGGCGCTCGCCCGAGCGGCCTGCTCGCGGGCGAGGCGGCCAGCGGCCTGGCGCTCGCCCGAGCGGCCTGCTCGCGGGCGAGGCGGCCAGCGGCCTGGCGCTCGCCCGAGCGGCCTGCTCGCGGGCGAGGCGGCCAGCGGCCTGGCGCTCGCCCGAGCGGCCTGCTCGCGGGCGAGGCGGCCGCGGCCTGGCGCTCGCCCGAGCGGCCTGCTCGCGGGCGAGGCGGCCGCAGCCTGGCGCTCGCCCGAGCGGCCTGCTCGCGGCCTGGCGCTCGCCCGGGCGGCCTGCTCGCGGCCTGACCGGCGGCCTGGGGCCGTCTCGGGTGCTTGGGGGCGGGGTGTTGGCGGCGTGCTTTTACCGCTGTGCCCTTGGAGGCGTTTTACCGCTATGCCCCCCGGCGTGGGCGTTTCCTATTGGCCCAAGGCTTTTGGGCGTAGGGTATTTTGGTCATTTCTGGCCAGGACCCTTGGAAAAACTATAAATAGACCCCCTTGGGTGCCTTGGAGAGGGACTTGATCTTCTACTTCTTGCTTGCTCCTCCCTTGGCTTCTTCTTGGTAGAGTTGAGAGAGCTCCTCCGAGGCACCCTAGCTTGAGCATTGGCTAGGGAGGGGAAGTGCTCAGGTAGCCTTCCGGGTGTGAGGTGGGACCTCCGCGCTAGAGCCGAGGGTCTGTTCCTAGCTTCTTGATCCTTTGGTCCGTGACGTTTTCTCGAGTGTAGTAGGTGTGAGGTCACCCCTTCCCCGAGGGACGAACTCCACGAGAGACCAGGTTTCTGGTCTCAACATTTTGGTGCGGTGAGCGTGGAGAGTGACCAGCACAGAAGATCTCGGGAGAGTGTCATGACGGGAGGTCAGGGAGGTAGTGACGATCTCGGCGAGCTCCCCACCCCAGGACCCTTTGTGGGGAGGCAAGAGTTCATGGCCTCCATCCAGGGCATCATGGAGATGCTGCGAAGCATTGCTCCTCAGGGTGGCGGCTCCACCCCGACCCCCAGGAGCTAGCTCCCCCCCTCGACGAGTCGACTCCCAGGGGTCTAGGCGAGATGACCCCAGCGGGGGGAGAAGGAAGTGCACCAGGAAGAAGGCCAGGGAAGGAGAGGATGGGCGATGGGGTCGAGCGAGACCTCACCGGCCGGGAGCTATTCTCCAGCCCGGCGAGTGCCAACCTTCCAGGCGAGCAGGTCGCGCGAGTGGAGGTGGCGAGACCACCCCTTAGGGGGTCACCCTTCAGCGAGCTGATCATCTCAGCTCCCGTTCCCGAGGGGTTCAGAGAGCCAGACATGGCTTACTATTCCGGGAAGGATGATCCTGTTCAGCACCTGCAGTGGTTCGAGGATGCCGTCTCCATCAGACCGATGACGGACGCCTTCAAGTGTCGCCTCTTTGCGATCACGCTGAAGGAGAAGGCAAGGGACTGGTTCCATCAACCCCCCCAAGGTCGATCTATGGGTTCGAGGACTTGAGCCGAAGCTTCCAGCTCCGCTTCTCCACCTCCAAGAAGCGCAAGAGGAGTCCTGAGTCCATCTTCTTAATAAGACAAGGGGCCGAGGAGTCGCTGGCCCGCTACGTAGACAGGTTCCAAGAGGAGATCTTGGAGGTCCAGGAGATGTCAGGGTATGCTCTCCAGATGGCCTTCACCGTTGGGCTGAAGGAGGGCTTCTTCAAGATGAGCTTGACCCGGAAGGCCCCCCTTCCTTCGAGGAGCTGATGGAAAGGGCGGCAGAGGAGATTGCCATGGAGGCAGCCAACCCGGCATTTGTCAAGAGGTTGGAAAAGTTGACGGAGGTGGAGTCAAAGGAGCAGGGTGGCTCAAGGCATCAGGAAGGAAGAAGAAGAGAGGAGCAGAGAGCTCAGGGGTTCCAAGGACAGGAGGGTCCGGAACCAGGCTGGAGGCAGCAGGGAGGACCTGCTCAAGGTCCGGGAAGAGCTCTCATCCAAGGAGGGGGGAACTTTCATGGGGGCCAAGGGAGGTATAACTTCCAGAGGCAGGCCCCAAGGCAACTCTTACCCCCGCCACAGCAAGCCTTGGCAATAGGAGGGGGAAGAGGTAACAGGAGAGAGCGCGCAGCCCGCCGAAAGAGGGGAGAAAGAGCGCTGATGTACTGCGACTTCCACCAGGTGGAGGGGCACGCCACAGCTACCTGCCCCGAGTTCTTGGAAGTGAGGGGCGCGAGAGGCCCTGCGCAGCCGCAGCTGCCGGTGCGGGTAGAAGAGGTTCTACCCGGAGAAGGGGGTGATGATATATGTGAGGACCGGGTCGACGTGGGAACCCGAGGTAGCATAGGAGTGATCCACGGTGGAGTGGGGTTGAGGCCACTCGGAAGGCTAGCCTCCATGTCATGTACCGGAGAAGCGTCGCCTCAACCTCCCAGACCCCGCCCCCAGAGGAGAAGATCACCTTCTCGGTGAAGGACCTGCCGGATCATGAGGATCCGTTCTGCGATGCGCTGGTCATCCAGACGGCCATCGAAGGCTACACCGTCTCCCGGATCTTGGTTGACAACGGAAGCTCCGTCAACGTCATTTTCAAGAAGGCGTTTGATGAGATGAAAGTAGAGCCAAGGAGGGTGTTGGCCTCGGATGGACCCTGTTCGGATTCTCAGGGGAGAGGAAGGAGGTCGAGGGTGGAGTGGGGCTCCAAGTAAAATTGGGAGGAGTCTCGAGGAACTGCCGGTTCGTCATTGTTGACGCTCCAAGCAGCTACAGCGCCATCTTCGGAAGACCCCTCATCAGCGCCTTCCGTTGCGTGCCGTCTTCATTCCACCAATGCCTCAAGTTCAGCTCAGGGGGATCCAGGTCAGAGTCAAGGGAGACTCAAGGATGGCAAGGCAGTGCTACGTCACGGCCGTCAACACCATCTCTTGGATGGCCAAGGCAGAGGAGATGGAGAAGATCATGGAGAGCCTGAGCAGGATGGAAGTGTCCGGCGAGCGGGAAGCGGATGGCGACCACCGGGCCCAGACCCCCTGAAGAAGCCTCGTCCCGGTAGAGTCCTGTATTCTTCTTATGTTGTATTGAGTCCAGCCCCCGACCAGCTGAGTCGGGGGGGTCATGTAACTCATCTTTTTCCCCGTTTGAGGATGTAGGATTTGGTATGGTTTGATTGTGTAGCTCAAGTCCCTAGCTCCGATGACGATTCCGCCGCCAGGCTCTCACTAGCTGGCTGGGTAGGTTGATCTCTCGTGGTAGCCCAAGTCCTTAGCTCCGATGACGATTCCGCCGCCAGGCTCTTACTAGCTGGCTGGGTAGGTTGATCTCTCGTGGTAGCCCAAGTCCTTTGCTCCGATGATGATTCCGCCGCCAGGCTCCCACTAGCTGGCTGGGTAGGTTGATCTCTCGTGGTAGCCCAAGTCCTTAGCTCCGATGATGATTCCGCCGTCCAGGCTCCCACTAGCTGGCTGGGTAGGTTGATCTCTCGTGGTAGCCCAAGTCCTTAGCTCCGATGATGATTCCGCCGCCAGGCTCCCACTAGCTGGCTGGGTAGGTTGATCTCTCGTGGTAGCCCAAGTCCTTAGCTCCGATGATGATTCCGCCGCCAGGCTCCCACTAGCTGGCTGGGTAGGTTGATCTCTCGTGGTAGCCCAAGTCCTTTGCTCCGATGATGATTCCGCCGCCAGGCTCCCACTAGCTGGCTGGGTAGGTTGATCTCTCGTGGTAGCCCAAGTCCTTTGCTCCGATGATGATTCCGCCGCCAGGCTCCCACTAGCTGGCTGGGTAGGTTGATCTCTCGTGGTAGCCCAAGTCCTTTGCTCCGATGATGATTCCGCCGCCAGGCTCCCACTAGCTGGCTGGGTAGGTTGATCTCTCGTGGTAGCCCAAGCCCTTCGCTCCGAGATGGTCCCGCTGCCAGGCTCCCACTAGCTGGCAGGGTCGGTGGTACCTCTCGTGGAGAGTAAGTGCTTGCACCCCGAGGTCGTCCCGCCACCCAGGCTCCCATAGCTGGCATGGCAGGTTGACACCCGAGGGGAAGTTACACTCCGCGAATACGTTGGGTTGGATGTTTCTTTCCGAGCTTGTGCCAACCTCGAAAAGAGCGGGGATTGTGTACAACCCCGTATTCGCGAAGAGTGGACCCAAAATAAGGCAAACCCGTTTTTAAGCTTTTTGGAGATTTTGAACTCTCGGTGGCCAATTTTGGCTCTGGCTTGGAACATACTATTAGGGGGAGGAAGAATTGGCTCCCCCCGATGGCCCCTCTGTTGGGAGGGCGGGTGCGGCAAGTTGGCTAGCACCCGCCCCGGCCGGTTGAGTCTGTGGAAGGGGCAGGCGAGGCGGCCGCGGCCTGGCGCTCGCCCGAGCGGCCTGCTCGCGGGCGAGGCGGCCGCGGCCTGGCGCTCGCCCGAGCGGCCTGCTCGCGGGCGAGGCGGCCGCGGCCTGGCGCTCGCCCGAGAGGCCTGCTCGCGGGCGAGGCGGCCGCAGCCTGGCGCTCGCCCGAGCGGCCTGCTCGCGGGCGAGGCGGCCAGCGGCCTGGCGCTCGCCCGAGCGGCCTGCTCGCGGGCGAGGCGGCCAGCGGCCTGGCGCTCGCCCGAGCGGCCTGCTCGCGGGCGAGGCGGCCAGCGGCCTGGCGCTCGCCCGAGCGGCCTGCTCGCGGGCGAGGCGGCCAGCGGCCTGGCGCTCGCCCGAGCGGCCTGCTCGCGGGCGAGGCGGCCGCGGCCTGGCGCTCGCCCGAGCGGCCTGCTCGCGGGCGAGGCGGCCGCAGCCTGGCGCTCGCCCGAGCGGCCTGCTCGCGGCCTGGCGCTCGCCCGGGCGGCCTGCTCGCGGCCTGGCGCTCGCCCGGGCGGCCTGCTCGCGGCCTGACCGGCGGCCTGGGGCCGTCTCGGGTGCTTGGGGGCGGGGTGTTGGCGGCGTGCTTTTACCGCTGTGCCCTTGGAGGCGTTTTACCGCTATGCCCCCCGGCGTGGGCGTTTCCTATTGGCCCAAGGCTTTTTGGGCGTAGGGGTATTTTGGTCATTTCTGGCCCAGGACCCTTGGAAAAACTATAAATAGACCCCCTTGGGTGCCTTGGAGAGGGACTTGATCTTCTTCTTCTTGCTTGCTCCTCCCTTGGCTTCTTTTTGGTAGAGTTGAGAGAGCTCCTCCGAGGCACCCTAGCTCGAGCATTGGCTAGGGAGGGGAAGTGCTCAGGTAGCCTTCCGGGTGTGAGGTGGGACCTCCGCGCTAGAGCCGAGGGTCTGTTCCTAGCTTCTTGATCCTTTGGTCCGTGACGTTTTCTCGAGTGTAGTAGGTGTGAGGTCACCCCTTCCCCGAGGGACGAACTCCACGAGAGACCAGGTTTCTGGTCTCAACAATATATCTTGGGCTTATAGGCCTATATATATATATATATATATATATATATATATATATATATATATATATATATATATATATATATATATATATATATATATATATATATATATATATATATATATATATATATATATATATATATATTATATAATACAATATGCATATTTGGATCACATCATGAAACGGATCTGATCCGTCCGATCAAACTACAGCATATATGAACCGTTGGATTCAAAGCAATGGCCTGCAAATAAAATAATAATAAAAAAAGTTACTGTTCACTTCCTTTTTTCCCCGATACCTCCCTTTCCCGCATCCCGCCCCCCACGGGCTCACCCCGCCGTCCGGCGGCCTGCCCGCCGCCCCCGGCGGGTTCGCCAGGCCTCCGGCGAACCCGCCGGGGGGCGGCGGGCAGGCCGCCGGCGGCTCCGCCGCCGGCGGCGGGGTGAGCCCGTGGGGGGCGGGATGCAGGACGGGGGATATCGGAAAAAATTTCCTTTTTTTTGGGTTTTTTTTTTAATATTTAAATACTTTATATTATTAATTAAAAAATTTTGAATTAATAAATAATTAAAATAAAAATAATAACTAATTAATAAATAAATAAATAATTATTTTAAAAATCAAAAAAATAATATTTTGAACTTTAAAATTGTTTGTCGGGCGGCGAAGCCCGCCGGAGGGCGAAGCCCGCCGGAATAACTAATTAATAAATAATTAAATAATTATTTTAAAAATCAAAAAAATAAAATTTTGAACTTTAAAATTTTATTTTTGTTTGTCGGCGGCGAAGCCCGCCGGAGGGCGGGCGAAGCCCGCCGTAATGTGGCGAAGCCCGCCGGGGGCGGGCGAAGCGGAATGCGGGCGAAGCCCGCCGGAATGCCAAGCGGGCGAAGCCCGCCGGAATGCCAAGCGAGCGAAGCCCGCTTGATTGCGGGCGAAGCCCGCAGCGACGCATCGAGAACGGGCGGAGCCCGTTCGAATAATATAGAGATGCCACAAAGCCAGTGCCCAGGGCAGCGCAAAATATATCCTTTATTCAGTTTGTCACCAATACTTTAACCGAGACATTTGACTTTCTGTCAAAAGAATGTGTAAGATCAAATGTCAAATTACAATAGTGTTTTTAAAACTTACAAGAGATCAAATGTCTTTCATTAATAATATAGAGATGCCACAAAGCCAGTGCCCAGGGCAGCGCAAAATATATCCTTCATTCAGTTTGTCATAATTTTTGTGAATATAAACTTAACATAAAGTAAAGAGATGAGGGGGATTCTTTTTAAACTCAAATAAATACAAAAATAGAATTTATTTCTAAAATTTGAAAAATTTATAATAATGTAGGATAAAACTGGAAAGATGGGTTTTTTTCATCCAATGATGTCTCTAAACATAAACACACTTTATAACTTAGGGGATGTAGTGAGAATATTATCCCATGAGAACTCATGCTTAAACTCTACTATCGCGTAAAACCTAAAAAACCCTAAACCCTAAACCCTACATATGAGGGGCGTATTTAGAATATAATTTCACGTTGTTTGGAATGGTGGTGGCGGTCGCAAACGCAAGGATTAAATTGTCATTCATTAAGAACCACCTAACAAACTTCATCTGTTTAAACATGAAAGTGGATGAAGCTTCTTAGGTGGGCGTGAACGAATGACAATTAACCCCCCCCCCCCCCCCCCAACAGTTCATGACCGCCACCACCATGCCAAACGGAGCTGTAGTATTGTGCGTTCAGAAAACATGATGGTCACCTCCATCGATTATAAATTAGGGTTTGCGTTGAACGCTAAAATATAATGCATCGCAAGTGTACGGAACCAAACATTTAACACGATGGTGAAGATCGGAGAGGCCCCAGATGTTTACAAAGCACACAAGATCACATGATAACCCAATGCAGCACTGATTCGAGTCAACCGCAACGCGAAAAACAAACCAGAAGAGCGGGCCACATCAAGTCTTAAGGTACATTTAGCACGGCGGTGAGAGTCGCGAACCTGATGGTTAAGAACCGGCATCCATTTGGCATGGCATTTTTGTTTCGGCGAGCTTAGACAAAAACAGCACCGTTGTAAAATGTGACCAACGGCCGATCCAAAAACAGCACCGTTGTAGGCAGACTGCGGGTAATGGATTGGAAATTAATTTAGAGGGTGCACATAGCTGAGACTAGTTTACAAATAGCCAAATTTAGTTTACGAATAACCAGTTTCGATCTACTAATAACCAAATTTTAATCTGCTAATAACAAATCACACAAAAAATGAGTGTGTCAGTGTCTCTTCGATCTCCCCTTTGAATCTACCCCTGGACACGACAACGGTTATGACCGCCCCCAAGAAAAAAGAGCTAATTTTGAACACAAATGAATGGAGTTACGAGGTAACGACAGTTCACAACCACCGCATTCACGGCCGCCGCTACCATGCCGAACGAACCCGTGATCAACACAACACACGACCCCCGACAGAATAACTCAATCACTAGACTTACATTATTAAAGTTTCATGCCTATGCTGAATGTAGCCGAGTTCTCATAGCAAATTTTGGTGACACCTCACACACTCTTTTGCCTAAAATTTGAATGTCTCAAACATATGCATGCTTCATTTTGATCTGACCCTAAAATTGCATATAATTACATTGTTGACACCAAACAACAGTCTGGTGCAAGCTTTTACATTAGTGTGATGAGTCAGGCTGCTGAGATGAGATATTTCTATTAGAATAATTCATTGTTGTAGTGTAGTAGTTGTAGTAGATACCTGTAAATCAAGCTGCCGAACTAGTACGACTGATCTGATCTCCGCGTATCGCGTCCCTGCAAAAAACTATCCGTGTTAGAATTACATCTTGTTCACATGAACGATGACGAAGGCCGAAAAAGGAGAAGAATAAGGTGTGGTGCACTTTATTTCAAGTTTCACTTAGAATATTACGGTATGGGATAAAAAGAAGGGTAACCCCCAGAAGCATCCAAGCGAAGCGAGGGTCCGGGAAAGGGTCCTCACCACAAGGACGAAATATAGGCAAACCTACCCTGGATTCTTGCATTATGGGATATTTTGGAAAATTCATCTGCATTGCGGAGTAATATATATAATTCCCTACTTGCAAGATTTGGGGTTGTACCAACACAGGCTCTGTTTGTTTGGGCGTTGTAGCACCGTCTCCGACGGGAGAAAAAGACCACAAAAAATAACATGTGTTGGGTAAACCTCCATTCCCACTGCAACAGCGGTGGGGAAGACCAAAAACTCCATTTTTGGCCTCCATTCCCACCGCATGTGAGTTCACATTTCCGCCACAAACGAGAGTTTATGTTCCCGCTGCTTCCTCTGTTCTCACTAGAGCTGTCACTTAAAACCGCAAACCGCAAACCAAACCGGAACCAAACCGAAATCGCAAAGAACCACACCAAACCGTTTACAAATTATTCGGGTTCTGGTTTGAATTTTGGAACCGTGAACAACATTGGTCCGGGTGTGGTTCTTACATTTTATTATCCGGACCGGAACCGCAACATACAAGACTCAAGCGGTTCCAAGTTTTTTAGACCCGATCCGAACCGGACCGAAGTAAAATCGAACCGCAACCTGTTTATTATTATTATTATTATTATTATTATATTGTTATTATTTTATAATTTATCTACAATATTTATACTTACTATCACGAGTGAAGCTGGTGCAGTTTGAACCCAAACCACAATCACACTAAAGGGGGTCGATTTTACACCGAACAAAACTTCACCGCATAAAAACCGCGTGGTATGGTTTGACATTGATGCGGTTTAGAGTCAATTCTTACAGTGCAATTTTGATTTTTATACAGTTATATAATATATTTCCAATTTTACTTACATATTTTTTTTGAAATATTTTATTTAAAAAATATATAAGATATACAACTACTATTTATTAATAATCATGAAAGACAACTAATTATAGCCGATTGTTACAGTTGAGCATGTGGACAAAACGTGCGCAAGCCAACTCGACGTCGTGGCAAGTCTACATGCGTAGGAAGGCGATGAATACTATCCCACCGATCGTGTAAAAGACCGTCGAGAACTGCGCAACATAATTATTTCTATTTTGATGTTGTTTTCAGTTATACTATTTGCAGCCCGCTTTTATTTCATTCCGCCAAGTTTGATTTTGATTTTAGTTGGAACCGATTGGAACCGATTGGAATCAGACCAAACTGCATGGAACCAGACCGAACCGTTAGTGACCGGTTTGGTTTTGATTTTTGTTGAACGTAACCGGAACCGTTAACACGACGGTTCCAAAAATTAAGCTGGAACCGGAACCAGTCAAACCAAATAAGATTTTGGTTCTAATTTGACGAACTGTTACCTCAGTGGTTCAGTTCATGGTTTTAGTAGAACCGGAACCGAACTAGAACTGTGACAGCTCTAGTTCTCACCGTTCAAAAAAACAGAGCCATAGTTGCTACCTTTGCTTCGCGTTGCATGTGGACATGGCCCTAGTTGCTACCTTTGCTTCTCGTGTAAATCTATGATATGTGTGATTTCTTCTTTAATCCATTATCTGTAAGAATTAAGAGTTAGGCTCCATTTGGCACAGAGTTTTTGCTCCGGTGAGTTTGGACAAAAATGCACACCGTCTAGAATGCATGTTTACCATGACCTCCACCAAGAAGAGAAAAACTAGTTTTGAACATAAAAGTGGATGAAGTTCCTTAGGGGAGGTCGGGTGTTCACCACTGTGTTCACGACCGCCAAACGGAGCCTTAAGAGTAGTCCCAAAGTGCAATAGGAAGTGTTTTCATTCAATAAAAAAGTGCTTTCACAAACTATGGACTGATTGAATGCAGTGATAGTGAACTAGTATCTTGGAAGCAATCCATAAGGTTGTGAATAGTTAAAAGAAAATTTGGGTACAATTTTCTTTAGTAAATAAAAAGTTAACAATGTATGCAGCATTTTATAGAGATGAATGACAAAAACATATTTTAGAAAGCCTGCCACAAATATTTGTGGGATTAATGATAATGAACTAAGAATATATTTTATTTACCTTCATTTATTTTATTTTTTTTAAACTAACCTCCTCATGAAGATTGTGGAGCAAGAATATTGCAGAAATAGGAAGCATGGGGGACATTATTATTATTTCAAAATGAAGGGGAGCCTTGGCGCACCGGTTAAGGTGTTGCCATGTGACCTCGAGTCTGGGAAGCGGCCTCTTGCCAAAATGCAAGGTAAGGTTTGTCTACATTTCACCCTTGTGGTGGGACCATTCCCCAGACCCTCGTTGCACGGGGATGCTTTGTGCATCAGACTGCCTTTTTTTAAGAAATCTAATTATGGTACCTACAAAAATACAAATTCTTGATATGTTTATGTAACATCCATAAGAGGATTCTATCTAATGTAATATTATGAAAATTTTACAAAATGCTGCATATAGCTGCTAAAGATACTGTGATGATTTTGATCAAAAAATGTCTATTCTAAGGGAAAAAAAGCTGCAGGTACTTAAAGAAATGAATACCTCTAATGGGGTGGTAGCAAAGATATCTCAATTTCTTGAAGTGACCTTCCCTTTGTTTCCACCACATTCCTCCTAACAAAAGCTGCTGCAGTCAAGCAGAAGCATGCGAAAATTGTGTACAAAATCTTTGCCCCTAGTAATTCCAATGCCGGCAAGAACAGCAGGCCGACGAAGAAATTGATGACCTGAAATTACCATCATCACGAACCATTATAATCATCTTTCGAAAAGAAAGCTAGAACACTGCAATTTCTAATGAGTTCAATAGGGGTGATGGATACAAGATTATAACCAAATTTTACGTGTAAATTTCCCCGAGCGATAAGGGCTATGCATTAAACTTACCCAATGCACGGACATGCAAATGGCCATAGCCTTGTCTCTGATTTTGTTAGGAAATATCTCAGGTAAAAGAAGACCGGGGACTGGACCAGCTCCGAGTGCAAAGGTAAAGACAAATCTGCAAGAAATAATTATGAACAAAAGCGATCTAGCAATGAGCATGGTGTAGAAGCAGTAGTACTACTGGAATATTAGGACAATCTGTTGAACAGATTGATTGATGTTGATCTCTCTTTAAAATTTCAATCATATCCAGATGGCCAGTTTTGTTCCCTGAACCATCTGTTAAAAGTAATTGTGAAGATTTGAAAACCTTATGTTATGGGTCTTATTTGGGGCTTTGTTGGAGGTGGCGGTGCAGGCGGAGATATGAGAGGGGAGCTGAGCTCAACTCATGAAGAATGCGAGGGTGAGGAAGAAGAGGAACCGTGCACAACCCTAACCCTAGGGGATTAAGAGGAAAACTAGAGAGAGGGAAGAACTTGAGAGAGAAAGAGAAATTGATTTCATTCTTTGATCTCTCTTACATGACCCAAGGGTCCCCTTATATAGAATCCCGACGGCATGAGCGTAAATACCTAATAAAAGAAAAATGCACCACATCAAACATCTAGACTCAATTGACTCATAACAATGACGCGACTCATACAGTCGACTTGATACAATTGACTCAATGCCAGTATATTCATAATAATATAACCGCTCGATAAATAGCGGCGTGGAACTCCTAAGTCCTAACACATTACCATACCTATCTTTACAATTTTGTATCAAGATGCAATTAATTGAAATTGATGGTTGAGATAGAAGCCATCAGTTCATACAAATTATTTCTGATATTTCATTGTAAAATCATGATAAAAGTGCACCTTAGAAGAAAGGTGAGTACAAAACGCATAGTTCACAGCAATCAAGATGATACGATACAATTTTAAAATCAATCAAACTTATTAAAAAATATAAATAGAGACAAAAATATAATAAAAATGCTAATAAATAAATAAGAATATTAAAAAATACAAATTTTGTACATAAAAGACACCGTGTCGAAATTCTAGAACTCTCTCCACCGGATACTGGACATGCTGAACACTGAACATGTTGAGCATGGGGGACCCTTGCATGCTCTGATAGTAACTAGTAAAATCAAGACAAGCTTGGATAACAAAAGAGAGGGGAAGCAGTAGATGACAACAATATGGAAGCATCAATGGTTAACTTAAAGAAACTTGAACCTGCTTCAGCACAAAATACGTTCTTTCGTGTTTACTAATTTGGGGTTTACTTCAATGTTCTCTGAATCGCAAGTCAGTAAAATGGCATATGCATAAACAACAAACAACAACAACACTCAAGCCTTTATCCCACTACAATGGGGTCGGCTATATGGATCCTTTGGCGCCATTGTGCCATATCTTTTGTCAAGTTGGAACCCGAGTCCGGGCGGTTAGCCGTTCTAGTCGCAGCGGTCTGGCGGTTTGGATGAGCGGCCTGTCTGATAGTCTTCCCAGCGGCTTGGTTAGAGTTCACAACAGCGGCCTGTTGGCTATCCGCAGCAGCGGCCTAAAGGTTTGCCGCAGATGCGGTCTGGAGGTTTGCCGCAACAACGGTCAGGTGGGTTGTCGCAGCAGTGATCCAGAAGTTAGCCGTCGCAGCGGACTGGGAGTAAACCGCAGCGGCCTGTTGTTAACCGCTTCGGCAGTCTGGGTGTTAGCCGCCGCGAATGTTCAGAGACCGTGCCGTGTTGTATTCTTTGTATGGTTGGGCGGTTTGACTGCGTCAAACCGCTCTAGCCGCGCGGCTTGTATTTAGTCTCACATCGTTGGTTGTATTCTCTCATCTTCCCCTTTTTCTATAAATAAGGGGGCATACCTATGTAATAATTATCCTTTTGGAGCAATAAAATTTGTCTTTATTTAGCTCTTTTTCATATGGTATCAGAGCGAACCGATCCTTTGCTCCAAAGAGATAGTTGTTTGTTTGTCTAACCGTTTTCGATTAGCTTCTTCCAATCTGCTTCCGGTCTGCTTCTTCCAGCCCTGCCCTCCCTTCTTGTAGCTGTTTCTGCGACTTGTTTCCTTGCGAACGTTTCTGTTTGCGCGGCCTTCCTTGCTCGCCGCTCTGCCTTGCTCTTTCTTGCTTGTGGCTGCTTGTTTGTGCGGCCTTTGCGGGTTTCTTGCTGCACGACTTCTTTGCTAGTCGCTATTCTTTGCGACTTGTTGTGTTCGCGCGGCTTCCCTGCTGTTCGCGCTTCTGTCTTTCTTCTGTGCTTCGTGCGGGTTGCTTTCTCTACTCACGCGGTCTCTCTTTTTTTGCGACCTGCTCTTTTTCGGCTTGAGCTCTTCTTGGTCGCCTGCTCGTGGCCCTTTGTTCGCGCGGTTTGTTCTATTAAACCGTGCGGTCTGATGTTGTTCTCTATGGCCACTCCTTCTCTTGCTACTTCTGATGCTGCTCAGTTGTCTACTACAGGAAGGTGGCTCATTGATTCTGGGGCTACTAATCATATGACGGGGAATTCTCGTCCTTTCTCTTCTCTTGACAGGAATAACCGGTTGCCTCCGGTTCTTACTGTGGATGGTACTCCGTCTCCGATTTCTGGGTCTGATACGGCGCATGTTATTCATTCTCTAGAGCTTCGTGACACTCTTGTGCCGAGTTTTTCTTGCAATCTTCTTTCTGTCACTGCTCTTTGCAAATAGTTGAACTGTGAAGTTGTTTTTACTGCTTCTACCTGTGTTTTTCGGGTCCCTCACTTCGTGGAGTCGATTGCAACTGGGACTGCAAGCAGTGGCTTGTTCAATCTTGATACCGCTTCTGCTTTTTCATCCGCTTTTTTACTTCAGTGGTATCTTCGCCTTGGACATCCTCCTCCCCGGATTCTTTATTAGCTTCTGCCTGATTTATCTCGAGAGACTTCTTTTCTTAATTGTGAGGCTTCTCAATCTGGCAAACATCACCGATCTACTTTTCCCGCTAAGCAGGGCCGTAGTTCTTCTCGTCCCTTTGACCTTGTTCATTCGGATGTTTGGGGTCCTGCTCCCCTTCCGGCTGTTGGTAGGGGTAATTTCTCTCGGTGTACGTGGTTGTATTTGTTACATGATCGCTCTGAAATATTTTCTATTTTCACAGCGTTTTACAATGAGATTCGTACACAATCTGATACGAATATTAAAATTCTTCGCACTGATAATGCTAAAGAGTATCTCAGTCTGTCAGTCATCAATTTCAGTCATTTTGTGTGGATCATGACATTGTCCATCAAACTATTTGTCCTTACACTTCTCAATAGAATGACGTTGTTGAACGCAAGAATCGTCATCTTCTCAATGTGCCTCGTAACCTTGTCACTCATATGCATGTTCCCCAGTCCTATTGGAGTCATGTGGTTCTTCTCTCTTGTTTTCTCATTAATCGAGTTCCGTCTTCGATTCTCAATAGAAAGACTCCATTTTTCATCTTGTATTCTGATGGGACTCCGTTTCCTTTACCTACCCGAGTCTTTGGATGCAAAGCGTTTGTTCACTCACCTTCTTCTGGTCGTGACAAACTCTCTCCTCGCTCCGTTAAGTGCATTTTTCTGGGTTATTGCCAAACACAGAAAGGATATAGGTGTTTTGATCTTGTTCTCCGGAAACAATATGTTTCTGCAGATGTCACTTTCTTTGAAGATGCCCCGTTCTTTTCTTATCCCTCCATTCTTCCTTTTTCTACTGATTCTGTTTCTTTTCCTTTTGTGTTCAGCACCTCTTCCAAAGCTTGCACTTCTTCCTTCTCTTTCTACTTCTGATTCTCCTACTGTCACTAATTCCTTTACTGAGCTGCTGCCAACAGCCCTTGAGCCAGCTGTCTCTCCTTCGGGTGAAACTGATACAGTCTACATGACAGACCTTGATCTTCTGATTGCTCTTCGAAAAGGTGTTCGATCTTGCACTCAACATCCCCTTTGGGATGTGGTCTCTTATGTGCAGCTATCTCCTCTGTCTAAGAGCTTTGCTCTTGCTCTATCAGTGAATGTTCTTCCCGTCTCATATCAATATGCTCTCAGCATTCCTCATTGGAAAGCTGTTATGGATGAAAAGATGAAAACTCTCACTGAATGGGGTCTTGGACTCTTGTTCCTACCCCTATTGGAACTGATGTGGTTGGCTGTCGTTGGGTATTTGTCATCAAATTTCTTCCTAAATGTACTATTGATCGTTACAGAAGCCGGTTTGTTGCCAAAAGATTTACGCAAACTTATGGTGTGAATTTCTTTAATACTTTCTCTCATGTTGCTAGGATTACTACAATTCGTGTTCTTTTTTGTGGCTGTCAACAGAGACTGAGAAATGTCTCAGTTGGATGTGAAAAATGCTTTTCTTTATGGTGATTTGCATGAGACAGTCTATATTGAGAAACCTCCTGGGTATGTTGCTCTGGGGGAGTCTCATGTCTGTAGATTGCGGAATGCTATTTATGATCTCAAGCAAAGCCCGATGACCTGGTTTGACAAATTCAATGAAGTTATTTTTGTTGTTGGATTTGTTTGGAGTGTTGTAGATCATTCTTTGTGGATTCGCAAAACCTCGGCTGACCTTGTTGTTCTTGCAGTATACGTGAATGACATTCTTCTTACAGTGGATGATAAAAACGACATTGATATGACAGAAGCAACTGTTTCAGTATTTTGTTACCAAGGATATGAGGTCTCCTAAATACTTTCTGTGGATTGAGATATCTCGAAAATCTGGTTCTATTGTTCTATCACAACGGGAGTATGCCTTAGATCTCTTGAAAGAGACAAGTCTTCTTGGGGCTAAACTCGTTTGGTCTCCTATGTCTGTTGGAGATGACAAATGCTGGAGTGAGAATTCTCCTATTCTTGAAGATATCACCAGAACTTGTGGGTAAACTTATTTATCTGACAATCACAAGAACAGATATTTATTATGCAGTAGGGAAAAAGAGCTAGTTTATTTAAGCCCCCAGAGAATGTCATCTGCAGTCAGCTCTAAATATCTTAAAGTATATAAAAGGTGCACAGGGAAAAGCACTCTTGTTTCAGAAAGGGGGACATTTGAAGGTTGATGTTTATTCTGATGCTAGCTACGCAGATGACAAGGAAGATAGGAAGTCTACCTCTTGTTTCTGCACTTTTGTTGGAGATAACCTAGTCAGCTGGAAGAGTAAGAAACATGATGTTGTTGTCAGGTCAAGTGCAGAAGCTGAATATAGAAGCATTGTTCAAACTGCTTGCGAGTTGAAGTGGCTACATGCACTCTAGCTGGATCTGGGAGAGGTATATGATCATCCACTATCGATGTTTTGTGACAATAAAACAACTATATATTTCAAGGAATCCAGTCTTGCATGAGAGTACGAAACATATCAAAGTGGATTGCTATTTTATCAGAGAGGAGATATTGAAAAATCAAATATGTACTCTGTTTGTTACATCTGGTAAGGAGCTAGCTGATTTCTTCACAAAGCCAATTACCTCATTCTCGAAAGTTTGTAGCAAGCTGGCATGGTTGACATAAATGTTCCATCTTGAAGGGGAGTGTTGGAACCCGAGTCCGGGCGGTTAGCCGTTTTAGTCGCAGCGACCTGTCTAGTCAGCGGTCTGTCTGGTCAGCGGTCTGTCTGATAGTCTTCTCAGTGGCTTGGTTAGAGGTCGCAGCAGCGGCCTGTTAGCTAGCCGCAGCAGTGGCCTAAAGGTTTGTCGTTGATGCGGTCTGGAGGTTTGCCGCAGCTGCGGACAGGTGGGTTGTCGCAGCAGTGGTCCAGAAGTTAGCCGTCGCAGCGGACTGGGAGTAAACCGCAACGGACTGTTGTTAACCTCTTCAGCAGTCTGGGTGTTAGTCGTTGCGGGTGTTTAGAGACTGCGTCGTGTTGTATTCTTTGTATAGTTGGGCGGTTTGACTGTGTCAAACCGCTCTAGCCGCGCGGCTTGTATTTATTCTTACATCGTTTGTTGTATTATCTCATATCCCCTTATTTTTATAAATAAGGGGCATACCTATGTAATAATTATCTTTTTGAAGCAATAAAATGTCTTTTTTTAGCACTTTTTCACATGTCATAATCTCACTAATGCCCAAGTACATCATGTCTTTCCTTATAGTTTCATTCCAAGTCTTTATTGGTCTACCCTCTCCCTGTTTAACATGCCTAGTGAGTAGACTCACAACGCCTAACAGGTGCTTCTAATGGTCTCCTTTATACATGTCCAAACCATCTTAATCGAGCTTCTCGCATCTTCTCTGCAATTGGTACTACTCCCGTCTTATCCCTGATACATTCATTCCTAATTTTATCCAATCTCGTGTGTCCACACATCCACCTAAGCGTTCTCATCTTCGCAACTCCCATTTTTTGCACATGTACACAATTTACTGCCCAACATCAGAACCATAGAGTGTAAATTGGCATAGGCATATTTTTTAAAAATTAAGAAAATACAAGATTATGTTATGAGTCCCCACCATCTGTCGACGATTACGCATATTTCATTTACATGTCTTTATGTATATTATTTCAAGTGTTTGAGTCGAATCATAGTTATGACTAATTAGAATCGTCAAATTGTAGTATTGCACATCTACTTTTAGTTTTGGGTATTTACATCCGCGACACTTGAAAGGCTTTAAATATACCCATTGAGTCATTTTATGGATGATGAATGAAATTAACCAAGTTCTCTTCCTCTCTCTAGTTCTCCCTTCTTCCTAAATAGGGTTTAGAGTTGAGCAAGGCTCCAGGTCTTCCTCTCCCCCTCACATCCTCCGCAGGTAGAGCTCGTCTCCCTTTTGTATCTCCGCCTCCATTGTCATGTTCGACGAAGCCCCAAAGTAGGCCCATAACAGATTCATACACAAACTTAAGAGCAATAATATTAAATAAATAAATCAGCTAGTATTTTGTAGAAATTTCATGTCAACAATTTGGATTGTTGGCGCACAAGTACTACGATGAGAAGGAGAGGTATGGCACTTACATTAACATTCCACAAACAGAGAGATAAACTGTCCCAGAACCTAGAATTTGATAGCTGGCGGCAAAAACCTGTAGGCCCATCGCTGCTGCCTGAACCAGTACAGTTGTTCATAGCAGTTGTAATAGTAGTTGTAGCAGGTATCTTGAAAAGTATTAATGAGAATTTCTTAAGATCAGGCTATTAATAGATTACCATTCCAACAAAGCTCCCAAAGAGCAGCACCTTCCGTCCCAGCTTATCCATCAGAATCATTGCAATTATCGAACCTGCATGCAAGAGAGAGAAATCACATTAGCATGCTTGTTAATGAACGTAGAATCTTGTGAACACGGATCGGTGCGTATTTTAACATGCATAAAATAAAGAAATAAAAATGTTTCATTTATTTCTAATTATATTCAATTCGTGTCCATAGGCTTAAATCCAGTTAGTTAAAGTATTCTGAAATGTTAATGCCTTCCAACTCTCTAGTCCTCAAACACGGGAAATTGATTATATGGCCCGTTAATTCTCTTGCTTCAGGAGCTTTAAGGCATCCACAATGTTATGGAAATCGAGCAAAAACAAAACACAAACATCGAAACATAAACTTATGTGGTTCACCCTAAGATGGATACATCCACGGGCAACGAGAAGTCACCCGCAAAAACAAAACACAAACATCTAAACATAAACTTGTGTGGTTGACCCTAAGATGGATAAATTCACGGGCAGCGAGAAGTCAATTATTACTATGCGGAAGAACATGATTACTACAAGGAGGCGGGTGAGGAATGAAATTTCCTCCGTCGTAATACATGACCCTAAAATGTGCGGATTTTTTATACAACACTTTGCTGATGGGAGGGACTACTTGTTTATCAAGTTCACAATACTTTGCATGCCCCTGTCTACAAATTCTATCCATGTCCATCAACTTAAGGAGATCTTCATTACAAACTAACTTTTTTTTCTCTTACTCCATAGCAACGATTGGATTTGAAAAAGGGTTGGGTTGAGACTGCCACCTTCAAAGCAGCAGCAATTTGAGAAACCATGGTAACCAGATAACACTTTCCTATTCATCATCTTCAACTAAGGGTGCAAGTTGAGTTGAGACAACTCGTGAGCTCGATGAACAGGCTCGAAAAAGAAGCTCAAACTTGAGCTCATATGTCCTTGTTCGTGAGCTTGCGAGTTTTTTGAAGGTTTTCTTAATTCTTTATATATATATATATATATATATATATATATATATATATAGAGAGAGAGAGAGAGAGAGAGAGAGAGAGCTCATAAGCACAAAATATCATGAGCAGCTTCAGCTCGTGAGCTCGTGAGCGGAGCTCAAGCTCCATATAAAGGCCTCGAGCTCATAAGCACAAAAGATCATGAGCAGCTTCAGCTCGTGAGCACGTGAGTGGAGCTCAAGCTCCATATAAAGGCCTCAACCTCGAGCCTATCTATGCAAGCTGGTTGAGCTCGAGCTCGAGAATTTGGTTGGATTCGCTCGAGCTTGACTCATTTGCACCCCTAACTTCTTCACCTACTACTTCCAAAATCTTGTTTACACCCCTAACTTCTTCACCTACTACTTCCAAAATCTTGTTTAAAAATACCCTTAATTTCTAAGTTTATTGATGCAAACATCTTTCATTATGCTAATTGTGGGTTTGATAAGCATCATCACATTACTTTAGTAATAAAAGATTTTCCCAACATTTTTATCTGTTTCATATGGTTGTTGTCAATGAATAAAGCGATGAACTAGAGTAAAAAATTCATGAATAAAACAAATATGTTACGGGTCCTTTAATGACGTTATTTAGTATTAATTATTTTTTAATGTCTTATTCTGCTTTAAGAGTCACGTCCTTATATGACGTATCAATTTTAGTCGCATGTCCAAGTCGGTCGTTATTTCCTTTAATGTTCTTTCCTTTTTTGTGTCGATTGTTTGTCCTATTTAAAGGACCTAGTGGGTCGTGTATCGGTTTGAATGAAAAGTCTAGTTTACTTGTTCTCTTATTTTGAGATATTGGCAGCTCTCTCCTCTAACGAGTGAGCCCCGCATAGACAGCTGCGGTTCCGGCTTCACGGTATCCTCCACCATCGCCATCTTCTTCGACTCTGATCACTACGGCGGATTATCATTGTTACGGAAATAGGCCCGTAACAACTTGGTACCAGAGCCAATCGATCCCCCTCACCCAGCAACGCTCGCCAAAGCCGCTGCACTTTTGAACCTTCCCCAAAAACACGTCTGCATCAATAATCAGCCCCCAACCTTCTCTGAGTTCCACGACAACAAACAGAGCCCCTCTTCACCAACTGGAGGTCGGACCTTACGACTACAATAAAGCCTCTTGAACCAGCGGGTGCCTCTCCTCCAAACCCCGACGGATTTCCAATCGAACGACAACTGCGGCGTCATCGTCGATCTCGGCCGACTGGTAACCTACCTCCTTCGGCCGCAAAACCGCCTGCATCGCCCTCCGTCGAGTCAGTGACGACACCAGTGGAACCGCTCCTTCAAAGACGTCATCACGTCGTTTCAGGTTGGCGTGCAACCTGGCGTCCACGTCGTTCCATCAGTACATGCGACCTATTTAGGAAGGAGGCGTCAATTCACGCGAACCTGAAACGCATGCAGGAAATTTTTTTAATTTGTTTCCTTTTCGAGCCACCTTCGCGGGACCAGCTGGATTGGATAAATCCTGGCTAGAATAAAATACAAGAATTGCGGCCGATTTACTTCAGATTACAAATTATCAAACCACTCGCCCCTTTTTCAGCCTCGTGCAGAATTGTAACAACTTTTAATTCCACCATTGGGAGATGTCGCGGATCATGCGACAATTCCCAAAATGTGGACTTCGAGCAATCCAATCATCCAACCACCCACTCTGTATCTCGTGCCACCTCCATCCACAATATGGGAGACTCGGCCGACTTCTTGGATGCTATGAATAGGCTACACGCATGTTGAAACCGGAATCCGGTCTCCTGTGGAGTTCGACTCTTGGGGAAGGGGTGGTCTCGCGCCTACTTCGCTCCTGCAAGAAAAACAACAAAGAAGACAAGGAGAAACAGACCCAAGGGCTCGGCAGGGAGGTCCCACCACACACCCGGAAGATCTCAGAGCGCTTCCTCTCCTTAGCCAGATGCCGAGCTAAGGTACCCTCAGAAAGCACTTGAAAACTGGAGCAGGGAGGCACTGAAAGCGTGCCTTCTGAGGTACCCCTTGGGTCTTACTTATAGTTTTTGGAATCTGAACTGCCAATAACCAGAAGAACTGACCTGAAAATACCAAAAAGCCCTTGGTTGGGTCTGCCAACAGCCAAACTCCGCTGTTCCGAACAGCTATGCGCAGTCCAACCTGGTCTGCCAACAGCGTGGCTCCGCTGTTCTGAACAGCTATTCGCACCCATGGGGGGGGGGGGGGGGGTCAGCTCGCCATCAATCCCTCTCCGCGAGAGGCGGGCGCGACCTGGCTCTAGCGGCTCGCCTATTCTTCTCGGGCGAACTCGAGTCGGACCGCCGCGACCCGCCAGTCCTCTGCCGAGGCGGATAGGTGGCCAGGTCGCGTATAGGGGACGGACTTGCGGCCATTGTGACCCTCCGAACGGCTCGCAGATCGCGGGTCGTCGAGCCCATCCGCGAGAACCGGTTCGACGAATGGCGCCCCCCGCTCCGGTCGACGATTCTCTGAGCGAGCGGGAGGGGTAGGGGAGTCGTCTCGCCTGGCTCGCTCGCCTGAACTGAGCGGGAGCGGACCAGCCTCTTGCCGCATGTCTGCTTGTTGCTTGGGTGCGGGTCGCGGGACTGGGTCCGCTCGATCTTCCAGGTGGGGCCCGATCGACGAACACGGGGTTGTACACAATCCCCACTCTTTTTGAGCTTGATAAAGCTCGGAAAGAACCATCCAACCCGCGTGTTCGGCGAGTACTGTGCTGAGCTGGCAGGGAATCTTCTGGTGGGGCCCCACTATTCGGCTATAAATATACCACTGAGCCCAGGGGGTGGGGGTCTCCCCAGACCATCTCGTTTTTCAAGCGGACTGCAGCTTCCTGATGCCGGTCAACGAAGAGGTGCGAGCCCGCCTGGCGGCCGCGGGCCAGAAGACTCGGGAGGAGGCCCTCGAGGCCGCCCCTTGGTTAGCGCGTGGGTCTCCCGGCCCTCTCTTTAGGCCGGTAAAGGGAAAGATTGTGAGGCGGTCCCCGGCGAATAACTTCCTGGGTTCCGGCTCGGCGGCTGGTGTCGAGGTCGCTTCTGAGGTACGCGACCTTCCTTCTCGGCTTGTTGTTACATTTCTGATCCTTTGTCTTGCAGGCATTGCCTCGTGAAGACGAGGGGGGCGGGGGGGATGATCGCCCCCCGCCCTTGTCGTCTGAGAGGGCTGCTAGTCCCTCAGGTCTGGACCGCCCACCCCCGAATACCCCTCGCTCGCCAGTTCCCCCGGATTAGGGAAATCTCTTGCGGCCTTCGAGGGAGATCCCTTTCAGGGTCGGCCGGGCTCCTCTCGTCCTTCCATCGGTATGGACGACGTGACAATCCCTGGTAAGCTCGTGCTCAGCGCTTGCCTTGTTCTCGCTCGTTCCTTCTGAATCGCCCTTTTGCAGGCTACAACATGATCTCCTCCGAAACAGAGATGAGTGAAGGTACTCGCCTCCGCCTGACGTGGAGGGTGTTTCAGATTACCTGGGCGACCCGACTAATGCGGTGGGGATGAAGAGGCAGGTGACGCGGCTGTTCCAGAAACATACTCTGCTGCTTCAGGAGCTCGTGAAGAGGGTCGACCAAGACAAGGCCGACACCGAGGCTCGGCTCGCGGCCCTGGAGGGGGCCCCGCGCGCAGCAGAAGGTGGCGAGGTCACCTCGCCCGGCGTGCACATTACGCGGGACGAGGAGCGCCTAAGGAGTGCCTCGGAACAAGTTGGCCTGGCCCAGCAGGAGCTGGTGGCGGTGCGCGATTATCACTATCCTCGCGTGCCGCCGCGAACCGGAACGCAACGGCGGGGCAGATGGAAGTGGATCCAGTACTGATCCACCCTTCCTCCTCCCCTGTTCGTGGGATGTCGCTGGGTTGCTACTATTTCAAAGACTTATTATGTATCTGTAATGATTTGCGACTCTCTTTGCCCGCCTATGAGCCTGATTTTTGATTTCTGATGCATGTCGAAATTACCATGTTGCTGCTTTTATTCTCCGCGGGGCGGGCTCGAGTGTACCCGCGTCCTCCGCCCGCCTTCCCCCTGGGTGCGAGGGCAGGTCAGGGGATGGACTCGCTCAACCCGCCATCCCGATCGTGGCGGGAGCGGGCCGAGGGGCTCGCCAGCCAGGAGTCTCCCCGGCTCGCTCAGAATCCTGGGCGGGTGCGGGCCGAGACTCGCCCGCTCAATTCTTGCGCGGATGCGATCGGGCGAGACCCGCGCCTGAACGGCCTTGGCGGTGTGGTTGCGCGTCGGGAAGTCGAACCGTCAGGCCTGACCTTTGCTACACGCACCTTTCCTGTCGGCGGGAAATTTCCCGCCCTTTCTTTCTCCCTATAAATAGGCCTTGCCGGTTCTTATCCTCCCACCGCTTCAAAGCACTCTCCCACTTCCTGCTATCTGCGAAGCACGGCCCGCGTTCGCTCTCTGGATCTATCCCGCTCGACCGGCGGTAGTTTGGCGGAATGGGCGGCGGCGGCGGCGATGCGGATGGGCGAAGCAAATGCGCCTGGACCTTCTCGGAGCACGACTTTCCCCACGCCGTCCTCTCAGAGCGCGAGTACTTAGATGCCCTCGGCGACCACGTCCCGCCTGGATTTTCGGCGAGACGGCCCGGGGAGGGGGAGAAGATCAACGATCTGTCCAGGGACGAGCTCGCCATACCCCTGGCTCACTTTGAGGTGGGTCTTCGGCTTCCCCTGTGGCCCGAGGTGCGTCAAGTGCTGAAGTACTTCGGGGTCGTCCTAGGCCAGATGACCCCGAACTCCGTGGCTGTTATGGTAGGGTTCGCCTGCTTTCTGCGGGAGGAGCGGGTCGAGTTCAGTCTCGCGGTTTTCCGCAAACTATTCTCCTTCAGCGCGAACCGGGACGGGACCGCCTATTTCTCCAACGCCCACCTCAAGGTGCGGGAGACCGTTAATAAGAGTCACAACTGGCTCAAGAAGTTCTTGTTCGTCAAGGGGGATTTCGGCAACGTCCTCTTCTCGCCGGTGCAGCTCAGCGAGGCGAGTTACCGCCCGCCCAGCCTAGGGGGCCACGAGGCCGACCTGTGCGGGTTCTTCGCCGGGAAGAACTTCGAGGTCACGTACTTGCGCCGCAACCTCGATGACCTTGCTGCCGTCCCGCCTGGGGGAGGTTTGCCACTCGCCACTGCTCTGCCTTGCTCTTTTCTTCTTTGGTCTTACCCTCTCTTCTTGGCAGGCGAGCGGGATGTTCCCCTTCATCCCCCCTACGAGAGTGCTCGGATTGCCCCCGGGGTCCTCGCCCGGGCTCAGGCCGCAGACGCCGCTCAGCGCGACGCCCCGTCGGTCCCCCGCTCAAGATGGCGAAGACTACGGGGCAGCTACTCGCCGGGGGCCAGAGAAAAGGTAAGGCCCCGGCGGATCAACCGGCCGAGGGTCTTCCCCCTTTGGTCGCTTCGACCAGCGACACCCCTGGCGGGGCGGCGGGCACTTCCGCGCCGCCGGACGGGTCGCAAACTGCTGCGAAGCCGGTACCGAGAGGGCACCGCAACTTCGGTTACGGCGAGAAGTACCTGGACGAGCTCGGCGTTCCACTTCTGTCATGGGACAAGGAGTCAAATCGCGCGGTGGTCTCGACCCTGTTGCCGAGTTGGTTGGAGCAGGATACCATCGGCGGGGAGGCCTATAACTTCTCGTTCGGCCTCTACTCGCGAGAGGACGCCGCTATCTACGACAAGGAGGCGACGCGAGTACTGGTGCATGAGAGCGCGCGGGCCCAACTGCGCGGCTTGGAGTTGGCCCACATGGCTGGGAGGCGCTGCACCCAGCTGGAGCGGAACGCCACCTCTCTCCAGAAGTTGGCGGACGAGAAGGAGGAGGCCCGAAAACTTGCTCAGGAGGACGCGGATCTCCAGAGGAAGCGGGCCGACGCGGCCGAGGAGACCCTCGCGCAGTACTTGGGAGGGGTGGTACGTGCTTACTCCGGATCACCGCTCCTTCTCGCGAATCCGTCTTACGCTTTTCTTTCCTTCTCTCAGGATGCGGCGACGGCCAGTCGGATGGGTGCTAAGATCGCCGCCCTTGGTCAGGACAAGTCAGCGCTGGAGGCGCGGGTGCGCGAGCTGGAGGCTGCCGCCGCTGTCCCTCCGCCGGATAACATGGGCTGCCCGCTCGAACACCATTCTGAGTACGAGTTGGAGGTGCTGATGCAGAAAAACGCCGCCAGCGCCGCGAAGTACACGATGCAGATGCTGCGACGTGCGGATCTCCTCAAGAGCGAGGCCGCGGAACTCTCGGCGGGCGACGTGGTGTCGGCGCTGTTCCTTCCTGTGCCGGATCCCGGGGATAAGTCCTTCCAGCCCATCTAGGACTTCCCGCCCAGGATCTTGCATCGCCCTCGCTTCTTTGACATTTGCTTATTAGATGTATACACCATGTATTTTTAGTTGTTTGAGATGTAAGCGCGAGCCGCGCCTAGACTTTGTGGCTTTCATCTATTAATGCTCTTATAAATGCTTCCTCGCCTGTCTCATATGCATATTTGCTATTACTACGCGGGGCGACCTGCCTCTGCGACCCAGCCCGCTGAGGTGGCTACTCGCCCACCAAGCGAGGCGAGCCGGCTCGTCGCTCGCCTGAGTCATCAGATTTCTTGCGGGTTCTCGCCTAGGTTCTCGCCTCCTTTTGACCGTCTTTTTGGGGGCTGGGTGGTTACGTTAGACCCCCCTCTCGGTTAATCTTCTTGACTCTGGTCCCTAATCAACACCGTCGAGCGGCTTTCTCCCCCGCCAGCTAGATGAGAGCCTGGCAGCGGGGTCTGCTCAAGGCCAAGGATGACTCCGAGTGACTTCCGGCCCTGCCAGCTAGGTGAGAGCCTGGCTGCGTGGTCTTATCGGGGTCCAAACACATTCCATCGAGTGACTTCCGGCCCTGCCAGCTAGGTGAGAGCCTGACAGCGGGATCTTCTCGAGGCCAAGGATGACACCGAGTGACTTCCGGCCCTGCCAGCTAGGTGAGAGCCTGACAGCGGGATCTTCTCGGGGTCCAAACACATTCCATCGAGTGACTTCCGGCCCTGCCAGCTAGGTGAGAGCCTGGCAGCGGGATCTTCTCGAGGCCAAGGATGACACCGAGTGACTTCCGGCCCTGCCAGCTAGGGGAGAGCCTGGCAGCGGGATCTTCTCGGGGTCCAAACACATTCCATCGAGTGACTTCCGGCCCTGCCAGCTAGGTGAGAGCCTGGCAGCGGGATCTTCTCGAGGCCAAGGATGACACCGAGTGACTTCCGGCCCTACCAGCTAGGTGAGAGCCTGACAGCGGGATCTTCTTGGGGTCCAAACACATTCCATCGAGTGACTTCCGGCCCTGCCAGCTAGGTGAGAGTCTGGCAGCGGGATCTTCTCGAGGCCAAGGATGACACCGAGTGACTTCCGGCCCTGCCAGCTAGGTGAGAGCCTGGCAGCGGGATCTTCTCGGGGTCCAAACACATTCCATCGAGTGACTTCCGGCCCTGCCAGCTAGGTGAGAGCCTGGCAGCGGGATCTTCTCGGGGTCCAAACACATTCCATCGAGTGACTTCCGGCCCTGCCAGCTAGGTGAGAGCCTGACAGCGGGATCTTTTCGAGGCCAAGGATGACACCGAGTGACTTCCGGCCCTGCCAGCTAGGTGAGAGTCTGGCAGCGGGATCTTCTCGGGGTCCAAACACATTCAATTTCTCTATGCAGGCTATCTATGACAGTACTGGAGTGTTGAAGAAATTTATTATAATAAGAGTATCGCTTACATGCTTCAGGGGAAAAAACGTTTTAAGTCGTCACCACTCCAGGTGTGACTCAGGGTCTCGCCCTCTACATTTTGGAGTCGATAGCCTCCTGACTTCAAAGCTTCTTTTATAATGAATGGTCCCTCCCAGCTGGGGTTGAGCTTTCCTACGGATGCTGACCTCCCTGCCGCATCCACCTTCTTCAGCATCAAATCCCCTTCCACGAACTGTTTCACCCTGACATGCTTGTCAAAGTACTTGATCATTCTCCTTTTCACTTCCTCCTGCCGGATAGCGGAAAGGTCCCTCAGCTCCTCCACCATGTCAAGGGAGAGTCTCAGCTCCTCCTCGTTCTCGGCTTGTCATTCCTCTCGGCCCCCTTTGGCCGCAACGACTCGCGGTGTTTGGACTTCAAATTCCACGGGGAGCACTGCCTCGCACCCATGGGAGAGCTTGAAGGGGGTCTCTCCAGTAGCCGTGTTGGGGGTGGTTCTTAGGGCCCAAAGAACCGCGGGAAGCTGCTCCACCCAGCTCCCCTTCAAATTCTCCACCTTCTTCTTGAGGAGGTTGACGATGATCTTATTTGCGGCCTCCACCTGCCCGTTGCTCCTGGGATGATGGACCGAGGCGAACCTGAGGTCGATTCCGAGCTGCCCGCAGAAGTTGGTGAATTCGGCGCTGGCGAACTGGGGCCCGTTGTCCGTGACGATGGCCTGAGGTAATCCGTGGCGGCAGATGATTTCTCCCCAAACAAAGTTCCTGATTACCTGGGAGGTTACCTTGGCCAGCGCCTTCACCTTCATCCACTTGAAGAAGTAGTCAATCATTACCAGGAGGAACCTTCTCTGACCACTGGCTTGGGGGAATGGCCCAACCAAATCCATCCCCAAATTGCGAAGGGCCAGGGGGCCGTGATACTTTTGAGTCGCTGGGCCGGCTGTAGCTGGAGGGGGGCAAACAGCTGGTACTTATGGCACCTCCTCGCGAACTCCGCGGCGTCTCGGCCCAGGGTGGGCCAGAAATACCCTTGCCTGACTATCCTTCCTTCCAGGGTCCGACTCCCTGAATGACTCCCACATTCCCCGGAGTGGACTTCCTCCAAGATCCTCTGCACTTCGCCCTCGGCCACGCAGCGAGCCAGCATCCCTGAGAGGGTC
The DNA here is from genome assembly GCA_039583875.1 of Platanthera guangdongensis. Lineage (NCBI taxonomy): Eukaryota > Viridiplantae > Streptophyta > Magnoliopsida > Asparagales > Orchidaceae > Platanthera > Platanthera guangdongensis. Next base: position 6,257,912 of record CM077153.1, on the reverse strand, counting down.
TTCCTGTACAGCTGTCCGTCCTGGAGGAGGTAATACGCTGACTTGTGCCTCAGCTTCTTCTTATCTGCCCCCTCCGGATACTCTCCCGTGGAGAGGAAAGCCACCACTGGGTCCATCCACGAAGTTTGTTGATCAATTTCCATGAGCTCTCCCTCTTCGATGGAGGGGCGGAACAGGTCGGTGATGGTACCCCCCACCTGGGGACCATGCTTTGCTAGCAGATCGGCTTGTTCGTTCTCTTCCCTGGGCACGTGTCGGATGGTGAAAGTTTGAAAAGTGCCTATGACCCCCTTTACCTTGGCCAAGTATGATCGCAGGGTGAGCTCCCTTGCTTCGAACTCCCCGTTGATCTGGGAAGCTACTACCATGGAGTCAGAAAGGACCTCCACATCTGACACCCCGAGCTCCCTGGCCAGACGAATCCCTGCTATCACGGCCTCGTACTCGGCCTGGTTGTTGGTAATGGGAAAGTGCACCACCACCGTCTGCTCAATTCGAGAATCCCTGAGAGCATTCCAGGATCACCCCCACTCCTAGGGAATGCCTCCCCGAGGCACCATCCACCCACCTTCCAAGGAGTCGGGCGGGTGAGTTCTTGCTCCGCCACTTCAACCACGTAGTCGGCCAAGAAGTCGGCCATCGCTTGAGCTTTGATCGAGAGCCGCGGAACGAAGGAGACATCGAACTCGCTCAGTTCCACCGACCACTTAGTCAGCCTGCCTGAATGTTCCACCCCCTCAAAGATGTTGCGGAGTGGATGGTCGGTCACCACTCGGATTGAATGTGCCTGGAAGTAAGGTCGCAGCCTCCGGGCCGAGATGATTAGGGCGAACGCTAGCTTCTCCAAAATCGGATACCGGAGCTCGGCCTTCCTCAGGACCCGGCTCACGTAATAAATAGGAGCTGTCTCTTCCCCTCTTCACGAACTAAGACCGAGCTCAAGGCCTCCGCCCCGACCCCGAGATATAAGAACAGGTCCTCCCCCTCCTTTGGCCCTTGGAGCAGCGGAGCCTGTGTCAACTGCACTTTGAGGGCCTGGAACGTCTCCTCGCACTCCTTGGTCCATTCAAACTTCTGACCGCCCCTCAGCGTTTTGAAGAAGGGGGAGCACTTCTCCCCTGCCCGAGAAAGGAAGCGACTCAGCCCTGCTAGCTTCCCCGTCAGCCGTTGGACCTCCTTAGCATTCCGCGGGGACCCCAGCTCCAAGATGGCCCTGACCTTATCCGGATTCGGCTCGACCCCCGCGGGGGTGAGGAGGTGCCCCAAGAACTTTCCCCTGCTGGCCCCAAAGACACATTTTAGGGGATTCAGTCGCATCTTGTATTTGCGCAGGGTGGCAAAGGTCTCCTCCAGGTCCCGGAGGTGGGAGTCCACATCCCGACTTTTGATCATGAGGTCGTCTACATACACCTCCAAATTCCTCCCCCTCTGCTCCTTAAAGACCCTATCCATCATTTTCTGGTAGGTTGCCCCAACATTCTTCAGCCCGAAGGGCATCATCCTGTAGCAGTAGCATCCATCCCCTGTGATGAACGAGACATCCTTGATGTCTGGGGGGTGCATCCTGATCTGATGATAACCTGAAAAAGCATCTAAAAAACTCATTACAGAAAAACCGACGGCTGAGTCAACCAGCGCGTCGATTCGAGGCAAAGGATAACAGTCCTTAGGACAAGCTTTATTAAGTAGGGAAAAATCGATACACATCCTCCATCGGCCGTCTCCTTTTTTAACCATTACCACGTTGGAGACCCAGCCGGGGTACTGAATCTCAGACACGAAGCCGGCCTTGAGGAGTTTCGCCACCTCCTCCCTGATGGGCTCCGCCAGCTAGTCCGCAGTGGACCTCTTCTTCTGCTGAACGGGCGTGTTCCCGGGTCCAGGTTGAGGCGGTGGCAAGCCACATCCGCGTCAACCCCCGACATCTCCGCGGCGTTCCAAGCGAAGATGTCGACGTTCTTCTGGATGCACTCCAGCATCCTGCCTTGGTCCTCCGGGGTCAGCCCCCCGCTGACGCGGATCTTCTCCATCCTGCCTCCCCGGGTGAGCACCTCCAGCTCCACCACTTCTTATGCAGCCTCCAGCCTGGACTGCTCCCCCCATCCTTCAGCATCCCCTTCCTCCGGAACGGGGACCTCTACCTCCACCTCTTCTCCCACGGCCCTTACCTCGGCCACCTCCTCCAGATCTCCTCCTGCCGCCTCCTCCTCTGCGCAGTTCTTCATTTCCAGCTCCTCCCCTCCTGCTTCCTGCTCGGCCTCCTTCATCCTTCGCCCCATCTCCTCGGCTCCCTCCTGCCAGGAGATGGTGTTCACCGCAGTGACATAACACTCCCGCGCCACCTTCGGGTCCCCCCTGACCCTGACCTGGACCCCCGCAGCGTTGAACTTCAAGCACTGATGGAAAGATGAGGGGACGCAGCGGAAGGCGCTGATAAGGGGCCTCCCGAAGATGGCGCTGTAGCTGCTGGGGTCGTCCACAATGACGAACCTGCAGTTTCGGGACTGCCCCCCCCCCCCAAGGTGACATGGAGGCCTACTCCTCCCTCCACTTCCTTCCTTTCTCCTGAAAACCCGAACAAGGGCCCATCCGAGGCCAGCACCCTCTTTGCCTCCACCTTCATCGCGTCGAACGCCTTTTTGAAGACGACGTTGATGGAACTCCCGTTGTCCACGAGGATCCGAGAGACAGTGAAATTCTCGATGGCTGCCTTGATGACCAGCGCATCGCAGAATGGGTCCTCGTGGTCTGGCATATCGCTCCTGGAGAAAGTGATCCTCTCCTCCGGGGGTGGGGTTTGGGATGTGGAGGCGACGCTTCGCCGGTACATGGTGTGGAGGCTTGCCTTGCGGGAAGCCTCGACCCCTACTCCCTCGTGGATCACTCTGATTCCCCCTCGGGTTCCAACATCCACCCGGTCTTCGCAACGATCCTCCTCCGCCCGAGGCAGGACCTCCTCAATCCTCACTTCTTGCCTGCCCTGCTGCTGCTGCTGCTGTTGTTGTTCCCTATTCCCTCTCATCTCGAGGAACTCCGGGCAGGTGGCTGTGGCGTGCCCCTCTTCCTGATGGAAGTCGCAATAGGGCAGCTCCACCCTGACCTCTCTTCTCCTCCTCCTCATAATCCCCCTCCTTGCTCCCAAGGCTATGGCCATGGCCTCCTCTTGATCGGGGAGCCGGGGCCTCTGGCCCTGCCTCCAGCCCGGAGGGTGGAACTGATCTTGCCTCCCCTGGTAGTGACCCCTTCCGTAGTACCCTCTCTGTGGCCCCTGCCCCTGCCACTCAGGTCTCCAGCCCAGCCGACGGTCGGGCTCTTGATGCCCCCACCTCGGCTGCTGTTGCCACTGGAGCTGCCTTTGCTCCCTCTGCCTAGGCTCCCCTCTTCTCTCCTCCTGTCCCTTCCCTCCTCTTGATTCCTTCTCTTCCTCCGTGGCCCACCTGGCCAGCTTCCTTGCAAATTTCGGGTTCGACGCCTCCCCGTCGACCTCTCTCGCCGCCCTCTCCATCAACTCCTCGTAGGAGAGGGGAGGGACTCTCTTCAGCTCCATTCGGAAGAAACCCTGCTGCAGGCCCAGGGTAAAGGCCATCATCAGACTATGGCCCGGCATCTCTTGGACCTGAGTAACTTCCTCCTGAAATCGGTCCACATAGCTCCCCAACGTCTCGTTCACCCCCTGCTTAATGTGGAACAAAGACTCAGACTCCTTCCTCTTCTTCGAGGTAGTGAACCTCAGCATGAACCCTCGGCGCAGGTCCTCGAAGCAGTAGATGGAGCTGGCCGGTAGCTGGTGGAACCATTCCCTTGCCTTCTCCCGGAGGGTGATGGCGAAGAGTCGGCATTTGAATCCGTCCGACATCTGACGGATGGAGACCACATCTTCGAACCATTGGACATGCTGGACCGGGTCTCCCTTCCCGGTGTAGTAGGACATCTCGGGTTCTCTGAACACATCTGGAAATGGAGCTGAGGAGACCAGCTCGCTGAAAGGACTGCCTCCCCCCACCGGGCGGGCCGACGAGTCTCGCGAGCCCAGCTCGCCGAACCGGCCTCGGCTTGCCGAGCCGGGGAAAAGCTCGCGCCCGGGGAGCTCGCACCCCCGGCCCTCCTCGGCCACCTCCTTCCCAGCTCGCCTGCCGGGAGCGTCCTCGCCCAAAAGAGGGGGCGGCCGCGATCTGGGCTGCCGGAGTCGAGCACTCGGCCCGCGTGCCGAGTGCGAACTTGACGAGGCCCAGCACCTCATTCCTGAAGTCTTCCAACATCTCCACCGTTGCGAGTGGCGGGGGGGGGGGGGGGGGGGCGGCAAGTTCTGCCCGTCAGATCCCTGTCCTCCTATCATTGAACTCGCTGAAGCTTTTCTTCACTGACCACGTTCCACGCTCACCGCACCAAAATGTTGAAACCGGAATCCGGTCTCCTGTGGAGTTCGACCCTTGGGGAAGGGGTGGTCTCGTGCCTACTTCGCTCCTGCAAGAAAAACAACAAAGAAGACAAGGAGAAACAGACCCAAGGGCTCGGCAGGGAGGTCCCACCACACACCCGGAAGATCTCAGAGCGCTTCCCCTCCTTAGCCAGATGTCGAGCTAAGGTACCCTCAGAAACCACTTGAAAACTGCAGCAGGGAGACACTGAAAGCGTGCCTTCTGAGGTACCCCTTGGGTCTTACTTATAGTTTTTGGAATCTGAACTGGCAATAACCAGAAGAACTAAGGGTGCAAGTTGAGTTGAGACAACTCGTGAGCTCGATGAACAGGCTCGAAAAAGAAGCTCAAACTTGAGCTCATATGTCCTTGTTCGTGAGCTTGCGAGTTTTTTGAAGGTTTTCTTAATTCTTTATATATATATATATATATATATATATAGAGAGAGAGAGAGCTCATAAGCACAAAAGATCATGAGCAGCTTCAGCTCGTGAGCTCGTGAGCGGAGCTCAAGCTCCATATAAAGGCCTCGACCTCGAGCTCATAAGCACAAAAGATCATGAGCAGCTTCAGCTCGTGAGCACGTGAGTGGAGCTCAAGCTCCATATAAAGGCCTCAACCTCGAGCCTATCTATGCAAGCTGGTTGAGCTCGAGCTCGAGAATTTGGTTGGATTCGCTCGAGCTTGACTCATTTGCACCCCTAACTTCTTCACCTACTACTTCCAAAATCTTGTTTAAAAATACCCTTAATTTCTAAGTTTATTGATGCAAACATCTTTCATTATGCTAATTGTGGGTTTGATAAGCATCATCACATTACTTTAGTAATAAAAGATTTTCCCAACATTTTTATTTGTTTCATATGGTTGTTGTCAATGAATAAAGCGATGAACTAGAGTAAAAAATTCATGAATAAAACAAATATGTTACGGATCCTTTAATGACGTTATTTAGTATTAATTATTTTTTAATATGTCTTATTCTGCTTTAAGAGTCACGTCCTTATATGACGTATCAATTTTAGTCGCATGTCCAAGTCGGTCGTTATTTCCTTTAATGTTCTTTCCTTTTTTGTGTCGATTGTTTGTCCTATTTAAAGGACCTAGTGGGTCTTGTATCGGTTTGAATGAAAAGTCTAGTTTACTTGTTCTCTTATTTTGAGATATTGGCAGCTCTCTCCTCTAACGAGTGAGCCCCGCATAGACAGCTGCGGTTCCGGCTTCACGGTATCCTCCACCATCGCCATCTTCTCCGACTCTGATCACTACGGCGGATTATCATTGTTACGGAAATAGGCCCGTAACAACTTGGTACCAGAGCCAATCGATCCCCCTCACCCAGCAACGCTCGCCAAAGCCGCTGCACTTTTGAACCTCCCCCAAAAACACGTCTGCATCAATAATCAGCCCCCAACCTTCTCTGAGTTCCACGACAACAAACAGAGCCCCTCTTCACCAACTGGAGGTCGGACCTTACGACTACAACAAAGCCTCTTGAACCAGCGGGTGCCTCTCCTCCAAACCCCGACGGATTTCCAATCGAACGACAACTGCGGCGTCATCGTCGATCTCGGCCGACTGGTAACCTACCTCCTTCGGCCGCAAAACCGCCTGCATCGCCCTCCGTCGATTCAGTGACGACACCAGTGGAACCGCTCCTTCAAAGACGTCATCACGCCGTTTCGGGTTGGCGTGCAACCTGGCGTCCACGTCGTTCCATCAGTACATGCGACCTATTTAGGAAGGAGGCGTCAATTCACGCGAACCTAAAACGCACGCAGGAATTTTTTTTAATTTGTTTCCTTTTCGAGCCACCTTCGCGGGACCGGCTGGATTGGATAAATCCTGGCTAGAATAAAATACAAGAACTGCGGCCGATTTACTTCAGATTACAAATTATCAAACCACTCGCCCCTTTTTCAGCCTCGTGCAGAATTGTAACAACTTTTAATTCCACCATTGGGAGATGTCGCGGATCATGCGACAATTCCCAAAATGTGGACTTCGAGCAATCCAATCATCCAACCACCCACTCTGTATCTCGTGCCACCTCCATCCACAATATGGGAGACTCGGCCGACTTCTTGGATGCTATGAATAGGCTACACGCAGTTATATCCGCCATGGATGCACGTCGTCAAGACGTAGAGGTACGCTTCTGAGACGCTGACGCACGTCATCAGGACGACATGACAACCCCACCGCCAAATTGAATGGACTAATAACACCTCCAGTGGTTACCACTGCACCCACGAATCACGCTGGCAGCAGTCAGGTTCCACTACCGCCGCTCCACCATGAGCCACAATCGCAGATTCTCTTACGCCCTGAAGTCTATGTTATTAAAGGCGCAAGACACACCAAGGCGCAAAGGGGCAATGAAGCTTAAGAGCAAGGCGCAGGTCGTGCCTGAGGTGGGAAAATGGGGAAAAAAATTTGAGCGAATTGAGAGATGGGCAAAAACATGATCTCAAACGCACCTAAGACACCTCTAGGTGCACTTGGGTGCCCAATTCACTGAAAATGAGCGAATTGGGCGCCCAATTTGCTGATTTTCAGGGAATTGGGCACCCAAGTGCACCTAGAGGTGTCTTCGGTGCGTTTGAGATCATGTTTTTGCCCATCTCTCAAAAAATAGGTTTAAGAAAACACCATGAAACGCCCAGGCGTGCCTTTGGTGCGCCTGGGAGATGGTAAGGCGCGCGCCAAGGCGCGCCTAGGCGTGCCTAGGGCACATCGCCTGCCTCAACCAAGCTAAGGCGTGGTGGGCTGCGCCTAGCGCCTCAGGCGCGCGCCTTGACAACATAGTCTGAAGTCACTATTCCGACGCGGTATACCCGACTGGAATTTCCCACCTACGATGGGAATACAGATCCCTTGGGCGGGCTCATCAGGTGCGAACAACTCTTTGGTCACCAATGAACTCCGACAACCAAACGACTTACATTGGCCTCCTTCCACCTTCTCGATTCGGCCTTGCTTTGGGTCAACCGTCTCCTCACTGATCAGTCGGGCCTGACGTGGGACGACTTCAAGCGATTTTGCAACCTGCGCTTCGGCCCTCCAATCCGCAACAACTTTCTCGGTGCCCTCACAACACTTCGCTAGATGAGCTATGTGGACGAATATCTGAACTAGTTTCGACTTCTTCTGGCACATGCCGCATTGCACCCAGGGATGCAGGTTAACATCTTCACCGTCGGACTTCGTGAACGTCTGCGACTTGATGTCGAATTCGAGGCTCCTCCAAACTTAGTGACTGTCATGAGTCTGGCCAGGTTATGTGACTGTCGCCTCCAACTGGCACAAGAGGCCTATTAGCCCACCGACACGGGCATTCGGCCGGGTCATCCCGAGGGGCATCCAACCCCACCAGTCCGTAAACTATCTCGAGACAAGATGATAGATCAGCGCACCAAGGGTTTATGTTTCAACTGCGACGAGATGTACACACACGACCACAGGTGCAAACGGCTTTTCTATCTGCAAGTCGAGGACACTGACAATGAGTGTGTAGGGTAACACGGGATACCATGGATCGCCCTTGAGCTTGAGGAAAAGCTCGTTTTACAAGGCGGACGAGATGTTATGGGTCCTTTAATGACATTATTTAGTATTAATTATTTCTTAATATATTTTATTTTGTTTTAAAAGCCACGTCCTTATATGACACCATTATTATGTCGTATCCTTTTTTATTCGCATGTCCAAGTCAGTCATTATTTCCTTTAATGTTCTTTCCTTTTTTTGTGTCAATTGTAAATCCTATTTAAAGGATATAGTGGGCATTGTATCGGTAAGAATGAAAAATCTAGTTTTCTTATCCTCTTATTGTGTGATATTGGTAGCTCTCTCCTCTAACGAGCAAGCCCCGTATAGGCAACCGCGGTTCTAGCTCCACGGTATCATCCACCATCGTCATCTTCTCCGACTCCGATTACTACTTTGGGTAATTATCGCTTAGGTCCGTTAACAAAATCGCAATGAACATGAACAAAAATTACATAGTTCACCCCAAGATGGTTTGCATTCCATAGACAGCAACAGATTGATTAACTAGAAGAACAATAGCGTAATCCAAGTGAAGATGCCCATCGGGAAATCTCTCTTACCCTAACCTTAGAACCCAATGAGTGTAATAAAAACCTCGAACACACAAAAATCCCAAAATACGCATGCATGGTGGGTCGTTGATGTGAGTGCACAACTTACTAAAGATGTAATCAACAATTTTCTCTGATTCACACAACATCTAAGGTCCATCAAAAATCCCCAATATTGCACGTGCTCGGTGGTTTGTAACCTTCATAAATGATTGCACTAGGAAAATATGGCTCTTTCATGGAAGAAAAATCTAACTCGCCTCTACTTTTAGCGCCTCTTACAAAACAATCAATTTTTTTTTTTGAAATTTCAATAGAATGGGCATATCAGATAACGTGAGAAGTATATTTCTATAGAAAATCTGTGAAGAATTTTATTAATGCCAAAAACTTGTTTTACAACAAGAGGGAATACATATATATAGGAAGAGAGAGAGAGAAGAGAGATCCCAATCTAAGCTGTGGGATTAATCTAAGAGATCCCAATCTAAGCTGTGGGATTAATCTAAGAGATCCCAATCTAAGCTGTGGGATTAATCTAAGAGATCAATGGGATACACTATGAGCCAAAGTAATGAGCCTATTTACATGGTTTTTTCTAACACTTCTAATACTCCCCCGCAAGCTGGAGCGTACAAGTCGTAGGCACCAAGCTTGGATAGAAACTGATGATATAATGGTCATGGTAATGCTTTGGTGAGAATGTCAGCAACTTGCCCAGACGCAGGTACATGTTCCAACTTCAATTTCTTCAACTGAACCTTTTCCCGAACGAATTGACAATCAACTTCAATGTGTTATGTTCGCTCATGCAACACTGGATTCTTGATAATATGTATGGTCGCCTGACTATCACATAACAGAGTTGTTGGTGAGGATAGTTTAACTCCCAAATCATCAAAAAGACTTTCAAGCCAGGTATGTTCCGACACAACAGTCGTCATAGCACGATACTCCGGTACAGTAGAAGAACGTGTGACAACAGAGCGTTTCTTGCTACGCCAGGTGATAAGATTTTCTCCAAAGTAGGTACAGAAACCAGTAGTAGAGTGTCGATCATCCAGAGAGCCCGCTTAGTCAGCATCTGAATGCTAAATCAGAGATAGAGAGTAGGATTGCTTATACACTAGCCCTTGTCTAGGAGCAGTCTTCAAATACCCGAGAATGCGTTCGACTGCCTTGAGGTGAGATTGGAGCATGCATAAAATGACTGACTATTCCAACAGAAAAGGAGATATCAAGTCTCGTAACAATCAAATATATCAATTTTTCCACAAGACGCCAATAGTACTCTGGATTCAAGAGTAGCGAATCAGAATCAGATCCACGAGCACACAACTTGTGATTGACATCCATCGAAGTTTCCACAGGTTTGCACCCTGAGAGGCCAGCATCTTGAAGAACATCAAGGCAATACTTCCGTTGTGAGAGGACAAGGTCATCAAGTCGCCTTGCTACCTCAAGCCCAAGAAATTACAGAAGATTTTCCAGATCCTTAGTTTGAAAAACAGAGTTTAAGTGTTGCTTAATTTGTTGTATCCCTACGGAGTCATCACCAGCAATCAAAATATCATCCACATAGACTAGGAGAATGATTGTCATGGTCGATTGGTGACGAGTAAAAAGTGAGAAGTCCGCCAAGCTTCTCTTGAAGTCAACCTCACGAACAGTCTTACTAAATTTTTCAAACCATGCCCGAGTAGATTGTTTGAGACCATAGACTGATATAATCTCACTAGACATGTTAAACGAGGGAATGGTGGACCAATAAAGACTTGGAGTGAAACCGTAAGGAAAGACATGATGTACTTAGGCATTAATGAGATTATGACAAAAGATAGGGCACAATGGCGATAAAGGATCCATACAGCCGACCCCACTATAGTGGGATAAAGGCTTGAGTGTTGCTGTTGTTGTATGTCTGAGGAGACTGTTTGAGACCATAGATTGATTTTCTGAGCAAACATACATGAGACTCCCTCGTGGTCTCAAACCCGGGAAGTTGATTCATGTATACGGTTTCAAGAAGGTCGCCATTCAGAAAAGCATTTTTGATATCAAGCTGATGCAGGGGCCACTGGCGGTGAACTGCGAAAGAGATCAAAACACGAACAAAGTTTAACTTGGCAACTGGGGGGGACTCATCATAATCAAGATTTTGTTGTTGAGTGAACTCCCGAGCCACAAGCTGTGCATTTATACGGTCAACAGTGTCATCTATAGCATGTTTGATCACAAAAACTCACTTGTAACTAACGCAACTCTGTCCAGGAGGGAGAGGGGCAAGATCCAAGTGTGATTGGCCCAAAGAACATACATTTCTTTATCCATGGCTGCACGCTACCCCGGATGCCGAAGAGCCTCCTGTAAAGAGTTAGGAATAGAAATGGAGGAGAGAGAGGGTGAAAATTTAAGAAGAGGTGGAGAGAGGTGATGTAAGGAGACGTAATTTGCCATAGGATGAGTCGTAGATGTTGATGCTAGAGCGACGGGCCGCTAGAGCGACGGGCCGCGAGAGCACACCGGTAGAAGGAGGCTGTTGCAGGGCATCAAATTTGGGAGGGCGACGAGTGTAAACTCGAAGGAGAGGCGGCTGTGTACCCGTGTCTGGGAAAGTTGCTGAAACTCTCACCCAAGCAGAATATACTTGGTAGAGGGCGGCTGTCCAATGGGTTGTATTGTCTTGATGTTCCACCTACTACTCTCTCCACTGTCTCGACGATTGATTGACATCATCGTCTTGCACATGCTCCTCTCCAGATTCTCAAGAAAACTCTTCCAGGTGTAGCTCTTCCAGAATCAGACCGCACATCAAGAACAGCCTGCGGCGGCGAGAACAGACCGCGCGACAAGAACAACCTGCAACAACAAGAATAACCCGCGCGGCAAGAGCAGCCAGCGCGGCAAGAACAGCCCGCGCGGCAAGAACAGCCTGCAGCGGCAAGAACAACTCGCGCGTCAAGAATAGCTTGCAGCGGCAAGAACAACCTGCACGGCAAGAACACCCCGTGCGGTAAGAACAGACCGCAACGAACAGGGGCTGTCTGCACAGAGTCAGAACAGTGGGACCCAGAAGAAAAATCTATAAAAGACAAGGATAGAACAGAGAATGGAGGAAGCACCAGCCCGCCGAGAACCATGCGGAAGAGAAAGAGCTATCCGCCAGAGAAAGGGAGTAAGAGCCCGCAGGGGGCTGCGGTTAGGAGGTCTAACAGCCCAGACCAAGAGACGAAAGGAAGAGTTGCAGTTAGGAAAAAAACTAACCACCCAGATGGACAGATCACTCTGATACCATGTAGAAAATCTATGAAGAATTTTATTAATGCCAAAAACTTGTTTTACACCAAGAGGAAATACATATATATAGGAAGAACGAGAGAAGAGAGATTACAATCTAAGATGTGAGATTAATCTAAGAGAGCAATGAGCTACACTATGATCCAAAGTAATGGGGCCCATTTACATGGCTTCTTATAACACTTCTAACAATTTCAATCAAAACTTTCCCTTCTTCTGAAAGGAAGAGTTATACAAGAAGCTTTATATGTTGATACACCTAAACAAAATGGGGTTCTATTGCTGCCTTCTGGCATCCCTTTCCAACTCTTCATAAACAAAAACCTCATTCAACGCTTGTATAAACTTCAATTGTGCCTGAGCCAACGGAATCTGACTAAATATTCAAGAAGTAGACTCCTACCCTTATGCATTAAGTCCGGCCTGAATTTAGGTGTGAAAATTATTTTTCCATTGGTTATTTCTAATGAACCAATTTTTTAATGGTCAAGATGAATTAAATTCTGTGAATAAAGACCCTATGATGCAAAGAAACAACTTACTCCATTCAATATTTTGTATCTTACCATAGGATGTCCCTCCAAAAGAAAATTTTCCTTGGAAACCCCAAATTTTGTCAATATTCCTAAAACCATCCAAGAGAGTTTAATAGATAAGAATTGCGTCCAAGCCACAAAAGAAGAAATGAATGCACTAAAATAGAACAGGACCAAAAAAAATTGTTGGGATAAAGGGAAACATGTCGAATTTAAAATGGGTCCGTAACCAATTTGACTGGAATCTACAATGGAGTTGAGCATAAAAATCGAAACTTGAAAGTCGTTGAAAACTTGCTCCATATTTGACTCAATTTGGAATGGACTTCGTTATGATCCAAATCAATTTGAGTCGAATCAAAACAACTTGAATTCAAGTAAGGGCTGGCCCAATTGAAATGTAATTCCAGGCAGCTAGAAATCATAACTGCCATCCGATCAAACAAGTTTTTTAGAGAAATTGAGGTAATATGATTTTCAAACTGTAGAAAGTAAGAGTAATGAAACTTGTGGATAGTATTTTTTGTATAAACATCAAGTATGAATACAAATATATAGAAGAGAAGAAGAGAGAAATCTCAAATCTACAATGTGGGACAAAAGCTAAGACAATTTGGGCTCATAAATGTGCCACAATTACAATGAGCTTTTACATATTATTCCACTATCTTCTAACACTCCCCCGCAAGCTGGAGCATATAAATCGTAAGCACCAAGCTTGGATAGAAACTGCTGATACAGTGGCCGAGGTAGAGCCTTAGTAAAGATGTCAGCAACTTGCTCAGAAGCTGGAACATGCTCCAATTTAAGTTTCTTCAGTTGGACCTTTTCCCGAAGAAAGTGACAATCAACCTCAATGTGTTTTGTCCGCTCATGAAACACAGGGTTCTTCACAATATGTATAGCAGCCTGACTGTCACAGAAAAGAGTAGCAGGAGAGGATAGATTGACACCCAAATCACCAAGAAGGCTCTCTAACCAGGTAAGTTCAGAGACGACAACAGTCATCGCACGATACTCAGCTTCAGCAGAAGAGCGAGCAACAACTGATTGCTTCTTGCTGCGCCAGGTGATGAGACTTCCTCCAAAGTAGGTACAGAAGCCAGAGGTGGATCGTCGATCATCAAGTGAGTCCGCATAATCAGCATCAGTGTACGCAACAAGGGATAAAGAGGATGTCTTGTATACCAACCCTCATCCCGGGGTAGCTTTTAAATACCTGAGGATGCGTTCGACAACCTGAAGATGAGATATCCTTGGTGAATGCATAAAGCGACTGACCACTCCAATAGCAAAAGAGATATCAGGTCTTGTAACTATTAGGTATATCGGTTTTCCCACAAGGCGTCAATAATATTCCGGATTAGTAAGAAGCGAGTCTGATTCTGCTCCATGAGCACTGAGCTTGCGACTGACATCCATAGGTGTTTCAGCGGGTTTACATCTGGAATAACCAGCATCCTGAAGAAGATCCAGACAATATTTTCGTTGAGATAAGACCATGCCATCAGGTCTTCGAGCAACCGCAAGGCCAAGGAAGTACCGAAGGTTTCCTAGATCTTTTGTTTGGAAGACAGAGTTTAAGTGTTGTTTGATTTGTTGTATCCCGTTAGAGTCATTGCCAGTTATCAAAATATCATCCACATAGAGTAAGAGAATTACAGTCCTTGTTGATCGATGACGGGTAAAAAGAGAGAAGTCAGCCGAGCTGCGCTGAAAACCAATATCATGAACGGCCTTGCTAAATTTTTCAAACCAAGCTTGAGTGGAATGTTTGAGACCATAGATAGCTTTTACGCAGTCGGCACACCATAAACTCCCCCGTGGTCTCAAACCCGGGAGGTTGGTTCAGTAAAACCGTCTCCTGAAGATCACCATTAAGAAAAACATTTTTAATGTCCACCGGATGTAGAGGTCAGCGGCGGTGAACAACCAGTGAGATGAGGACCCAAACAGAATTCAGTTTGGCGACAGGGGAGAACGTCTCCTCATAGTCCAAGCCCTGTTATTGAGTGAACCCACAAGCCACAAGACGGGCTTTGAGGCGATCAATAGTACCATCCAGAGCATGTTTAATGACAAAGATCCATTTGAAGCTAACGCAGGACCGGGCAGACAGAAGAAGTACCAAATCTCAAGTATGATTAGCCCAAAGGGCTGACATCTCAGCTTCCATGGCCGCACGCCACCCAGGGTGTTCGAGAGCCTCCTGCACAGTGTTAGGCAGAGAAATAGAGGAAAGAGCAAGAGTAAAGTTCCGAAGAGGAGGAGAGAGCCGATGTAGGGAAATATAGTTGGTCATAGGATGAGCCGTTGAGGCAAGGGCTGGGTCAGCTGGCTGCGAAATCGTGCTGGTACACAGTAGCAGTGGCTGGGCTCCGGAGTTCAGATTACGGCGAGTGTAGACACGAATGAGAGGAGGTTTGGTTGCTGGCGGATTGGGTGTTGGTGGTGTGGGAGCAGGTGGTTCTACGTGGGGCGTTGGAAGAAGAGGAGGTAGAGAAGTTGTGACCGGGATAGCAGGACGAGGCACAGGTTGCTCATCAGAAGGTATCGAAGTGGATGACAGAAAGGGTTGATCTTCCAGAAAAGTAACATCAGCGGACACAACCACTTTTCGGTCGATAGTAGAGTGACACACATACCCTTTTTGAGTCCGAGAGTACCCTACGAATATACACTTGGTTGCACAGGGGGCAAATTTGTCCGTAGGTGGACCAAAATTATGGAGATAGCAAGCACACCCAAACACCCGAGGTACAAGAAGTAAACAGAAATTGAGAAGGAAAGAGGAGATTAAGGCTCTATTTGTTTGGGCGTTTCACTTCTCCGTTTTGGGCAAACGCTGCCGGAAGGAGGGTAAGTAAATGAACCTTCGGCGGCGTTTGCTCAGTTTCTACCCGCCCGCCTTGAAAAACACCCCAAAAAGCTCCGTTTGGAGCATCCACCTCCCCCCTTCGGTTCGAACTCTCCGTTTCCACCCGCCGGATCGACCCGCCACCGCCGAACCAAATGGAGCCTAAATGGAGTGATGAAGTTGAGAACGGAGGAGGGTAGACGATTGATGAGATGACAAGCAGTTAAAACTGCAAGGTTCCAGTATTCGATGGGTACCTGCATCTGAAGCATTAACGAGCGGGCAGCATCAAGAAGATGTCAATTTTTGCGCTCAGCAACCCCATTTTGCTGAGTGTAAGCACAGGAGGTTTGATGGATAATGTCAAATTTTGCACAAAGAGAGGTGAACGTTCGGCTAGAATATTCCATTGCATTGTCAGTGCGAATAATTTTAAGGGGCGAAGAGAACTGAGTCCGAAGTTCAATAACGGACGTACAAAATATAAAGGTGAGTTTGGTACGATCCCGTAGTAAGTATAATCATGTCACACGAGAGTAATCGTCAATAAAGATAACAAAATAGCGGTACCCAAATACACTAAGGACCTTATAAGGGCCCCAAATATCAGAGTGAATAATGGATAAAGGAGTACTACTCCGATTACAGACAGGACTAAACGAGACGCGATGCTATTTATCAAAGATACATGACTCACAAGTAAACTCATGTAAAGAGACATTTGGAAGAACCTACTTGAGAATCGGGAGGGGAGCATGTCCAAGATGACGATGGCACTCGACGGAGGAGACGACGGAGAGGGTAGGAGGGACATCAAGAAGATAGAGCCCATGAGACAGTCGTCCGCTACCAATAATATTCTGCGTTTGCCGATACTGCACAACAAAAGAAGATGGTGAGAAAGTAACATGGCAATCAAGGTCCTGTGTGAGTCAGCTAATAGAAAGTAAGTTGAATGGGGAGCCCGGAAAATGAAGAACCAAGGTTAATGAGAGGCTGGGTGTGAGAGGATATCAGCAGCTCCGGAGACGGGTGGAGTCACCATTGACGACAGTGATGAATTTGGGATGAGGAGAGTCCAAGTATTTTGGCAGCTTCTGGCAGGTAATAAAGTGGGTGGCACCATAGTCCACAATCCAGTGGGAACCCCGAGATAGACAGGTTATACCTTCATTAGCGATGGAGGTCACAGAACCAGATGAGCGAGCAATCACCCCTTGGAGTTGTTGAATCTGGGTGCATAGAGCATCAATATCAGACTGAGCATTTGAAGGAGTCGAGGTAGAAGCCACGGGCATAGACTCAGCCTTTGAAGTAGCAGCAAGATGGGGTGGCAGACCATGCTTACGATAGCAGGTAGCCTCCAGATGATGTTCTCGACCACAAAAGGTGCATTTCGGTGGGGGGGGGGGTTCCAGTACGTCCCCGTCTCCGAGACGAATTGCGACCCCCACGGGTCGAGGTACCACGAGTGGAGGGATGTTGTGAAGGTAGTTGCAGAAGAGCTGGAGAGGGAGGCAAAGGAGCCTCGGGAGGCGGAGTGACCCTCAGAAGCATGGAGCACACATCGGAGAGAGTGAGAGAGAGTAGTGGCAGATGAGAGTAACTGAGCACGAATACTATGCAGATGCGGAGGAACCCTTGCCATCATCATAACAATCCTGATAGCTTCTTTTTGTGCTCGTTGGGCAACAAGATCTGTAGTAGGAGGCTGGTGTCGAATCCACGCCTCAACAAGTGTCTTGTCCTTAATAACGAAGGACGTCATATCTCCAGGTATCCCGGGATCAAGGGATTGAAGATCAGTAATGATGTCAAACAGATGTTACAAACTGTTTTGACTAGAATAGAAGTACTGAAGTTCCTCCCACATGGACTTTGTCGTGTCATGATACATGGTCATCCTGTAGGGCTCGGTATCCATAGAGTTGAGGAGCCAGGATTGCACACGGCCGTCATCACGAAGCCACTCGTCAGTGGGAAGGGTAGGAGTAGCCCGAGTCAAGTGATGAAGTAGTCCTTTTGTCTGAAGTACCTGACGAACAGAGTGGACCCATTCCACAAAGTTTCTTTTGCAGAGACCACAACGAGCAAGATCAGCGGGCAAGGAAGAAAACCGCAACGGTAAGAACAAGCCGCGCGCGACTAAGAGGTCGCTCAAGAAGAAGGAACCCGCAAGCAGAACCAGAAGAAGCGGAACGAAAGAGAGGCCGCACGGTCTTGGTGACAACTCACCGGCGGCAGGAGGCTGCGACCAAGAGCAGAGACCGCAACGGTTAAGGGAGACAACCCGCAACCACAAGGTGGGGAGGAGAAGAGAAACCGCACGGTCTCGGCGTCAACACGCCAGCGGTCAGAGGCCGCGACCAAAATGCGGAGCCCACTGCGGGTAGAGAAGCCGTAGAGGTAAGATATGCCGATGCAGGAAGCTCGTAGAGCCAAGGAAGAGACTGAGATCGACTAGAAGGCAGCAGCGAGAGGGGAAACCGCAACGGTCAGGAATGGTTGTGCGGAAAGGGAAGTCGCCGGCGACGGGAGAAGCAGCAGCAGGAAGGGAAGTTGCGACAACTAAAGAGCGGAGACCGCACTGAAAGATATGGTACCTAAACACCTAGAGGGGGGGTGAATAGGTGACCTAATCCTTTTTAAACTTAAATGCCAGCAATCAGTTATATCACAGAATACTAACTATTTTATCACAGCAAACACACAGCATGCACAGCAACAATCACAGCACAGCACAGCATACACAGTGGTTTATAGTGGTTCCCCAAGATATTGGTACATCCACTTTCCCCCTTCGCCTATCTAGCAGTGTACTAGATTCGGCCAAACTCCTCCACTGTCTCAGAACCCAAATCGGTTCCTACACCTCAGGCCCAAAGCCTTACAACTCAGCTTTATCCCAAAGCCTACACTCAGTCAATCAAGGCCTACACTCAGCCAACCAAGGCCTACACTCAGCCAACCAAGGCCTACACTCAGCCAACAAGGCCTACACTCAGAGATCTCAATCTCCTACACTCAGGCTCTCAAGCCCTACCCTCAGCCTTTATAATTATAGGCTTACAATTCACTCAGATCCAAAGGATCCTACAAGATAAAAATATATTACAAATATTAACTCAACAACTCAGAAATAAAAGAGGGGAGTTGAGAGTTTCTTGATGAGTTCTTGGAAGAACTCAGCTGGATTCAATCTGACTTAGCTTTCTTCAAAGCTTCTTGAGTAGAACTGAATAAAACTGAATCCTCCTGCAGTAGTTCCTTGACCTCTGCCACTTAAGATCCAGAATGAATCTGAATCCTTCTTCTCAGCCTAGTTCCAGAGGCTGATTTCTTGGATGGAGCCCTCTCTCTCCAACTTCTTAGATCTGCACTTGGACTGCAAGATCTTCTTGTGTTGATACTCTATGTACCACTTTAATAACTTGTTCTTCAACAATGTGATCAACCTCAACAACTCTGTTTCTGTAAACTGTAGGTGCCTATTTATAGGCCTTCTTCATGGTAACCGGCTGGTCCGGTCCATAACTGACTTCTGATATCTCTGACAGGTGCTGTAGACCGGCTGGAACGGCAGCTGTCAAGTCATCCAGTCATTTCTTGAAAATCTCTAACTGTCTGAAAGTGTCGAGACTTTCTGTCTTTAAGTGTCGACACTTATAGACCAAGTGTCGACACATGCTGTGTAAGTGTCGACACAAGTCTACAAGGTGTCGACACAACTCCTTGTATGTCTCGACACAGATTCTTCTTCAGGTGTCGACACTGAAATTGAGTGTCGACACAAGTACTTGATCTTCTATCTTTAGCTGAATTCTTCTAAGTGTCGACACATCACCTTTGTGTCGACACAACTTCTTGTGTTGAATCTGTTAAGTGTCGACACTGCTTCTTGGTGTCGACACATAGTCTTCTATGTTGATACTTGCTGAGTGTCGACACAGCTCCTTGTGTCGACACACCTTCTTTTTGTTGAGACTTCAGCTGAGTGTCGACACATTTCCTTAGTGTCGACACTTGTACTTAGAATATTTTGGAGATAATTCTGTTCTTTGCTAAGTGTCGACACAGCTCCTTGTGTCGACACTTTCTTCAAGTGTTGAGTCTTCAGCTGTGTGTCGACACATTGTTCTGGGTGTCGACACATACTTCAAATGCTGACTCTTCTGTTGAGTGTCGACACATTGTGCTGGGTGTCGACACTTACTTCAAGTGCTGACTCTTCTGCTTAGTGTCGACACATTGTGTTGAGTGTCGACACTTGTGCTTAGTCTCTGCAGACTTTTGTTGAGTGTCGACACTGCTCCAAGTGTCGACACTTTTTGGTGTAGACTCAACTTCACTGGGTGTCGACACAGCTCCTTGTGTCGACACTCTCTGTCTGCACTTTTCTTCACTGAGTGTCGACACAGCTCCAAGTGTCGACACTTTCTGTCTGGTGTCGACTCTGCATCCCAGGTGTCGACACAATGACTCCAAGTGTCGACACTTCTTGTTTGGGTGTCGACACAAGCTTTCTTGAGTGTCGACACTTTCCCTCTGGGTGTCGACACATGGACTTATAAACTTTTTGCTTCAATCCAGTGATTACTTAACCTGCACAAGTAAACTCAACATACATCAAATACATTATGATGTATATCATTGAGTTGGGTGAGGCTTCTTCAAATCAGGTACATTTAGCCAATGTACCCAACAATCTCCCCCTATTTGGAGAAGTCATAACCCTTAGTCAATGATATACACCATTCATAATTAAAAATTACAAAATGATGTAAAGCAGGATAAAGTACAGCAGGGTAAACATAACATGTATAAATCACACATGTATACACATACATCAACACAGAACAATTAAGAAATATACATATTCACAGAACAATCATGAAATATATTGATCATATATTGTTCTAACATTTGTCTTATACATTTTCAGTAGTTTACAAAAATGTTTTACATTCAAAAGATTACAAAATAATCTTCAAGTAAATTCTTAATCTATTTCTGGTCAGGTTCTTTGATAACTATTCACTTGCCAGCTTGAACTTGAGCTTTGATAGGGGCATCAACAGTTTCAGCATCAGCAGGCTTCTTGCCTTTTAGATCTTTCTTTTTGAATTCTTCTGCCTTGATCTTCTGCCTCTCAAAATAGTGATATGGCTTAGGAAAGTACTTGCTAGGCTCCACTGCAGTAGGAGGTAGCTTTCCCATCTTTGCCTTCCTTCTGTATTGAACTATTGCTTCTTGTCTGATCTCATGTTTCCTCCATTCTGTTTCAGAGAACCACTTGTTCCTGTCATGAGTGTTATCCTTGGCAGCTTTCCAGGCAGTTAATATTATATTCCTAGAGGTAGGGCTCCACTGTTCAAAGTCTGGCCTTTGTTCTGCTTGTTCCCTAAACCTCTTCTTAGACAATCTTGTCTCTTCGTCCTTCTGTAATGCCTCTTGCATGGCTTCAGTAATAGGCTGAACCACTTTATCCAGAATAACATTAGACTTCCCTTCAGTTGGGCTATACATCTGATGAATGTCAGCTTGCACCATGTCAAAATCTGGTGGAGGATATATCACTTGAGCTACCTCTGGTTGCTCACCTCCAAGATAGGCAGTTTGAATTCCAGATTCAGCAACATTATCATCATCACAGAGTGGAGGATAGCCCAGTGTAGCTCTGATGGAATTAGATATCCACTTTGCATGATCAGAGCTAGCTTTGACTAAAACTCTCTCCCCCTTTATGACTTCTCTAGTCATATGGTCTCTGACATCATCCTTTTGAAATCTGATTTGACTATCCAAGTATCTGATGTCATCTTTAAAGTATGGTTTGAGCTTTTGCAGTTGTTCAGATATGGATTTCTGAGAGGCTTGGATAGCAGTCTTTACAGCAGTAAGTTCTTCTTGAAATACTTTATTCTTTAATTCAGTGACAATAGCATTGTGTGAAGCAGTCAAGTTGTCATTCATTCTTAACTAATTTTCAAGAACATATCCTTGTTTCAATGCTATGTCATCCACTTGTTCTTTGATCTTCTCTTGGTGTGTTGCCAAATACACCACTGCATTTCCATCTTTGTGGAAGCATTCATTCATCTCCTTCTTGTTAAGGTTCATTTCAAACCTTATAGATTTTATATCTTGGGCAAGATCAAACTGTAATGATCTGTGCCCTGCATCAACATAAGCCTCTATGGCTTTTCTTTGTTCATCTATTTTAATCTGCAGTGCAATCAGTAAAGCACTATAATCAACAATTGGAGCTTGCTGAACTATAGGCTGTGGGGCAATAGATTGTAGAGCTTTCTTATAACTTTGACTTCTTCTCTTGAAGACATACAGTTTCTTCTTCTTTGCCCTAGCACTCTCCTCATCTTCAGAGGCAGAAGTGCTGACGATGTCAACCCTCTCCTTAGGGCTTTGAGACTTGTCAGCTTGCACATCTTGTACCTTCTCAGTTTCTTGCCTTATAGGCTCTTCCAGAACTTGCATTTGCTCCCCCTCAGCAGCAGCATTCTCTCCTTCAGCAGCATCAATTTCCTTGTCAAAATCTGCTTGATCCAGATTGAGGAATAAATCTTCCATGGTGTATTCTGGTGGTGAAGAAGCTGGAGAAGTTCTTGGTTCTTCAACCACAGGATCAGGAATTACTTCAACAGCAGATGTGTCTTCTATAACAACATCTGGAGCTTGACTAGGCAGCTGAGTTTGCTGAGGAACATCAGACAAATCAGCATCTTCTATAAGATATTCTAAAGTTTTTAGGTCAGTGAGTACCTCTAGTATGATGGTGGTGGCGTGCTCACTTTCCAGTGTA
Organism: Platanthera guangdongensis; assembly: GCA_039583875.1. NCBI lineage: Eukaryota > Viridiplantae > Streptophyta > Magnoliopsida > Asparagales > Orchidaceae > Platanthera > Platanthera guangdongensis. The sequence goes on along the minus strand of CM077153.1, from coordinate 6,235,881 downwards.
GTTGGTGCTACTACAACTGGAGGCTCCCCCTTGCTTTGATCCCTGTGGATGGGGCTAGCTGGAGGCAGCTCCCCCTGGATCTCAGCAGCCTCTTGAGGAGCAGGAGTCTTCACTACAGGCTCTTCCTCTTGATCATCAGGAGTGAAAACAACATGTTCTTCACTCCCAGAACTGCTGGAGGACTCTTGTGCCACTGGAGCAGTTTTTCTCTTTTTCTTTGGGGGAATCTCCTTCTCAGTAACTGCCTTCTCAGGGGTTGGCATTTCCTTTGACAACACCCTGTCCCATCTTGAAAAGATCCTTAGATCCATCTTCCTCATATGATTTATCTTGCTTCCTGCAGCAGTACTCATTACCTCTGGTATCACACCAGCTAGGTATAGACTAATGATTCTGCCCAGATTGGGCTTCTTCAAGCTCTCCTTAATCTTGTCAAACACTATAACTGACCAATCAGTTCTGATAGTGAAGATAATTCTTGTCATTATACTGAACATGGATGCAGACACTCTGTCATGCCCTCCTGGCTTACTGAGTAAGACTTTTCCCACTATCTCAGACAGGAATTTGCCTTGGCTGTTCATGCCTTTCCTGTTAAAGACAGAACCTATCTTCATCTTTGGATCAAGTCCACACCAGGCTAGAGCTTCCCTGGTCCTTGAAGCTGTAACTTCTTCTTCATCTTGAGTTTTTGGTAGCTGGAGCACCTTCCTCAGATTTTTAGGGGATACCTTGACCTTAGTTCCATGAACTCTGGATTTGATTCTATATCCAGATTCATCTACTGCAGCTCCATTAAGGAATTCAAGAACCTCTTTCTTCCATATCTTAGTAGGTTCTGAAACTAAGTACTCTAACCCAGAGTCGGCGACTAGGGTTACTACTGCCTGAATTTCTTGATCGGCATCGTCGAACGCGCCGCGCACAAGCTCATATCCTTCGTTAACGTTCTCCTCAAGCTTAGGTGTCATTAGGGTTTGTAGAATTTGTCTTTAGAAAAGAGAGGTGTCGACACAGAAGTTTGAGTCTCGAAACTGTGAAAGCGTGTCGACAAACAAAAACAGAACCCTATTTATACCTTTCTGATTTTGAAGATGAACAGTCGGGACAGCTAACTTGAAATGTGTCGACACTGGCAATAAGTGTCAACACTGACTTATAATGTCTCGACACACATGTGTCGACACAAGTTTAGTCAACAGATTTTATGTGTCGACACATGGTTATGTGTCGACACAACATATCTCGACACATTGTCGAGACTTTACTTAGAAAATTCTGAGTAAATACTAAGTGTCGACACCACTTTGGATGTGTCGACACCTACTTGGCATGTATCGACACTAACATTCTGAAGTGTCGACACCACATTCCTAGATGTGTCGACACCTTTTTCCTGAAGTGTCGACACCACTATTCTGTGTCGACATAGACTTGTCTATGTGTCGACACCTTTTTACTTAGTCATTTTCAAATCTGTAAACTTACTCTAAGTTTATCATTCCTAGTTCAATTTTGAATCTATTGAACTTAGCTTCTTCTAGTGGCTTAGTAAACATATCAGCTACTTGATTATCAGTTTTAACATATTCTAATGAAATATCTTCTCTTTCTACATGCTCCCTAAGAAAATGATATTTAATCTCAATATGTTTTGTTCTACTATGAGATACAGGGTTATTAGCTATTGAAATAGCACTTGTAGAATCACAGAAAAGTGGAGTTCTACTTACCTGAAATCCATAGTCCTCTAGCTGATGTTGAATCCACAGAAGTTGAGCACAGCAACTTCCTGCAGCCACATACTCTGACTCTGCTGTAGAGATAGCCACACTGGTTTGCTTTTTGCTACTCCATGAAATTAGTCTCCCACCTAGGAATTGACAGGTTCCAGAAGTGCTCTTTCTATCTTCTTTGCATCCTGCAAAGTCTGCATCTGAATAACCTGTTAGATCAAAATCTCCATTCCTAGGGTACCAGAGGCCTAGATAGGGAGTGCTCTTTAGATATCTCAATATTCTTTTGACTGCTGTCAAATGAGACTCTTTAGGGCAGGCTTGATACCTGGCACAAACACATGTAGCATACATGATGTCTGGTCTACTAGCAGTCAAGTATAATAGGGAGCCAACTATCCCTCTATACAAGGTTTCATCTACAGGTTTCCCTGCATCATCCTTGCTAAGAGACATACTTGACCTCATAGGAGTCTTCATGGTGCTGGATGAATCCATATCATACTTCCTTATGAGTTCTAGGGTGAACTTGGACTGACAAATGGACAGACCACTTTCAGTCTGTTTAACTTGGAGACCCAAGAAAAACTTCAGCTCTCTCATACTACTCATCTCAAACTGACCTTGCATAAGTTTTGCAAACTTTTTGCAAAGGCTGCTTTCAGTAGACCCAAATATAATGTCATCTACATATATTTGGACAAGTATGACTTTGCCTCTAGATTCCTTAAGGAATAGAGTCTTATCTATTTTCCCCCTTGAGAACTTGTTCTCAATGAGGAAACTAGATAGGGTTTCATACCAAGCCCTAGGGGCTTGCTTTAACCCATATAAAGCTTTCCTAAGTCTATAGACATGATGAGGTAGAGTTGGATCAACAAAACCTGCAGGCTGTTCCACATAGACTTCTTCCTTAAGATTACCATTCAGGAATGCTGACTTGACATCCATTTGGTATACTTTGAATCCTTGATAGGTTGCATAGGCTAAGAACATCCTTATGGCTTCCAGTCTGGCTACTGGAGCAAAGGTTTGATCAAAGTCAATACCTTCTTCTTGCCTATATCCTTTAGCAACCAGTCTAGCCTTATTCTTAATGATGACCCCTTGTTCATCCATCTTATTCTTGTAGATCCACTTAGTTCCTATTATATTGTGGTCTTTAGGTTTATGAACAAGTTCCCAAACCTTGCACCTTTTGAACTGATTAAGCTTTTCTTGCATTGCTTCAGTCCATTGTGGATCTAGTATTGCTTTTTCAAATTTCTTAGGTTCAACTTGAGACAGAAAGCTGGAGTAGATTGCTGCATTCATGTATCTGCTCCTGGTTTGTACTCCTTGTCTTGGATCTCCAATAATCTGCTCTACTGGATGATCTCTTAGATGCCTGTTGGCTGGAGGCATTCTTACTTCTGGTTGAACCATTTCAGCATCTCCATCATGCTGTTCTCCTTGTATTTCTTCAGCAATTGGCACATGTAGTTCTCCCCCTGGACAACAGCTACTCTCCTCTCCTTGCTGTCTTGCAGCAGGTACTTCTTCTATAGTAAGCTTGTCCATTTTCTTTGTTAAACCTGTGAGGCTGCATACAGAACTAGACAACTCATTGTTAATAAGTTTAGTCTCATCAAAAACTACATGCACAGATTCTTCTACAACTTGTGTAGACAAGTTGTACACTCTATAAGCCTTACTATTATTGTTGTACCCAACAAAAATTCTCTCTTGGGACTTGGCAGCAAACTTAGTTAAGTAAGACTTCCCATTGTTAAGTATGAAGCATTTGCAACCAAAAATCCTGAAGTAGGATAGGTTTGGTTTCCTGCCTTTCACAACTTCATAGGGGGTCTTGTTTAGCCATTTATTGATGGTAGCCCTATTTATAACATGTCATGCAGTGTTAACTGCTTCAGCCCAGAAATACTCTGACAGTGATGTATCACTTAATAGGGTCCTACCAGCCTCTATCAAGGTCCTATTTTTCCTCTCAGCAATGCCATTTTGCTGAGGTGTTCTAGGTGAAGAGAATTCTTGAAATATCTCAGTCTTCCCATAGTTTTGTCATGCTTTCAGACTGAAACTCAGTACCATGGTCACTTCTAATTTTGACCACTGTACTATTTAGTTCATTCTGAATTTGCTTGACAAAACTATAGAAGACACTAGGTGTTTCAGATTTCTGTCTTAAGAAGAACACCCAGAAAAACCTTGAGTAGTCATCTACAACTACAAGGGTATAAACCTTCCTACCCAAGCTGTGAACTGGCATTGGACCAAAGAGATCCAAATGCAAGAGGTATAAACACCTCTGTTAGAAACCGAACAGAAAACAAACCGAAATGGTTTTAACTGAAATTTTATTATCCGAAAAAGGTAACTATTACAAAGGTATGCCCTCCCTTATATAGAATGGAGGAGAGATGAGAGAATACAAATAAGAGATGTGAGACTAAAAATTTACAAGCTAAGCGGACTATACAAAGTAAACCGCACAAGCCGCGCGGTTAGACAGAAGGGCTAACCGCACGGCTACAACAAGAGAAGCAGAGAGGTCGCCTGTGAAGATCGCTAGACCACCCGGTTTACAAGCCGGCGAGTCAAACCGCCAGACCGCGCGGTCTTCAACCCGCCAAGACAGACCGCCCGGTCACCAACTTCAACACTCCCCCTCAAGCTGGAGCATATATATCAATCATGCCCATCTTGTCGCAAACATGCAGAAACGAGGCGGAAACTGGCTTGGTGAAGATGTCAGCCAGCTCTTTATCAGACGTGACAAACGGAGTGCAAATTTGTTCTTTTAAAATCTCTTCACGAATGAAATGACAGTCAACCTCAATGTGCTTTGTTCTTTCATGGAATACCGGATTTTTGGAGATGTATATGGCGGCCTTGTTATCACAGAACATAGGTAGAGGATGGTTGTACACCTCTCCTAAATCTAGCATGAGAGCCCGCAACCATTTCAACTCACAAGTGGTTGACGCCATACTGCGATACTCAGCTTCTGCACTGGACCTGGAGACAACAGACTGCTTCTTGCTCTTCCAGCTCACCAGATTTCCCCCAACAAAGGTGCAAAAACCTGAGGTTGACTTGCGATCCCCTTTGTCATCAGCATAACTTGCATCTGAGTAGGCTTCAATTCTCAGATGACCATTCTTCTGAAAAAGTAATCCTTTCTCAGGCGCTGCTTTGACATACTCCAAGATCCGCAAGGCGGACTGTAGATGACACTCCCTAGGCGCTTGCATGAATTGACTCACCTTGCCCACAGCATAGGAAATGTCGGATCTGGTCACTGTGAGATATATGAGCTTACCAACCAGACGCCTGTACCGCGAACTATCTGAAAGAGGAGGCGAATCATCTGTCCAGGTTTTGTCCTCCCCAGTAGCCATGGGGCATCGGGCAGGTTTTGCTCCAGTTAATCCTGCCTCTTTTAAAAGATCAAGGACATACTTACGCTGAGAGAGAACTAAGGAGTCGGGCTTCCGAGAGAGTTCGATCCCCAGAAAGTACTTTGGAGAGCTCATATTTTTAGTGATCAGATGTTGGCGAAGATGTCGCTTTGTCAGGGCTACCCCTTCCTGGTCATCGCCAGTGAGAAGAATATCATCGACGTACACAGCAAGAACAACCAGCCCAGAAGGAGTTTTGCGAATAAAGAGAGAGTGATCAGCAGAGCTTCGCACAAAACCAACAGCCGCCACAATGCCGCTGAACTTGTCAAACCAATCTCGAGGACTCTGCTTGAGGCCATAAATTGCCTTCTGCAGCCGGCATACTCGTGTCTCCCCCTGAGCAACATACCCAGGAGGTTGCTCCATGTAAACGACCTCGTGAAGATCACCATAAAGGAAGGCATTCTTGACGTCCAGCTGAGAAATCGGCCAATCCCGATTGACGGCCACAGAGAGAAGGACCCGGATAGTGCTGAGACGAGCCACAGGGGAGAAGGTGTCAAAGTAATCAACCTCATAGGTCTGAGTAAAGCCCTTAGCAACAAGGCGAGCCTTATACCGATCCACAGTGCCGTCTGGGCTAAATTTGACCACAAAGACCCAGCGACAGCCAACAACATCAGTACCGAAGGAAGGAGGAACAAGAGTCCATGTACCCCGCTCCGTGAGGGTCGCCATTTCCTCATCCATGGCCAGCTTCCAGTGGGGAATAGCAAGGGCCTCCTGATAGGAACGAGGGGTGGCAGTGGCCGAGATAGCCAGTGCAAAAGCTCTGCGAGCAGGGGTAAGACGGTCGTAGGAAACAACTGCAGCAAGCGGGTGTTGGGTACAGGCCCGAACCCCTTTGCGAAGAGCAATCGGGAGATCCAGGTCAGCAGGTGCCTCAGTATCCGGAGTATCCGTGGTGGAGAGAGCTGGCCCGGGAGTAGAGAGAGATGGCAGCGGAGTGGAGGGAGAAAGCGGAGTAGAGGGTGGAGATGATGAGGATGGGGAAGACGGTGGAGTGGGTGGAGAGGGCGGAACATCAGTGGGAGCAGAGAGAATGGATGGATTGGTATGAGAAGTAGGATCAGGAGGAGTAGAAGAGGAAGCGGGAGAGAAGTAAGAGGCATTGGCAAAGAAGGTGACATCCGCAGAGACAAATTGCTTGCGGGTAACAGGGTCAAAGCAGCAATATCCTTTCTGAGTGGGAGAGTAGCCCAAAAAGACACATTTGGTGGCACGTGGTGAGAGTTTATCACGGGTGGCAGCGGGAGAGTGCACAAAAGCAGTGCACCCAAAGATGTGCAAAGGAAGAGGAAAGGGATCCTTGTCCGGATAAAGAATGGAGAAGGGGGTAGCACCGTGGAGAACGGTGGAGGGAAGGCGATTGATGAGATAGCAGGAGAGGAGGACAGCATAGCCCCAATAGGAGCGAGGAACATGCATTTGAGTCATCATAGTGCGAGCGACATCAAGGAGGTGACGGTTTTTGCGTTCCGCCACCCCATTTTGTTGTGAGGTGTAGACACAACTTGTTTGACGAAGAACACCATGGTGAATACAAAAGGAGGAGAAGTCGTGGCTAAGATACTCCTTAGCATTGTCTGAACGAAGGAGTTTAATAGACGTATCAAACTGAGTCTTAACCATAGAATAAAAGGAGGTCCAAACAGAGAACAGCTCGAAGCGATCTTTGAGAAGATATACCCACGTACATCGAGAGAAATCATCAATGAAGGTGACAAAATAGGAACTACCCCGACCGATGGTGAGGTTAGGAGCGGGACCCCATATGTCAGAGTGAACGAGGTCGAACGGACGGGAAGAGCCCCGACTTTGCGTTGGTGGGAAGGATGAGCGGTGATGTTTGCCAAGTTGACATGCATCACAGTTTAGAGGAGGATGATGAGGAGGGAGGTGCGGCAGGAGCTGGCGGAGAATTCGGGGAGGAGCATGTCCAAGGCGAAGATGCCATTGGAGAAGATCTGTAAAGGAGGAGGAGAAGGCGGATAGAGCAGAAACGTTGTCGAGGAAGTAGAGGCCACCACTCTCAGTCCCGGTAGCAATCGTCCGTTGGGAGTCCGGATCCTGAAAAGCACAAGAGCTAGGGGTGAATATGACAGAACACCGTAGTTGCTTGCATAAAGAAGTAACCGATAATAAATTGCACGGAAACTTGGGCACATAGAGGGTATCAGCCAGGCAGAGAGATGGAGTGACTTGAACCATGCCCGTCCCATGGACCGGGGAGGGAGATCCATCAGCAACAATGACCGGGGGCAACTGAGCATGTGTGTCAAGAAGAGAGAAACATTGAGGATTGCCTATCATATGATTGGTTGCACCAGAGTCGATTAGCCATCTTCCGCGAGTAACAACATGAGCACTACCAGAAGAGGTGACCACGGAGGCGGACAGGCTGGAGGAGGGGAAAGCCATGGAAGCAAGAGAGGAGCAAGCCGCGACGATAAGAACAAGCCGTGAGAAGAGAAAAGAGCACCAAGCCGGGCGAACAGAAAACAGGTCGGGCGGCTAGGAAGGCCGCTACCAAGAAGCAGAGCAAAGCAGAGGGAAAGAAGTCGCACGACTTGAAAAAGTCGGACAAACAGAGGAGAACAGATCGCACGGCAAAAGATGAGGCCGGCGCGACTAGCAAGCAGGAGCGGGTAGAAGGCAACAACAAGTAGAGCGCGAACAGTAGCGGCTAGCAAGAGGTCAAAGACACAGCGGGGAAGAGGTCGCGCGGACTGAAAAGGCCGAGCGAACAGAAGAGAGGAGAAGAGCAGGTGACCGCGACCAAGATGCGGGTGAGAAAGGAACAACCCGCACGGTCAGGCAGATCACAGCAGCAAACCGCGAGTATAGGGACAAGTGGATATGGGGAAAGCAGAAGCGGACAGGGAGAAGAAGTCCGCAGCGGGTAGAGACAAGCCGCAAAGACTAGGAAGTCGGAGAGGCAAGAAAGAGCAAAGAGCGCAGCGACAAGGAAACAGGTCGCTGCGACGAATAGCAGTAGGAGAAGAGAACCAAGAAGAAGCAAGCCGCGCGAACAGGGCAGCGGACAGAAACAAGCCGCTCGAACAGGGCAGCGGACAGAAACAAGCCGCTCGAACAGGGTAGCGGACAGAAGAGAAGGCAAGCCGCGAGACAGGTCGCAGAAAGCGGAAAACAAGCCGCGAACAACAGAGAGCGCACAGAATCAGGAGGAAATGACCGTGTCCTCTGATACCATGTTAGAAACCGAACAGAAAACAAACCGAAATGGTTTTAACTGAAATTTTATTATCCGAAAAAGGTAACTATTACAAAGGTATGCCCTCCCTTATATAGAATGGAGGAGAGATGAGAGAATACAAATAAGAGATGTGGGACTAAAAATTTACAAGCTAAGCGGACTATACAAAGTAAACCGCACAAGCCGCGCGGTTAGACAGAAGGGCTAACCGCACGGCTACAACAAGAGAAGCAGAGAGGTCGTCTGTGAAGATCGCTAGACCGCCCGGTTTACAAGCCAGCGAGTCAAACCGCCAGACCGCGCGGTCTTCAACCCGCCAAGACAGACCGCCCGGTCACCAACTTCAACAACCTCACAGCATCTTTGTTTTCTATGCTTCTAAAGGTGGATTTAGTCTGTTTGCCCTTTTGACAAACTGAGCAAATACCATCTTTAACACACTTAACTTGAGGATCATTCCTCACTAACTCTTTGCTAAAGAGTTTGCTAATTGTCTTATAGTTAAGATGGGCAAGCCTCTTGTGCCATTTGACACAATGAGAGACTGTCTCATCAGCTACAAGACAAACTGGAGAACCATTGTTCTCAATCATAATGTCTAGGCAGTAGACATTCCTTTTCCTATAACCTGTCAAAATGATCTCTTGATCACTTGACCTCTTGATATGACAATCATTTTTAACAAATGAGATGTCATACCCTACATCACTTAATTGACTTATACTTATTAGGTTGTGTTTCAACCCTTTAACATAAGCCACTTGAGTAATGGTAACCAAGTTACTAGAAATGTTACCAAACCCTTTGATGATTCCTTTTTCAGAACCACCAAAGGTAACATTTGGACCATCTTTGATTGGAATGTAGTCCCTTAGTAGTCCCCTTGTTCCAGTCATATGTCTGGAACATCCACTGTCCAAGTACCATGTTGGGGTATGGCCACTTGGACTCACCTGCAAAACAGATTAATGAACCTTAGAACCCAAAGAATTCTTGGGTCCTTGGTACTTGTTAGTCTGCAATCTGACAAAGCTACCTACTGGCTTTCCAACAGGTAGTTTGGTACTCACTTTGGCACTAGCATTGTGCCAACAGTCCACTGCAAAATGGCCAATCTTGTCACAGCACCAACATTCAAACTTGTTGTACATTTGCTTAGATACAGTCTTTGCTGTCTTATCTACAGCTGACTTGTTGAATGTTGGGGCTTTGCCCTTGGACTTAGACTTGGACTGCTCAGTCCTAGCAGGTCTAATAAAGCCCAGTCCAGCCTTGCCTTTATGATGAACAAATTCATCAATTAAAGGTAGCACTGACTTAGGTTTAGAAAACCTACCAACAAGCTCTCTCTCTTTCTGAAGATTGATCTCCAGACTCTTGATTTGATCATTTTTAAATGATATAGTACCCATTTGAATCACTGTTATGTGCTTCAACCTGGCTATCTCATTCAGTTTTTGATCAAAAGACTTCTCAAAATCTGTTATAGCAGCTTTAAGATCAGCAATTTCCAATGTCTGACTTTTGACAAGGGTCTTGCTTTTCTTGTAAGCATGTAACAGCACTTTGTATTCATCTATAAGCTGATGAATATCATCCTCAGACTCAGATATATTCTCATCACTTGATGATGAAGAATCTGAATCTGAACTAGAACAAGAAACTGAACTTGAACTTGAACCTTGTACCTTACTGGGTCATGGCTGCTCCAGGATTTTGGCACTCTCTGTCAAAGTCATTAGCCCTTGGCATTGACTGTCTTCTTGTTCATAAATAGACTCCATGATCTGCATGAATTCTTCTTCTTCTTCAGCAAACAGCCCTATGTAGGCCTCAGCCTCAGACTCAGTTTCTGAAGAAGAAATATCTGATAGAGTCTTCTCCTTCTTGGCTACAAAAGACTTCTCTTTCTTGCCTTTGAAATGAGTCTTTTTCCTGTCACCAGATTCTTTCCTCTTTTCAGGACAGTCTGCAATAACATGGCCCTGTCTATTGCAGCAATAGCACACTATCTTTGAACTAGTTGCCTTGCTAGATTTTGTCCTTTTCTTGTCATTCTTTGAAAACCTCTTTTTCTGATAAGAGTCTTTCTTTCCATGTGATGTAGAAGGCTTTGACCTCCACTGTTTCTTCTTCAAGAATTTCTGAAAGTGTCTAGTGAAGGCAGCAAAGTCTTCATCACTTTCACTGCTCTCTGACTTGGTGCTGACTGACTCATCTGATTCTGATTCAACTACCTCTGGAGGTGGAGTTGATGACTTATTTCTGTACTTTCTGGGGACATCTGTCTTGAAAGCAACTGTTCTTTCCTTGTGTTCAATTCTTGTTGATTTCTCCTCCTCTTTTCTCACTGTCAACTGCATCTCATATGACAACAACTTACCAAACAGTGTAGGAGGAGGAATTTCTCCCAACTTAACCATTTCTCTTATGGCACAGATCTTGGTGTCCCAATCTTTGGTTAGGGACCTTAAGAATTTGTCATTAAGTTCATAGTTACTGAACTCTCTTCCATAAGACATGAGTTCATTCACTATTCTGTAGAACTTCTTATAGCACTCAGTTATGCTATCACATTTTCCTTGTCTAAAACTCTCATACTCCTGATTTAGCAAGGATTTTCTATCTTGTCTAACTTCTTCAGATCCTTCCATATACACTATAAGAGTGTCTCACATCTCTTTGGCTGTCTTGCAGTGTATAAGATTCTGAAAAGTTGCATCATCAATGGCACTTACTATAATGTTTTGTGCCCTCTTGTCCATGGTGGCTAGGACAATCTCATCCTTAGTCATTTCAGAGAAATCCTTTGGAGTTCTCTGATTTGCATCTAGAACAGATATCTTCATGGGCACATAGGACCCCTCTTTTACTGTGATGTAGATTCTAGGGTCTGAGGCCTCCATAAATAGCTTTACCCTTTCCTTCCAGATCGCAAAGATCTCTTTCCTGCATATGGGCAATTTCATGGAACCCAATTCCTTGTGATTCTCAGAAGAACTCATGTTTCTTGATTTTCTTGAATTTCTTGAATCTGTATTTTGCCTTACACTGAATCTGCCAATCAGGATCTCCTCAGACTGTTAGTCCTTTTTGAGGAACATCCCTCTGATACCACTTGAATGATATGGTACCTAAACACCTAGAGGGGGGTGAATAGGTGACCTAATCCTTTTTAAACTTAAATGACAGCAATCAGTTATATCACAGAATACTAACTATTTTATCACAGCAAACACACAGCATGCACAGCAACAATCACAGCACAGCACAGCATACACAGTGGTTTATAGTGGTTCCCCAAGATATGGGTACATCCACTTTCCCCCTTCGCCTATCTAGCAGTGTACTAGATTCGGCCAAACTCCTCCACTGTCTCAGAACCCAAATTGGTTCCTACACCTCAGGCCCAAAGCCTTACAACTCAGCTTTATCCCAAAGCCTACACTCAGCCAACCAAGGCCTACACTCAGCCAACCAAGGCCTACACTAAGCCAACAAGGCCTACACTCAGAGATCTCAATCTCCTACACTCAGGCTCTCAAGCCCTACCCTCAGCCTTTATAATTATAGGCTTACAATTCACTCAGATCCAAAGGATCCTACAAGATAAAAATATATTACAAATATTAACTCAACAACTCAGAAATAAAAGAGGGGAGTTGAAAGTTTCTTGATGAGTTCTTGGAAGAACTCAGCTGGATTCAATCTGACTTAGCTTTCTTCAAAGCTTCTTGAGTAGAACTGAATAAAACTGAATCCTCCTGCAGTAGTTCCTTGACCTCTGCCACTTAAGATCCAGAATGAATCTGAATCCTTCTTCTCAGCCTAGTTCCAGAGGCTGATTTCTTGGATGGAGCCCTCTCTCTCCAACTTCTTAGATCTGCACTTGGACTGCAAGATCTTCTTGTGTTGATACTCTATGTACCACTTTAATAACTTGTTCTTCAACAATGTGATCAACCTCAACAACTATGTTTCTGTAAACTGTAGGTGCCTATTTATAGGTCTTCTTCATGGTAACCGGCTGGTCCGGTCCATAACTGACTTCTGATATCTCTGACAGGTGCTGTAGACCGGCTGGAACGGCAGCTGTCAAGTCATCCAGTCATTTCTTGAAAATCTCTAACTGTCTGAAAGTGTCGAGACTTTCTGTCTTTAAGTGCCGACACTTATAGACCAAGTGTCGACACATGCTGTGTAAGTGTCGACACAAGTCTACAAGGTGTCGACACAACTCCTTGTATGTCTCGACACAGATTCTTTTTCAGGTGTCGACACTGAAATTGAGTGTCGACACAAGTACTTGATCTTCTATCTTTAGCTGAATTCTTCTAAGTGTCGACACATCACCTTTGTGTCGACACAACTTCTTGTGTTGAATCTGTTAAGTGTCGACACTGCTTCTTGGTGTCGACACATAGTCTTCTATGTTGATACTTGCTGAGTGTCGACACAGCTCCTTGTGTCGACACACCTTCTTTTTGTTGAGACTTCAGCTGAGTGTCGACACATTTCCTTAGTGTCGACACTTGTACTTAGAATATTTTGGAGATAATTCTGTTCTTTGCTAAGTGTCGACACAGCTCCTTGTGTCGACACTTTCTTCAAGTGTTGAGTCTTCAGCTGTGTGTCGACACATTGTTCTGGGTGTCGACACATACTTCAAATGCTGACTCTTCTGTTGAGTGTCGACACATTGTGCTGGGTGTCGACACTTACTTCAAGTGCTGACTCTTCTGCTTAGTGTCGACACATTGTGTTGAGTGTCGACACTTGTGCTTAGTCTCTGCAGACTTTTGCTGAGTGTCGACACTGCTCCAAGTGTCGACACTGCTCCAAGTGTCGACACTTTCTGGTGTAGACTCAGCTTCACTGGGTGTCGACACAGCTCCTTGTGTCGACACTCTCTGTCTGCACTTTTCTTCACTGAGTGTCGACACAGCTCCAAGTGTCGACACTTTCTGTCTGGTGTCGACTCTGCATCCCAGGTGTCGACACAATGACTCCAAGTGTCGACACTGCTTGTCTGGGTGTCGACACAAGCTTTCTTGAGTGTCGACACTTTCCCTCTGGGTGTCGACACATGGACTTAGAAACTTTTTGCTTCAGTCCAGTGATTACTTAACCTGCACAAGTAAACTCAACATACATCAAATACATTATGATGTATATCATTGAGTTGGGTGAGGCTTCTTCAAATCAGGTACATTTAGCCAATGTACCCAACACGCACGGTCTCGGTGCGAACATCAGCGGTAAAAGGAGTTATCGCGACCAAGGTGCGGTGGAAAAAACGTAGAGGAATCCGAAGCGAGAAGAAGGCCACTCGGATAGGGGCAGAGACGCAACGAAAAGGGTGTGGGGAGGACCACCAGTTCGAGAGGTTATAAAACGGGAGGGGGGTGGAACCACGAGAGAGAGAGAGAGAGAGAGAGAGAGAGCAAAGAGAAGAGGGCGGTAAAGAAACCGCTAACCGTACAGAAGCAGCGGTTAGAAAAGGGGAAGGAATCTGGGGACCAAACCGCCTGGTTAGCAAGCAGGCCAAGCGGATAGACAGGGGCAGGCCAGACCGTCTTCCTCTGATACCATGTAGAAAGTAAGAGTAATGAAACTTGTGAGTAGTATTTCTTGCATAAACATCAAATATGAATACAAATATATAGGAAAAGAAGAGAAGAGAAATCTCAAATCTACAATGTGGGGCAAAAGCTAAGACAACTTGGGCTCATAAATGTGTCACAATTACAATGAGCTTTTACATATTATTCCACTATCTTCTAACACAAACAAACAAGCTATTTAGCGATGAAAATAAGCCACAAACAAGTTGTTTATGCCCAAATTCACCATTTGAGTGGAGGTGGTGCTACCGCACATGCACTAACTTCGGAATCCTATTCTAAACACAAATTTTGATACTTCGAAGATGAGATAATTACATTGCAAAGGGAACCTATATACTCTCCATTGAAGAAAAGAGAAAAAAAGTATTTTATGTTAAATTATAAAGAAAATGATGTACAACTGAATAGAAAAAACTAGCACAGCCAAGAAAATGGTAGAAATTCCACTATAATAAATACAAAATTGTTGAAAGAGCTCAAAAACTTATATGTATTGCTTGTGTATGTAAATACAAGGAGAGAATACAAATATATAGGAAGAAGAAGAGAGAAGAAAATCCTATACAAGATGTGGGACTAAAGGAGGATAGAAGATAAAACAATAAATGGGCCCAATAATGGACCCTTTACATGGGCTATTTTAACACTCCCCAGCAAGCTGGAGCGTACAAATCGTATGCGTCAAGCTTGGACAAGCATTGATAGAAGAGTGTCTTGGAAAGAGCCTTCGTGAAGACATCCGCAACTTGTTCCGATCCTGGGACATGCTTTAGGTCAAGCTTCTTCATTTGAACCTTTTCCCGGATGAAGTGACAATCAACCTCAATATGCTTCGTTCTTTCGTGAAAGACCGGGTTCTTTGCGATGTGTATGGCGGCTTGACTGTCACAAAGGAGAAGAGCCGGTGATGGTAATTTTACACCCAGATCAGTAAGAAGACTCTCAAGCCATGTCAATTCTGATACAACTGATGTCATTGCCCGGTACTCTGCCTCGGCTGAAGATCGAGCAACGACCGCTTGTTTCTTACTTCGCCAAGTAACAAGATGTCCTCCAAGGTAAGTGCAAAAACCACTCGTAGATCGCCGGTCATCGAGAGAGCCAGCGTAATCAGCATCTGAATATGCCACTAATGTTGGAGCAGAAGAGAAGGTCTTGTAGACAAGTCCCTGACCAGGAGCGGTTTTCAGATACCTGAGAATTCGTCCCACTGCTTGAAGATGAGATTTTCGAGGAGAGTGCATGTATCTGCTGACAATACCAACAGCAAAGGAAATATTCGGTCGGGTAACTGTGAGATATATCAGTTTTCCAACAAGACGTCGATAATATTCAGGATTCGGGAGAAGGAGATCGGAGTCAGATGCCTGGGCACACAGTTTGTGGTTCACATCCATAGGAGTATCACTTGGCTTGCAGCCGGACTGACCCGCATCATGAAGAAGGTCAAGACAATATTTCTGTTGATAGAGAGTGAGCCCATCCGGCCTCCTGCCAATCTCAAGGCCCAAAAAATAGCGAAGATGTCCCAAATCCTTTGTCTGTAAGACTGAGTTTAGATGGACTTTGACTGCCTGTATCCCTTGAGAGTCATCTCCAGTAATGATAATATCGTCGACGTATACTAACAGAATAACCGTTCCTGTTGGTTGGTGACGAGTAAAGAGCGAGAAGTCGGCCGAGCTCCGAGTGAAACCAATCTCACGGCGGACCTTGCTGAATTTTTCAAACCATGCCCGTGGAGATTGTTTGAGACCATATAGAGCCTTTTTAAGATGGCAGACCTGAGAATCCCCCGTGGTCTCAAACCCGGGTGGTTGTTGCATGTAGACAGTTTCCTGGAGATCCTCATTCAAGAAAGCATTCTTGATATCCAGCTGAAAGAGAGGCCACCGGCGATGGACAACAACAGAGATGAGGACGCGAACACTATTAAGTTTCGCTACCGGAGAGAACGTTTCCTCATAATCTACCCCCTCCTGTTGAGTGAAACCTCTAGCCACAAGACGGGCCTTTAGACGGTCAATTGTCTCATCGACAACATGTTTGATGACAAATACCCACTTGCACCCAACTGGTTGCTGGCCCGGGGGAAGGGGAACAACAGATCATGTATGGTTAGACCAGAGAGGAGACATTTCTTCCTCCATGGCCGCGCGTCATCCTGGATGTTGAAGCGCCTCCTGCACAGAATTAGGAATAGCAACCGAAGAGAGAGAAGTATCCAAAGTGTGTAAATGGGGAGAGAGGCGATGAAGAGAGATGTAGTTTGCCAGCGGATGAGCAGTGGAAGGCGATACCTGATCATTTGGACGCGAAGTATCCATGGTAGAGACCGACGGCAGAGGGGCAACGGAAGTGGTAGAGCGACGAGTGTAGACGCGGATAACTGGTGGTTTGGAGGGAACGACAGTTGGTTTAGAGGGAACGACAGTCGGAGGAGTAGTTGCGGGAATGACCGGGCGTGGGATGGATGGAGGAGTAGGTGTGGGTGGTAGATGGTCAAGTAAGGGAGAAGGAAAGAATGGTTGATCCTTGCGGAAAGTGACATCAGCAGAAACGGAGATCTTGCGTGTAACAGGAGAATAACAGACATACCCCTTTTGGGTGCGTGAATAACCAACAAAGATATGCTTGGCCGCTCGGGGATCCAGCTTATCCGAGGAAGGCCCCAAACGGTGGACATAGCAGAGGCTACCGAATATA
Source organism: Platanthera guangdongensis (assembly GCA_039583875.1). Taxonomy (NCBI): domain Eukaryota; kingdom Viridiplantae; phylum Streptophyta; class Magnoliopsida; order Asparagales; family Orchidaceae; genus Platanthera; species Platanthera guangdongensis. The sequence continues at coordinate 6,219,131 of CM077153.1, read as the reverse complement.
CGAGGTGGGAGAGGAAAGGCCGGAGTGGAGGGAAAGAGTATACTAAACGGAGTAGCATAGTTGAGAATAGAGGAAGGGAGACGGTTAATGAGAAAACAGGCAGTCGAGACCGCAAAGTTCCAATATGGTTTAGGGACATGCATTTGCAGCATGAGGGAACGGGCAACATCGAGTAAGTGGCGATTCTTGAGTTCGGCAACACCGTTTTGTTGCGGCGTGTAAGCGCAGGAAGTTTGATGTAGAATCCCAAACTCAGAACATAAAGCAGTAAATTCGTGACTAGTGTACTCACAAGCATTGTCAGTTCGTAGTACTTTCATGGTGGTGTGGAAATGCGTACGGGTTTCGAGGACAAATGCCCGAAAGACACGGGGAAGCTCGAAGCGATCACGAAGTAAGTATAGTCAGGTAGTGCGAGAGTGATCATCAATAAACGTTATAAAATACCGGAAACCGGAAATACTAGGAATTTTAAATGGTCCCCAAATATCCGAATGCACTAAATCAAAAGGAGCAGCGCTCCGAGTACAATGTGAAGAAAAAGATGAACGAGTCTGCTTGCCGAGGATACAGGAGTCACACTGAAAGGGGGTAAAAGAAACATCCGGGAGAACCCGCCGGAGGACCGGTAGAGGAGCATGCCCAAGTCGACGATGTCAATCAGTTCAAGAAACGGATGAGAGGATGGTGGGAGAGTCGTCGAGAAGGTAGAGCCCATTCCGCAGCCGGCCTTTACCAATGGTAGACTGCGTCCGCCGATCTTGTATAACAAAAAAAGAGGAAGTGAATATAACAGAACAATCCAGATCATTAGTAAGCCGTCCAACAGAAAGTAAATTGAACGGGGAACTTGGGACGTGAAGAGTCGAGCGAAGGGAGATGGAGGAGGTGAAAGGGAGATCTGCCGAGCCGGAGACGGGAACAGTGGCTCCATTGGCCACAGTAATAGATGGTGGACAAGGGGAATCCAGGTACTGGGCAGGTCGATGTGGAGTAATGTGATGAGTAGCGCCAGAGTCCACAATCCAGCCCAAGACGGTGGAGAGACAAGCGGTACCTGTGTTAGAGACGGAGGCAAGGGAGGCAGAGGGTGGGTGGAGCAATCCCTGGAGATGCTGGAGCTGAAGACGGACACTTTCAAGAACAGGAGGACCAGCATCGGTAGCAACAGAAGTCGTCGGGCGAGTAGGATAGCCAACTTTCTTGTAATAGGTTGCCTCGAGATGACCATCTTTCTCGCAGAAGGAACACTTCGGCCGACCCCAGCCACCACGACCACGGCCACGAGATCCCGAACGACCCCTCCCCCCCCCCCCCCGAGTAGGAGGAGGAAATGGTGGAAGCGGAGGTGCCTGCTGAAGAAGGGTCGGAGGAGCCGTAGTATCTGGAGGAGGTGATACTCGGAGAATCATGGAGCACACATCAGAAAATGATGGTGTGGTAGAGGAAGCCAGGACCTGAGCACGAATGCTCTGAAGGTGAGGGGGAAGACGGGTCATGATAATGGCAGTACAGGCGGCTTCCTTCTGAGCGCGCTGAGCAACAACATCATTGGTGAACGACTGATGCTGGATCCATGCTTCAACAAGAGTCTTCGCACGAGCAACAAAGGAGGTCATATCCGAAGCCCCTCCAGCGTCAAGAGCAAAGAGGTCAGTGAGGATGTCGTAGACATGCTGGAGGCTGTCCCGTCCAGAATATAAGGAGTGTAGCTCAGTCCACATATCTTTGACAGTCTCATGATACATAGTCATTTGATATGGCTCACCATCTAAAGAGTTCTAGATCCAGGTATGAACTCGGCCATCATTGCGGAGCCAGTCATCGGTAGGAGGGGTGGGAGGAGCCTGAGTAAGGTGAAGGAGAAGGCCCTTGGCCTGAAGAACTCGTCTAACTGAATGTACCCAAGGGACGAAGTTCTTCTTTCCAGAAAGAGATATGGTAGTGATGCGCAGCTCGTCACGGACTTCTGTAGTGCAAGTCGGGCAGTCAGTCGGACAAGCTGGGCGGTCAGCAGGCGGGCTGGCCGTCGAGCCAGAGGAGTTACCGGAAGAGCCCATAAGGGCAGACCGCAGAGGCAGACAGCTGAGGTCGCTGCGAGAAGGGCAGGAGGCCGCTGCGAGAAGAGAGCAAGACCGCGGCGAGTAAAGGATAAACCGTCTGCGAGAAGACAAGGAGGCCGCCGCGAGAATGACTAAGGAAGACCACGACCAGAATGCGGAGAGGCAGCAGTCCGCACGGTCAAGCGGGACATCAGCGAGTAGTCAGTTCGCGACCAGAGGGCAGAAACAAAAGAGAGAGACCGCCCCGGTCTAGGTGAAGCCAGCAGCGGTCAGAGAGCGGAAGGAAACCGCGAGAGATCGCAAGCGAGAAGAAGGAAGCAGAGGGAAAGCAGATAAGAGCAGCCCGCAAGAGAGAACCCGCAGCGGGTTGACAGAGATCGCGGTAAGCAAAGGGGAGACTGCTGTCTTGCAGCGGACAGAAGGCAAAGCGCAGCGGACAGAAGGCGAAGCCGCAGCGGACAGAAGGCGAAGCCGCAACGGACTAGGAGGCAGAGGCCGTGCACAAGAGAATTGAGGCAGAGGCCGCAGCGGGAAGGCGAGGTCCGCGAGAAGAGGTTCTCGAGCGGACAGAAGAGGAGACCGTTAGAGCAGAACGCAAGCAGCAGAGGAGAGGAGCTTGCAGCGGTCAGGAGAAGAGCCCGCCGCGGACAGAAGAAGAGCCCGCAGCGGACAGAAGAGAAGTGGGCCCCACGAAGCAGAGAGAAGGTGACTATAAGAAGCCTGAAGAGGGTGGAACCACGGAGAGGGAGAGGAGAAGCGGATGCATAGTTGCAAACCGCAGAGCCCGCGCGGAGAAGTGCAAGAGCGGACAGGAGACCGGAGCGGATAGGCTTCTAGTCCGCAGGAGACAAGGTCGCGGATAGACACGGGGGGCGGGCTGGGCGGTTAGAAAAGGGGAAACTGCAGGTGACGGACCGCAGGCTCTGATACCATGTTGAAAGAACTCAAAAACTTATATGTATTGCTTGTGTATGTAAATACAAGGAGAGAATACAAATATATAGGAAGAAGAAGAGAGAAGAAAATTTTATACAAGATGTGGGACTAAAGGAGGAGAGAAGATAAAACAATAAATGGGCCCAATAATGGGCCATTTACATGAGCTATTTTAACAAAAATAATTGCACGGTCCATGTACACTGTATTTTACATCACTAAGGAAAACAAACTAAAATCCCATGGTTTATAACAGTTAACAATTGATGTGTGAAAATCTCCTTCAAGATACCTTCACTTGTGGGGTGAAGAAGGCACTCTACTGGCTAAGCTTCAACATTTTATTTTGGCATTCCATGAATCAAACAAACACGTTGATGACAAGTTTTGCCTGGGATTCTGAAGGCCATCAAGGCACACATAGGATGGGGCACTAACATAAAACTGTGATCAAGAGCTTGTGTGATCTAAGGATCACATAGGAGCTGGTAAACTTGGTTTTTAAACGGTGAGCAGGGAAGAAGAATCAATGTTTAATAATGAAGCCCGTGATATCGTAATGAATTAGGCACAGGGATCAGACTGACGTGCAAATTATCGATTTTGCTCATCAAAGCCCCCCAAAAAGAGAAGCGTGTGATACATTAATCGAAGCTCATCATCTCCCAAAGCCCCCGATTCACATCAAAAATCGCTAAATAAAAGAACAAAAAAATAAAAGGGAAATGGAATGCGCACGGCCTAGTTTCAGAAAAGAAATTATAAAGGGATAGCTTAAACTACACTGATCTTCAAATCGCCAATATCGAAGGCAAGGGCCAAAAACGGGGATTTTATAAGCCACCCTTAGGTTTAATGGTAAATTTAGCTGATAAAATATGTCGAGAAAAAAATTTATGTATTCCAAAACAATGTCTTAGAGCTTTATTTTTAAGGTTCACAAAATTCATGAAAGAGATGAGATACAAACGGAGTCAAGGCAATCACAATTGTTCATAGAGCACTCGATAAAGGTAAGTCATAGTACTAATTTGTTACTTGTGTATGTAGATGGCATTCTAGTCAAAGGCAATGATGTTGTTGAAGTAGAATCCCTCGAGAATTCGAGATTAAGGAGCTTGGGAATATGTAATTTATGGATACCAGAGGTGGAGAGCAAAGTGAGGAGTACTCAAAGAGAAGATGGTGGGAAAATAATGCGGAGACAAAACCGCGCTGCCTAAACAGGGTGTGCTTAGAGAGAGCTACCAAAATCTCTTAACAAAACAACATGAAAGTTTCTAATTCATGGATATCTACATTCCAACATCACTTGTCTTTGAATATGTTTACATGACTCTTAATAACAACCAATAAATACTAACTACTAGCTTGGGAATATGTAATTTATGGATACCGAATGTGTATTCAAAGAGATGATGGCGGGAAAATACGACGAAGACGAAACAGCGTTGTCTAAACGGGGTGTGCTTAGAGAGAGAGAGAGAGAGAGAGAGAGAGAGAGAGAGAGCTATCACAATCTCTTAATAACATAACATGAAAGTTTCTGATTCATTGATACCTTCATTCCAACATCACTTGTCTTTAAATATGTTTACATGACTCTTAATAACAATCAATAACTAACTACCAATAACTAATAATGACTTAATAAAAAAATAAAAACAAATTAACTTCAATGAAAGATAATTAGGCATGTAGCCCCTAACATTAACAAGGCACAAAGCCCTAACATTAACTAGGCACGAAGCCCCTAACGATAACTAGGTATGAAGCCCCTAATGATAACTAGGCCCAAAGCCCACAACACCACTTCGACCTTACAAAATGGGCTTGTCCTCAAGCTCGAAGGAGATCAAAGTCCTGTCTAATTCACCCAATTTTTTCTTCATCAGAGTCCTGTACTTCCATATAGAGCAAATTTCTACAGTAATGACTACGAGTGTAGTGTTTGTCACAGTTATAACATAACCCTTTTTGCACGACATTCACACAGAGTTGCATGAGACAGAAGTCGGATTTGTGAGGGTTGGTTACTCTCGTGTCTTCCGACTTGATTCCCTGTGCCTGGCAAAACTCATAGCAATAACTAAAGTGGCGTTTGGTTGAGCTTATTAGTTGTGATGCGGTGGAAACGCAACACAATTTTGTGAAAAAACAGTGTTTAGCTCGGCTAATTTTGGAAACCCCGTTTATTAGCTTCCGCGGTTTTATATTATGGCCCAGACGCAATTCATTTCCCCGTTCTGCCGCAACAATCAGCTTTTGACCTAGCGCGATAGCAGCGGCCATTCCCTTCCCCGATCAGATCGACGTCGATCCTCGACGACGGCAGTATTTGCTGGATCAAGACGTGATTCGCTTCCCCGTGCGCCTCCTCTTCCCGGTGTTTCCTCGATCGTTATCTGCGCCTCTTCTTCCCGGAGCGGTAGCAGCGGCGTCCCCGATCGACGACGATCCTCGACGACGATCCTCGACGACGGCTAGCAGATTCGCCTCAGACGCGTGCGCCTCTTGCTGGATCCGCGTGTTTTCAGGAGGTTATTTCAGCGGTGTTTCCTCGATCGTTTCTCTGGAGGCAGTCCTTCTTGTTTTTTCTATGCTTTCGATGTTGTTATGTTGTACCCGAATATTATGATTGTGATGTTGTTATGTTGTGGACAGTACAATGTGGTGGACACTATTATGCATGTGAGCAGGAGATTAGTAGAAGAAATTATGTGCTTGCCCACCATCAGAATGTGGTTGCAGCAATATCCTTGGTAACCGAATATACCTCCATGATGCACTATCCAGTACCACACATGACTTCAAAGCAAACAGGTGATAAATGCGTGGGAGAACTACTACGGGGATCACAGGTGATGTTTCATGACTCTTTCATGATGAGTCAAGAAATATTTATGGACTTATTGCATTCTCTGGAAGAAAATTGTGGATTTAGAGGAACAAGAAGGACTGCATCCAGAGAAATCCTGGCATTGACAATATATATATTATCGCATAATGAATCAATGAGAAAAATAATTGAGCGCTTTCAGCATTCAACGGAGACTGCTAGCAGATTTTTTTCTCGAGGTGTTCGTGTTTTGCTGCAGTTAGCGAAAGAAGTGATTCAGCCATCAGATAGATCTTTCAGCAGTACTCCGCCAGAGATTATGTATGACAGACGTTACATGCCATTTTTTAAAGATTGCATAGGAGCAATTGACGGGACACATGTTCACACGTGCATACCAGTTGGAAATCAAGTACCTTATATTGGGAGACGTGGCAGTCCAACTCAAAATGTCATGGTTGCTTATGATTTCAATATGTGCTTCACTTTCGTTATGCCGGGTTGGGAGGGATCAGCGCACGATAGTCGAATTTTCAACTTTGCGATAAGTAATCCACGTTATACCTTCCGCATCCACCTCTAGGTAACTATGTAAAATTTTGTTCAATTATTTTTTACCCCTACAAAATAAATATTGATAAATATTATTTAATTATTTTTAGGAAAATATTACTTGTTAGATTCTGGTTATCCTCTGCAGAGAGGATACTTGAAATTGTATCAAGATACGCGGTATCATCTACCAGACTTTGCTCGTGTTGGACGTCGAGCCTAAGGACGTCGGGAGATTTCCAATCACGCACACTCATCACTAAGAAGTGTGATAAAACGATCATTTGCGGTTTGGAAGAAAAAATGGGTCATACTGAGGGACATGCCAAGCTATCGTTTTGACAAACAAGTAGTTATTGTGATCGCCACAATGTGTTTACATAATTTCATTCGTCGGCACTCTTCGCGTGTGGACATTGATTTTAGTGAATCCGAGCAAAGAGATCAAGACCATGGGATGACCTCACAAGGGCGCCAAGAAACATGCACTGACACAGCAGGTGGTGTAGAGGAGATGATCGCGCTACGTAATATTATTGCGGATCAACTGTATGAAGCTAGAACGTAGAACATTAAAAAAAATGTATGAATGAACCTTTATTTGGTGTTATTTCAATGAAAAAAGTTTAATTTCTCATAAATTAAATGGTTGGTATTTAAAAATTTAAAAAAAATTACTAAAACTCTGTTTTGTATCCAAACAACTTTTCGAAAACTCCGTTTTGTAAACTCTGTTTCACCCAAACAGTTTTTTAACAAAACTGTTTTTTTTAGAATCAGCACTTTTTCAATCAACAACAGTTAATCAGCAGCTTACCATCAGCAACAGCTCAACCAAACAATGCACAAGTCTCATCGAGAATCAAACTTGATATCTCATCACAGTCACTCGTGAAGTATAGCAATAAAGATGGCAACTTATTTCTTAGGATATCAGGTTAATCCATTCTATTATCGATGTCTGCTGATTGCCAAAAACATATTTGCATTTGTGAGCCATCGCCCAATGGGACGACCTTCCCATCGTAGGTTCCAACTTGCTGTAGCGGGGAACGATATTAGCTTTCGGTCGTACATAGGCAGGGGGCTCAATGCATAGAAGGGATGGAAGAGGTCCTTGGCTACTACTTGCTTGCTCCAATGCGAGGACAATAATGACTTGGATTGTCGATGTGAGACCACTGATCCTGTTGGAGAGGGAGGAAAGAGCTTCATGGTGTCGTGTATCAACTTCTTGGTGTCGTATGTTAGCGGCAGCTTGAACCATCATAATTTTGCATCGAGCTCATAAACTGACTCATTTGGACGGAAGAGTCCCCCATGATGATCACAACGATCAAAAGTGAGGAGTTTGGAGCTCAAGAAAATGAGTCATATGCCGAATAAGCTCTTCATACACAAACGTAGATGGCGTACCCAGAGTACCACGTGAGTCGTGTTGTTTCCCCATGATGGCGCCAACGAAGACAAAATCCACTCTCTTAAATCAACGAATTAAATAAATTGGATTTGAGGAGAGGGAGTTGGGCTATGATACTCCTAAGAGTTGGCATGACCTTGATGGATCGGGAAACAAGTGTTGGGGATGCGGGGCTCGATGGGGCTAGGGCCGAGAAATGTATAAGGTCAAGAATCAGGGCAGGGCTTCGTTTCGATAGACGGAGATGATGTTGGTTTTGCAGCGTGAAACTTCCGGTGATGGCATAGTGGAAGCGGAAGATACTCCTGGAGGAATATTGGGCTAGGACGTCAGGCATCGTTGCTTGAAGGACAGTGGTTTTGAAGCTGATAAGGAGTCGGCATTGCTTGATATAGCAGAATGGTGATGGGTCGACGCAGCTGGAAAGGAGTCGTGTTGCTAGTCTTGCCGAAGGAGTGGCCCAGCGGACGACCCTGTAATCAGGGCCAGTTGTTAAGCTATAGAAACCGAAGCAATTGGGGGTCTCTTCCCATGCGATTGGGGAGAGAATCATGTGTGGTCGATGATAAACTTAGTTGCCAAGGAGGAATATCAGACTGGGATAAAGAAGGAGAGGGTTGCTCAATTAGAATTGGTGTTAGGATCGCGTCAGCGTGGGCAGGGAAGCTCCATCATGTTGTTGTTGCGTCAGAGAGAGGAACTATGGTTAGCGAGGCGTGGGAATGGCTCTACCAAGTTGTTACGGACTAACTCGTAACATTGTGATTTTGCCAGAGGTGACTGGAGGTGGAGATGATGATGGGAAGATATTGTGGGGTCGGAACAGCAGCTACCTAAGCCGGGGTGTGCTCGAAGATAGAGAGCAATCACAATCTCTTAACAAGACAAGACAAGACAGGAGATTCTAATTCACAGATACCTTCATTCCAACATCACTTGCCTTTACATAGACATACAAGGCTCTTAATCACAAACAATAACTATTAACTACCAAAAACTAATAATGATTCAAAAATTAATAATAAAAGACAATTTGACTTAAATTAAAGATAAATGGACATGAAATTCCGAACAATCACTTTGCCCAAAGTCCCTAATGATAACTAGGCCTGAAGCCCATAACAGAACATTTGCAAGACACTATACAAGGGCCAGAAGTTGACAATATACCGCCATCACGACAATGTACGTTTTGCGCAATCATATAATTTGGAGAAATAAGACGTTCTTGCTAGATCTACTATTAAAGTTGAGTTCATGGCTATGAAATGTGAGGTTTGTGAACTATTATGGATAAAAAATCACCTTAAACATTATATATAATTTTGTCCAACGTGATAGAACGAAGCACATTGAAGTTGACAAACATTTCATAAAGAGACGCTATAATGTGGTCTGAATAGCACCCCAATCATGCCTATTGAATATCAGCAAACTATTGTTCTCACCAAGTAATTGTCCGTAAGAAGATTCAAGTAGTAAGCAAGCTGTGGATAGTAGGCATTCACTACCACAACATGAGAGGAGTTTTGGCATATATATGTTGATACTCATAGATCACCCTCCCATAGATCATCATAGTTAACTTATACAAATTTAAACATGTGTAATGTAATCTATCAATGATGAAGAGGATAATGATGAAAGATGTATAATATAGGATTAAAGATGTTTCTTAATTTCTTTGTTACCAGATTTGGGTTGCACCTTGGGTACAAGTGAGGTTTTAAACTAAAAAAATTAAAGTTCTCCTCAAATGACTGTCAAATTTTTAAATATCAAAGGTAAGAAAAAAATCAGTTTACCTGACAAATTTGCTAGCCCAATGCATTTGTTGGCCATGTTTGAAGGAACTCCAGCTCTTTTAAATACAACGGAAGAGAAATAGAATACAGCATTTATGCCAGATAACTGCTGTAAAGCAAATAGTGTTGTTCCAATAAAAACAACTGTGAAAAAAGATATCGTTATTTGCAATGAACTAAACTTCGGGGAAAAACAGTACATAGTAGAATATTAAAATATTTATGAATGATATGTATACCCCTAAAATATCGACCATAAAGCAACTCAGAGAATTTTACGCCATCTGCATCATCCCCTCTATCGGAACGTGACAACTCTGACATTGCTGATTTCACCTGGGAACCTCCCAGAAGCCTATCAAATTCAGCTTCTGCTTCAACAATTCTTCCATGCTGAATCAAGCATGAACAAAAGAATTGGCAAATCAGCTTTTTAAGAAACATGCTCCCACAGAAAACATAAAAAAACAACAATTAAAGTCATTATATTAACAAGTCAAAACAACTTTTTTCACAGAACAAAAGAAATTCACCCACAAACCATATACACCAAACTAGCATTACTATTCGGAAAGGTTCTGCAGATGCAAAAGGTTCATCATGTCAACACTGGTAGATGAAGGCGAATTGTTATCATAAGTTACTCTTGTTTCAACATTGGTTGATGAAGGAAAGATTACTGAGTAGATTGTGGGTGCAACTGATTATCATAAGAGGATTAAGTGTTTACTGGAGAGAGATTAACACAAATAGGAGATTATAGATGCCGGTCTAGGAAAAATGAAGAGTTCTAGATCTGTTTAGTAGACAATAACGAAAAATAAGGAAGAGGAATGTGGGTCATCAAGTTTGTCATAGGTGGAGATTTATGCTACATCTATGATCCACGCCTTTGATGATTATGTGACAAATCACAATGTTGAAACTTGAAAAGGTTGGATAAAAAACAAGATACAACTTAAGAATCTTTATAAGGTAATATTCTCATCTTTGTTAATTTTTATTGTTATGAACGTCTTGTTTTGTTAATAATAAGTGTTTAGATATTAGAAGTTTGAATTACATGCATGTGTATATATACAGACATGTATATATATATATATATTATATATACACACACACATATATACATACAATGAAGTCTGGCATTTTAGATGTCCTAGGTATATCCTCGCAAGATATCTAGCATTTAAAACTCAAACACAAGAACCATATATTCAGAATCCATAACCTTATTTATTGCGCATTATTTAAGTGGCTCCAAACAGTTGATTTTTCATCTCTCATTTATCATGGTAATAGATTCCATTTGGGAGAAAAAACACATTAATTTTTATGTTTTATATGATATTTAATCTTTATGTAAGGGATCTTATGTGATCATAAAGTACCATTAAAACTTAAAGGCAAGTTTTATCGTGTTGTAATTAGACCAGCGATGCTTTATGGTTCTGAGTGTTGGGCAGTGAATTGTGTACCTGAGCAAAAAATGGGAGTTGTGGAGATAATAATGCTTAGGTGGATGTGTGGACACATGCGATAGGATAAAATTAGGAATGTAAATATCAGAGATAAGACAGGAGTGACACCAATTGCAGAGAAGATGCAAGAAGCTCGACTAAGATGGTTTGGACACGTATAAAAGAGACCATTAGAGACACATGTTAGGCATTGTGAGAGTTTAATGACTAGGCATGTTAAATGGGAAAGGGGTAGACCAATAAAGACTTGGAATGAAACTATAAGGAAAGACATGATGTACTTAGATATTAGTGAGATTATGACTAAAGATAGGGAACACTGGCACAAAGGATCCATATAATTGGCCCTACTATAGTAGGATAAAGGCTTGAGTGTTGTTGTTGTTATGTTAATGTTTTTCGTACTTGCAAACGAGTATCTGTCTCAATGTTTGCAATTACGTATAAGGAAAAATTTATTGACAAAAGGAAGTTTGATAACGAGTGGATATTGATGTTTTAGGCATCTATTGAGTTGGCAATGTAAAACATCTCATTTTTTCAAGTACAAGTTTACCAGTGCAAGACCATAGTCTATTCTAAAAACAAGTCAAAAATTTCTTGTTGCCTTCATATCTCCGGTTTGTGCTCACCATGAATCCTATTATACATAATTAGATGAAAGCCTTTATGATCGTTCAAGTCATCCCTAATAAATGTTCTTCCTTTGATATATAAAAGGAGTTCGTTTAACATAAAAACATTTGTGAAACAATCTTTTAGTCCCCACTACCAATAACTCAATTTAACTCAACAATTTTTTTCACCTCACCCATCCGGCCATCCATAATATATATATATATATATATATATATATATATATATATATATATATATCTTATTATATAAAGCAATATAGGTATTTGGAGGCACGCCATAGATAAAATAAGAGCCATTGGATCATGAGAGAGAGCATGAGATGGGGGGGAGAGTTTGGAAGAGAGAGGAGGGAGAGAGAGAAAGAGAGAGGGAGAGAGAAAGTGAGAGAGATAGCGGAAGAGAATGATTGCGTGAAAATATGTTTTTACGACAAACCGTAATTTTTTTATAAAATAAAAATTGTAATATTGATTTATATTTTTTACGGTCATTTTGAGTACTCATATGTATATATTGTGGGCATTGTCCGTCTTGATGTGGCTGCAACCCGCTTTGATGCGGGCGCAACCCGCTTTGATGCGGGCGCATCCCGCTTTGATGCGGGTGCATCCCGCTTTGATGCGGGCGCAGCCCGTAATGACGGATCGAGCACGGGAGAAGCCCGTTCGAAGGCGGGCAAAGCCCGCTTGGATGCGGCCGAAGGCCGCCCGAGAGCATCGGTACGGGCGTAGCCCGTGCGAAGATGCTCGTATATATATATATATATATATATATATATATATATATATATATATATATAGAGAGAGAGAGAGAGAGAGAGAGAGAGAGGGAGAGAGAGAGAGAGACTGTTTATATTCAAATGAACTATATTCTAAAGTCTACCTTTATGTTGTCACCTTGAGATTAGGGTTATGATCAGTTGACTATTTATCCTTCCACATTCAATAATCTTTATAAGATAGTTTTCACACAAAATATAAAGGCAGGAATTAATATTATTGTATATAACAATATGGTGTTGTGTCATTAAGAGAAAGCAAATAACCTTAATACCTTATAGAGCCAGTGTGGACTTTCAGCACAATATTCCATACAAAAGGCAAGTAAAGCAGCAGGAGCAATAGATACCCAAAAGCAAATCCGCCACCTAGTAAGTAATTGGTGCTCATGTACTTGAAATCACACAACTCAAAATAAACAAACAGTAACCATTACCCTCCAATGATTTCCTTTACTGAAATTCCAACCAGGAGGGTTCCTATAAGTCCAAGACAAGTAGCAATTTGAATAAAACTCCCATACGTTCCTCTCACAAACGAAGGAGAAACCTGATGGTAAAACATTCAAATTGAATTAAAGAAGACAAGTCAACCAGCATAGTAAAGAAACTATTTTTGGTACCTCCGTCACATAGAGTGCAGCAACCGGCGGACCTAGGCCCATTCCCATTCCAACTAAGAATCTTCCAAGAAGCATTCCCTGCAAATTGCCTGTACTTGCACTGAAAATCCAAAAGAAAAGTACAATTAGAAGGCTTCCAATTATGTAAATGAGTATCATTTCTTCAGTTTCCAATATTTTTTGAATTGCTAAATCATAGCACAGACTCATAAGATCCTAAAAGAAGTAAATAATGATTAAAGGTATCACAACAACATCAATACTAGTATCACGTAAAAAGAGGCAATGTATGAGAAAACTCATTACCTTAAACAAGCTCCAACAATCATTGGCAAGGCACTCAATTGAAAGGCCCTGCGTCGTCCAATTCCATCTGCAATCCAACCACTAAACAAGCAACCAATAAGTGCACCCCCTAGGCATATACTCACAACAAACCCTGCAAATTTTTTTAAGAACATTAGAACACCAACACCATTAATGGAAAGCAGTCGTAGAATCATCCCTTGTGTGCAGTGATTGACGAAGACAATACATGATCACCACCTATGCGGCTATTTCCTCCCTGCAAAATCATTTTTCCCATGCACATTATGGGGAACATTGCGTAGTGACAAGGTACAATCATTGCCGAACACTATGCACATAATATGCTAATTATCGTAAATTAATTATAACTTTATTTAAAATAGTACATTTTAATATTTCAATCAAAGTATTAATGTGTTTGTATACTTCCCACTTGTATTTATTTTCATATCATATGTTTATAATCAAAAGCTCTAGTAAATGATATGATTAGGAGTAGAAAGCTAAGGGAAGAATTGGAAAGAAAAAAGCGTACATTTAGTGAATTTCTTTAATATACACTATAAATGAGTACATCTAAGGCTTCATTTGGCGCGGTGGTGGTCCTGAATGCGGTGATCATGAGTTGTTCGTGAACGCCTGACCTCATGTAAAAAAATTCATGCATTTTATGCTCAAAACTAGTTTATTCTCTTGGCAGCGGTTATAACCTTTGTTTTCCCAAACATACATTCTATGATAATGGTGTTTTTGACCGGAGCAAATAAGCCGCACCAAACGAACCCTAAAACAAAAGATCAATATCAGAAGCTCCAACTTTTACCTTCAGCCAAGGTGTTCCCAGTAAAACCAAGCTCCATGGAAATGCTCTCAAGAGGCTCATTCACGACACTGCAACAGACGTGGTTTTCAGTTCAACTGTTCTACCACAAAACAAAACTAAAACAGGAGAGAAAAAAAGAACATTTACAGTCTCAATTTTGAAGAGAAACACGAACCCTAAGTGGTATCCAAACAAGAAGGAAGATAATGTGGCGACACACACGTGCGGCAAAGAGGGTCTCCACGACGGATTGCTGGTTTCCTCTTCATTAGAGAGAGAATTCAGCAAACGAGCTAAGAAGAAACAGAAGGTGTTCAAAATGAAATCAGAACACACAAAAATCAAACCTAACAAAGAAGCTTGATATGGAAGTAATATACGATCAATCAGTCTCATGAAACACGGGGAAAATGTTTCACCAGCAGTCTCTTCATCATCCCGATCAAAAGGATCCAACAATTCTCTTGTCATCAAACGCTTGTAGACGGCAGAGTTATGATTCGGCCGCATTCTCTAACCTCTCAGCAATCTAAGCCACCCAAAAACAACAGCAAGTAGAAATATTAGCATCTGGAGCTCGATCTCGTGTCCTCGTGCAGAAGAATCATAACGACAAAAAGGAAAACTATATAAAATCAAAAAGGGATAAAGCCGAGCAGGAGTTGCCACCACATCGGAGCTGAGGTTCGCTCCTACAGTGTATTAGCAATTTAACATCTCGAGCTCGATCTCGTGTCCTCGTGCAGCACAATAAGAACGACAGATAGGAAAATTATATAAAATCAAAAAGGGAATCCATGTAACCTAAAGCCGAGAAGGATTTGCCACCACATCGGAGCTGAGGTTCGCCCCTACAGTGGCAGTTCGACGTACGTTGGTAAACCTACGCCGCGCCGGGGATCGCCGGCGATCGCCGGCGAAAGGTCGGAGATAGACGGCTGGTCAAACGGCGAGAGGAGCTGTGGAATCTCCGTGCTTCCAGCGCCTTCTTCGTTATCTTCCTCCAAGCGGTGAAGAAGACGTCTGATGTTCTAATTATTTAGGAAATTGATATTCGCAGGTCATACTTGGCTATTTGTACTCAAAAAGGATCAATATTTAAATAAACCTTCCCAAATAAAAAAAACCTAATTGTACCCTCACTCCTTTCTTTCCCCTCCGGTGAAAAGCCGCCTCGCGTGAAAGGGAGAAGATCGCCGCCCGTTCGCCCCTTCCACCGGCCAGCGTGCCTCGCCCCCGACTTCCTCCACCGCCGACCACCACCGCCGGCCTGCTCTTTCGCCGGCGACCTCCCGTGAAAAGCCGGCTCGCGTGAAAAACCTAGAAGATCGCGTCCGCCCGTTTGCCCCTTCCGCCGGCCAGCGTGCCTCGCCCGGCTTCCTCCACCGCCGGCCTGCTCTTTCGCCGACGACCTCCCCATTCCTGCTCCGGTGAGTTTTCCGTGGGATCATGTCATACTCTACTTCTTCCTCCTTCACGCATAAAAAAATTACAATTTTTTCCGTGGGATCATGTCAAAATGTCATTATAAACATTTTGGGGGCATAAAAATGAATTTTGATCAGTTTTTCGCCGGCTTCCTCCAGTCACTACCACATTTTTGAGTGGTATAACATTTTTATATCTGCTAAACAATGTTTTGTTTAAGAATTAATCTTAATTAATTTCTCTACTGGTTTAGTTGCATCTATTTTGCATGTAGATCTGTACTGGAACCATAAATCCTAAGATTGTCTCGATCAGATTTAGTGCTAGGCATGAGGTTGTCACCATGTTTTGTATATTAGGGTCAGTTAGTAGAATAACAAAGATGTTGTTTAAGCAAAATCTTTTAAACCATGATTATAGAGAATTAGACGTAACTGTCATGGAGTTGGGAATAATATTTGTACATGATGCATTTATTAAATTGGATTTTTTTTTTTGGAAATCCTTCATGCAGCCGCTGTCATTCCTTCCGCCGTCATTGATTTCTCCGCTCCGGCCGGTGTTTTCTCTAACGGCGGCGACATCTCTATTATCTCCCTCTGGTTAGTACTCTCTCATCTTCTCTCAATTTTTTCTCTCTAATAATCAAGGTTTATCTTTGTAAAACATTTTTTATATAGGTTTTAAATTTTTGTTATTGATATCATAATCTTTTCGCTGGATCCCCAATGTGAGTTTTCAATTTTTTTTCTCTATAATACCATAGGTTTGAGTTATTGATATGAGTTTTAATTTTTGCTCCGAATGCATGTTTATAAATATTTGTTTATATATGTTAGATTGAAATGAATTCAGACGATGTTAAGTTATTGGCAAACGTTGAATGACCTAAGGATAACTTTGTTGATGTTGGTATTCATTTTCGTACAAATATGACTTTTTCAAGTAAGGAAGAATTAGTTGGATGGACCCAAAGTATTGCAAAGAATTTGAGGTTTGTTATCATTATTTTGAGGGCAGATAATCACATTGCAAGAGCAAAACCTAGGGTAATTCTAGATTGTGACAGAGCCGGATCTTCTCGTGATAGTCAAAATAAGAAAGGTTATATAAAGAAAAATATCAGAAAATCAAGTTCTAAACGTTGTGGATGTAAGTTTGCACTGAATGAGCGTCGAGAAGAAAATAATGAATGGACGATTGAAGTAAAAAATGGTTTACATAATCATGAATTTGTTCACTTAGAAGCGCATCCATACGATGGTAGGCTTGATGAGAATGAGCAGAAAATCGTGTCTGATATGTTTAATGCTGGAGTTAAGCCACGCAAAATATTGTCGTCGTTAATCATAAGGTATGCATATTTAAAAAATATTATTCAATGTTTATTACACTTTTTTATCATATGTAATCATGATTTTTTTTCTTTCATATTACTATTTTGGGGACATGATGATCTTTTGAAGAAAAATTTGAAAATTTTGGGTGATCATCTTGATTTAAAAAGAAGGTACGGACAGTGTTAGTAGTAATAATTTTCTTAAAGTTATTATTATTCATGTGTACTAATCATTGTTTCTTTAGGATTTTTTGGAATGCAGTGCAATCAAGGAAAAATGAAGATCACAAATATCTTAGATGTATTTGACAATTTTTTTGGGGGGATATCTCAACGTTATTGTATTTTAATATTTTGCGGACTGGACTTTTTTATAAAAATATATTGGTTGGTAAGATGTATTTGACAAAGAGATAATCCTAGATGACAATACTTTTGTAAGGAACTCATTATATATAACATTAATTAAAAAAATTCCATTTTTGTGGGGTACGAATATCAGTGTTGGGTACAATTATAATTCTGTGGGGTACGAATATCGGTGGGGTACAAATAGCCAAATATGTTCTGCGGATATCAATTCTCATTATTTATCAGCAGAGCAAAAGAAATCGCAAATAAGGCCACGTGGTCATTTAAATTAAAATAACATGAAATTCTTTGAGGTTTATGTAAGAGATTTTATCTAAAGGGTTCAAACCGTTCAATTAAGGTTTTATCTAAGAGTTCAATTAGAAGTTTACTCAAATAAATCAGCTAGATATTGAAAACCTTAGATATTGGGGTTCCTTTAAGTATTCATCTGGGGTTTTTTAGAGGTTCATCTAAGAGTTTATTTATAGGTTCATTTATGAGTTCATCTAGAGGTTTATTTAGAGATTCGTTGAGATTTATCTAGAGGTTTATATTATTGTTTTTGATGCTCCAAACCGAACCGGTCCAGCACCGGTTCAGTTATGTCTTATTGGTTTATACTATTTATATGCACAGGTATATCCCGATTTCATCTCTAACCTAATCGAATCAGAAAACCTAACCTAAGAGAACCATCGGGAAGAAAGAAAATCGACCAGAAGGAGAGCGGCGGCATCGGGAAGAAAGGAGTGGCGACATCAAGCGATCGAGCGGCGGCTTCGGGAGGAAGAAGGAGCAGCGGCATCGGGCGGTTATCCTGGCGGCGACATCAACAAGGGATCGTTCCCCTGGCGGCATCCGGAGAACAGGAGCGATCGGCCGGCGGTTCCTAGGGCTTCTTCTCCGGCGGGCAAAGGGCCTGATCTTGGGCAGCGGGTGCTTCTTCTCCGGTGACAGCGGCGCAGCGGCAAGTCTGCGATTCTTCTCCGGCAAGATCGGGAAGACCTGATCTAGGCTTCCTTCTCCTCCGGCGACGTGCAGCGACCTAGATCAGCGTGTGGTTCTCCTCTAGCGACTTCGGCGAGGATCTATACCCGATCGAGGCTCTTTTCTCTGGCGATCTTGGAGATCTGAAGGCGGCAAGGGCGGGCAGAGTTGTTCCTTCTTCTCCGGCGACATCAAGGCTGTGGCGGTCTCTCGGTGACAGCGTCTAGGGGAGAAAAGGGCGGGATCAAGGCTTGCGTTCTTGCGGTGATTCAGATGGGCAGAGGGTTCCTTCTTCTCCGACGACATCAGGCTACGGCGGTCTCTCGCCGGCGGCATCTAGGGGAGAAAAGGGGGGCTGCGACACCGATCAGAGGGAGAGGACAACAGTGCATAGGGGAGTTTTCTTCCCTCTTTTTCCTTGTTGTTCTTTATTTCCTATTCTAGGTTAGTGTCGATCCGCTGAGGATCGTTGAGTGCATGTGTTGTAATCGGATATTGTTTTTTATTAGTGGATCCGGCGCGCTCTCCCCGTGGATGTAGGAGCCTAACTCTGAACCACATAAATCTCTTGTGTTTGCGGTGTTTTGGAATCTCGTATTAGTTCTTTGATTGTTTGGTGCGTGCCACTATTTGCTCAAAAATTTGCTTCCGTTGTTATTGTCCACGACGAGTTCCGTACTCGCGGACCAGTGCCAATTGCACAACAATTGGTATCAGAGCCAGGTTGGTTGGTCCTTCGGACCAGTGAGCAAATTCAATGGCGGCCAAATTCGAGGTTCCAAAATACGATGACAAGATTGATTTCGGCCTTTGGCAAAAGCGCATAAAGGTCGTACTCGTGCAACATGGACTTCACAAGGCACTCCTTGGACAGGAGAAGGTCAAGGTGAAGGACGATGACGAGTGGGAAGAGCTGGATCTCAAGGCCGCTATAGCAGCCGGGTACGATAACGATGTGGATGTCTTGCACGTGTCACAGAGTCATGAGATCACGGACGAGTGGATCATGGACACTAGGTGTTCATACCACATGTGCCCACGTAGAGAGTGGTTTACCACTTTCAGGGAGTGCGATGGCGGTCGGGTCCTGATGGGAAACAACTCTGAGTGCAGGTCTATGGGGATCGGGACTATCCGGATCAGAATATTTGATGGAGCGATTCGGACACTCGCCGATGTGAGGTATGTGCCTTACCTAAGGAAGAGCTTGATCTCCTTAGGTACCTTAGAGGCAGTCGTATATTCCTATACCGGCGAGGGAGGATTTATCAGGGTGAAGAGAGGCGCACTAGTCGTCATGAAAAGGGAGCGCACTGATACACTTTATAGGTTGATAGGAACCACGATAGCTGGTGATGCGGCCATTGTCGCGATGTCTGATGAGGATACCTCTGCGTTGTGGCATGCTAGGCTTGGCCACATGAGTGAAAGAGGTCTCGTAGAGCTGCATAGGAGAGGACTCCTGAAGGGAGTCAAAACATACAGACTTGACTTTTGTAAGACCTGCGTTCTAGGAAAGCAGCATAAGGTCAAGTTTATGACATCAAGTCGGCGCAGTAAGGACATCCTGGAGTATATACACTCGGATGTATGGGGGCCAGCCCTGGTGCCATCACTTGGAGGCGCAAGTTATTTCGTGACATTCATCGACGATTACTCCATGAAGGTTTGGATCTACTTCCTCAAACAAAAATCTGAAGTGTTTGAGAAGTTCAAGATCTAGAAGACCCGGGTGGAGAATCAGACGGGGAAGAGGGTGAAGTATCTGAGATCCGACAACGATGGCGAATACACATCATCAGAGTTTCAGGGGTATTGTGATCAGGAGGGTATCACTAGACACTTCACCATCCCTGGCACGCCGCAGCAGAACGGCTTTGCCAAAAGGATGAATAGGACACTTCTAGAGAGGGCCAGGTGCATGCGTCTATACACACACCTGCCCAAGCCCTTATGGGCTGAGGCGGTGAGCACTGTACGGTATCTAGTGAATCTATCCCCATCGATGTCACTAGATTTAAAGTGCCCACAGGAAGTATGGTCAGGTACGCCAGTCACATATTCTGACATCTATATCTTTGGATGTCCTGTATACACCCTGTTGCCGGACACAGAGCGCACGAAGCTTGATGCTAAGTCCTGGAGGTGAATTTACTTGGGTCGAAAGACCGGCACAAAAGGATTCAAGTTGTGGAATCCCGAGACCAAAAAGACTGAGGTGAGGCGCGATGTGGTGTTTGATAAGGCTTTTATATTGAAGAAGTCTCAGCCCCAAGCGAAGGAGGTCGAGAAGACTCCGAGTCCACCAGTGGCGGTGGAGCTCAAGAGTAGTAGCAGAGCTGCAGATCGAGGAGTGGAGCTTGAGGGTACTAGCATGACCGATCATCAGGATGAATCATCTGAATCTGATGGATCAGACACTGTACAACCCGCTCAGGAGGAGCCGTATGCGATTGTTAGGGGAAGGGCTAGGCGAGAGGTCAGAGTGCCTCTCAGGCTACAGGATTCTGTAGCATAAGCTTTCCAGATGATCTCCTCCGATCCCATATCCTACAAGGAAGCCATCGAGAGCAATGAAAGCACTCAGTGGATGGCAGCCATGGAGGAAGAGATCGAGTCTCTCCACAAGAATAAAACTTGGGGGCTGGTGTATATCCTGAAAGGAGCTAAGGAGATTAGCTCCAAATGGGTATTCCGGAAGAAGGAGTCTACTTCCGGGAAGGACCCCTGGAGATACAAGGTCAGGTTCGTCGCGAAAGGCTTTGCGCAAAAGAAAGGCATAGATTTCGATGAAAGTTTTTCGCCTATCGTAAAACATTGTTCCATTAGGTTATTGCTCGCCTTAGTGGTATTTTACGATATGGAGTTGGAGCAATTGGACGTGAAGACTGCATTTTTTCACAGGGTTCTAGAAGAGTTGACCTATATATTACAGCCTGAGGGGTTTGTGAAACCCGGTAATGAAAAGAGGGTGTGCAAGCTTCGAGCATCTCTCTACGGTTTGAAGCAATCACCGAGGATGTGGAACCGGAGGTTCGATGTCTTCATGGCTTCATTGGGGTTCACCAGGAGTCAGTACGACACTTGTGTGTATTTTAGATTCCTGGCGAATGAAGATATCTTAATTCTGATGTTGTACGTCGATGACATGTTAATCGCGTGCAAATCAGCCCAGGAGATCTCCTTATTAAAGGAGAAGCTGCGCTCAGAGTTTGAGATGACAGATCTCGGACATGCGCAGAAGATCCTTGGGATGGAGATTCGTCGAGACAGAGAGCGTGGCATGCTCTGGTTATCTCAAACTGGGTATATTAAGAAGGTATTGGAGAAATTCAGTATGAGTAACTCCAAGGCTGTCTCAACACCCTCGGGACATCATTTTTGGTTATCGTCCATTCAGTGCCCTACCACTGAGAAGGGACGACAAGAGATTTTGAGTGTACCGCATGCAAATGCGGTGGGTTGCCTGATGTATGCGATGATCTACACTAGACCAGACATCGCTCAGGCAGTGAGCGTCGTAAGCAGATATATAGCAAATCCAGGGCAACAGCATTGGGAGCTGTCAAATGGATTTTGCGATATCTGAACGGGACACCCAACGTCGGATTACTCTTCAGGAAGAGTGATGTTGCGGGTGTGTTAGAGGGCTATGTAGATTCCGACTACACGGGTGACCTAGATAGAAGGAGATCCACGACTGGATACATTTTCCTTCTAGGTGGAGGTACCATAAGTTGGAAGGCTACTTTGCAGGATATAGTCGCTCTGTCCACTACAGAGGCAGAGTATATCGCTGCGGTGGAGGCCGCGGAGGAAGCCATTTGGCTCAAGGGTCCCACCGCAGAGCTGCAAGTTTCTCAGGAGGCTGTGAAGTTTCATTGTGATAGTCAGAGTGCTATCTGTCTTGCGAAAGACCCGGTCTACCACGCAAGGACCGAGCACATTGACGTTCGTTATCACAAGTTGAGGGAGTTTGTCAGAGGAGGGGACATTCAGTTGCTGAAAGTCCCTACAGAGGAAAATATAGCGGATATGTTGACCAAGCATCTGACCAGAATCAAGTTCAAGCATTGCTTGGACTTGGCTCATATCGACTCATGTTGATCGTGTCGGCCCCAGAGAGAGGGGGCTTGTAGTCGCCAGTAGGGGTCTGTGTGTTATAGGCGGTTTTAGTGTTCGTGGAGCATCAAAGTGGAGATGGTTGTTTTTGATGCTCCAAACCGGACCGGTCCCGATTTCATCTCTAACCTAATCGAATCAAAAAACCTAACCTAAGAGCACCATCAGGAAGAAAGAAAATCGGCCAGAAGGAGAGCGGCGACATCAGGAAGAAAGGAGCGGCGACATCAAGCGATCGAGCGGCGGCTTCGGGAGGAAGAAGGAGCGGCGGCATCGGGCGGTTCTCCTGGAGGCTACATCGACAAGGGATCGTTCTCCTGGCGGCATCGGGAGAACAGGAGCGATCGGCCGGCGGTTCCTAGGGCTTCTTCTCCGGCGGGCAAAGGGCCCAATCTTAGGCAGCGGGTGCTTCTTCTCCGGTGACAGCGGCGCAGCGGCAAGTCTGTGATTCTTCTCCGGCAAGATCGGGAAGACCCGATCTAGGCTTCCTTCTCCTCCGGCGACGTGAAACGACCTAGATCGGTGGGTGGTTCTCCTCCAGCGACTTCGGCGAGGATCTATACCCGATCGAGGCTCTTTTCTCCGGCGATCTTGGAGATCCGAAGGCGGCAATGGCAGGCAGAGTTGTTCCTTCTTCTCCGACGACATCAAGGCTGTGGCGGTCTCTCGTCGGCAGCGTCTAGGGGAGAAAAGGGCAGCATCAAGGCTTGCGTTCTTGCGGCGATTCAGATTGGCAGAGGGTTCTTTCTTCTCCGGCGACATCAAGCTGCGGCGGTCACTCGCCGGCAGCGTCTAGGGGAGAAAAAGGGGGCTGCGACACCGATCAGAGGGAGAGGGCAGCAGTGCATATGGGAGCTTTCTTCCCTCTTTTTCCTTGTTGTTCTTTATTCCCTATTCTAAGTTAGTGTCAATCCGTTGAGGATCGTTGAGTGCATGTGTTGTAATCGGATATTATTTTTGATTAGTGGATCCGGCGCGCTCTCCCCGTGGATGTAGGAGCTTAACTCCGAACCACGTAAATATCTTGTGTTAGCGGTGTTTTGGAATCTCGTATTAGTTCTTTGATTGTTTGGTGCGTGCCACTATTTGCTCAAAAATTTGTTTCTATTGCTATTGTCCGCGACGAGTTCCGTACTCGCGCACCGGTGCCAATTGCACAACATTATCTAAGGGGTTCAACTAAGAGTTCATCTAGAGGTTCACCTAGATGAATCCCAAGATAAACCCCTAGGGGTGTTAATCTAAGGATTTATTTAGATTAATCTTTAGATAAACCACTAAATGAATTCTTAGAGGAACCCCTAGATAAATTCGTAGAAAACCCCTAAATAAACTATTTAGATAAACTTTATATGAACCCCTGGATGAACAAACATATAGATGAACAAATCCATAGATGAACAAATCCATAAATGAACTCATAGATCAACATCTAGATAAATCTTAGATGAACCCCCTAGATAAATATCTAGATGAACCCCCTAGATAAATATCTTGATAAACTCCTAGATGAGCCCCTAGATAAACTCCTATGTAAACCCCTAGATAAACCTCTAGATGAACCCTTGATATTGGGGGTTTCTCTAGGGGTTCCTCTAGTGGTACATCTATGGTTTATTCTTAGAGGAACCCCTAGATGAACAAACTTTTATATAAACCTCTAAACGATCCCTTAGATGAAACCCTAAATAAATTTCTAGATAAAGTTCAAAATAAATTCCTTGATGAACTCCCCTAGATGAACCCCTAAATGAAACCCTTAAATAAATCTCTAGTTACACACCGAGATGAACCCCTAAATAAATCCCTAGAAGAATCCCTAGATAAACTCCTAAATGAAAGTCTGGATAAACCCTTAGAAGAATCTCTAGATGAACCACGGATAAACCTCTAGATAAACCTTTAAATTAATCCCTAGGTGAACCCCTAGATTAATCCCCAAATGAACCACTAGATAAACTCTTAGATAAACCCCTAGATGAATCCTTAGATAAACTCCTAGATTAATCCTTAGTTAAACTCCTAGATAATTCCCTAGATAAACCCTTAGATGGACCTCTAATTGAACTCCTATAAAAACTCCTAGATAAACCATTAGATGAACCCCTAGATGAACCTCTGGATGAACCCCTAGATAAACCCATAGATAAACTCGAAGATGATCCCTTTGATATACCCCTACATTAACCTTTATATAAACCTGGTGGTTTATCTAGGGGTTTCATCTAAGGATTTATCCAAGGATTTATCAAGGTGTTCATCTAGGGGTTCACTTAGGGTTTCCTATAAGGATTTATCTATGGGTTAATTGAGATTTATCTTGGGGTTTATCTATGGGTTTAACTAGGGGTTAATTTGGGGGTTTATCTTAGAGTTTATCTAAGGGTTCATCAAGGGGTTTATCTAAGGTTCATGTAGGAGTTTATCTAGAAGTTCATCTATAGGTTAATCTTGGGGTTCACCTAGAGGTTTATCTAAGGGTTCATCTCAGGGTTCTTCAAATGATTTATCTAGATGTTCATCTAAGAGTTTATCTAGGAGTTTATCTAGAGGTTTGCCTAGGAGTTTATCAAGGGGATTCTTCTAGGGATTCATCTAGACAAGTTCATATGGGGGTTCATCTCAGGGTTCATCTAATAGTTCATTGAGGTTTATTTAGGGGGTTTATCTAAGAGTTTATATAAGGGTTTATCCAGGGGTTCTTCTCGGGTGTTATCTAAGGATTAAACCTCTACATAAAATCCTATCTGAACCCTTAGCAAAAACTCCTAGATGAACCCCCTAGATGTATACCTAGATGAACCCCTCAATGAACCCTTAGATGATCCCTTATATGAACCCCTAAATAAACCCCGAAATAAATCCCTAGGTGAACTTCTAGATAAACACATAAATAAACTCCTAGATAAAGCTCTAGATAAAACCCTAGATGGACCCATAAATAAACTCCTAGATAAACCACTAGACAAACCTCTAAATGAACCCTTTGATAAACTCTTATATTAATCTCTTGATGAACCCCTTGATAAACTCATAGAAAAACTGCTATATAAACCCCCAGATGAACCCTTAGATGAACTCTTAGATAAACTCCTAAATTAACCCCTAGATAAACTTTTAGGGGTTCATCCAGGGGTTTATTTAGTGGTTCCTATAGTGGTTCCAATAATGGTTCCTCTACGGATTTATCTAGGTGTACATCCTATTTAGGGGTTTATATAAGGGTTTATCATCTATAGGTTACTCTATGGTTTCATCTAAGGGTTTCATTACCCCTAAATGAACATCTAGATGACCCAGCTTAGATGAATCCCTAAAGAAACCCCTAGAGAAACTCCTAGATGAACTCTTAGATAAAATCCAAGATGAATTCTTAGATAAACTCCAAGATGAACTCCAGATGAAATCTTAGATGAAAACCTAGATAAATACTTAGATAAGCCCCTAAATAAACCCCTAGATGAACCCCTCAATGAAATCCTAGTTGAACTCTTAGATGAACCCCTAGATAAACTTCTAGAAGAATCAATAGAAACTCCAAGATAAACCCCAAGATGTAATCCTCGATAAAGTCCTAAAGAAACCCTAGATAAACCCCCAAATAAACCCCTAGATAAACCCTCTATATAAACCCCCTAGATAAACTCTTAGATGAATTTCTTGATAACCCATAAAGTTGCACTTAGATAAACCCTCATAGATTAACCCATAGATCACCATAAATAAACTCATAGTAAACCCCCAAATAAAATCCTTTGGATGAACCCCTAGATAAACCTCTAGATAAACCCTTAGATGAACCAAATAAACCCCTAGGACAACCCCTAGATAAATTTCAATGAACCCTTAAGGGATATCTAGGAGTTACGTTTTACCTAGGGGTTTATCTAGGGGGTCAATCTAGAGGATCATTTAAGGGTTCATTTAGGTTTCATACATGGGTTCTTCTATGGGTTCATTTAGGTGTTAATCTAGGGGATCATCTGGGGTTTATCTAGGGATTTATATTGAGGTTTATCTAAGGACAAGGGTTTCTCAAGAGGATCATTTAGGTATTCATCTAGGGGTTTATTTAAGGGTTCATTAAGGGGTGTATCTAGGGTTCATTAAGGGGTGTATCTAGGGTTCATTAAGGGGTGTATCTAGGGTTCATTAAGGGGTTTATCTAGTTGTACATCTAGGGGTTTATTTGGGGGTTCATCTAGGCGTTAGTCTAAGGGTTTATCTAAGGGATCATCTAGGGTTTATCTAGGGGGTTCATCTATGAGTTTATTTGGGAGTTCATCTAGGGGTTTATTTGAGGGTTCATCAAGGGGTTTATCTAGGGATTCATCTAGGGATTCATCTAGGGGTTTATTTAAGGTTCATCTAAGGGATTTTATAAAGGGTTTGTCTTGGGGTTTACATAGGGTTTCCTCTAAGGACTTTTTAGGGCTCCATTTAGTGTCCTATCTAGGTGATCATTGAGGTTTATCTAGGGATTCATCTAAATATTTATCAAAGGTCTTCTAGGGGTTAATCTAAGGGTTAGGATTATCTAGGGGTAACTTTATGGTTTATTTAGTGGTTCAAATAACGAATTTTATGTAGGTATTTATCTAGTGGTTTATCTAGGAGTTTATCCATTGTCATTTAGATGTTCATGTAGGAGTTCATTTAAGAAGTCTTATAGGTTCATATAGGTGTCAACTAAAGGATTCATTTAGGGGTTCATTTAGGGGGTTCATCTAAGGCTTTATTTAGGGGTTTATCCATGGTTTCATCCAATGGTTTATCTAGGGTATTCATTAAGGCGTTTATATATGGTTTTATTTAGGGGTTCATTGAGGGGTTTATTAAGTGGTTCAATTAGGGTTTATCGATAGGTTCGTATAGGGATTCCTCTAAGGATTTATTTTAAGGTTTATATAGGGCTCATCTAGGGGTTCGTATAGAGGTTCATCTAGGAGTTTATCTAAGGGTTTGTCTAAAGATTTAACCACGAATTCATCTTTTGGTTAAACTAAGAGTTCATATATTGATTCATCTAGATAAATCGCTAAATAAAATCCCTTAGATGAACTCCTAGTTGAACTCTGATATAAGGGATTTATCTAAGAGTTCATTTAGGGGTTCGTCTAGAGGTTTATCTAGGAGTTAATGTGAATGTTTATTTTGCGATTGTTTGAGATTTATCTAGGGGTTCATCAAGGGCTTTATTTAGGAGTTCAACTATATTTAATCTAGAAGTACATCGAAGGGTTCATCAAGAGGTTCAACAAGTAGTTAATCTGGGAGTTTATCTGGATGAACCCCTAGAATACCCCCGCCCCACCCAAAAAAACCCTTAAAGGAACCCCTAAATAAACATCAATAAACCTCTTAGAAGATCCCTTAAATAAACACCTAGATAATCTCATAAATAAAACCCTAGATAAATCCTTAGACCCCTTATATAAATACCTAGATAAACCCTAGATGAACCTATAGATAAATCCTTACAGGAACCCGTAAATGAACCCCTAGATACACCTTTATATGAACCCCTAGATACACCTATATATGAACCCCTAGATACACCTCTATATGAACTCCTAGATACACCTCTGTTGGAACCCCACCTCATTTATGGTTGATTTGGGATAGGTTCACTATTAGGTTTTCTCTGATGACCCACATATATAGTCTAGGGTCATAAGTCTTTTTCTAGGTCTAGGTCAGGTCAACAAACTTAGTTGGTTGGATCAACCTTCAGAAGACATAGAGACAGAAGTCTTTCAGAGAAATGCAGTTTTTCTTATAGTAGAAAAGTTGTTCGAAGATTGCTGAACTAAGCTCAACTTTCGTCGATCGGAGATAGACGAACTCAACTCTTTCTTTGAGCTGTGTTTGACGAAATCCTTGCTGAGATCGACGAACTCAGACTACTTCCTTGAGCTGAGTTCGACGAAATCTTAGCTGAGATCGACGAACTTCCATCTCTCCCAAAAGTTCAGCTCGACGAAATGACTATCTCAGTTCGACGATTTTGGAGCTCAGATTGGAAAGTGAATTCTCTGTTCAGAGATCTTGGAGCTCAGCTCGACGAAGAGAGGTTTCGTTCAACGATTCCAAGGCAATTTGGTCTCAAATTTATTATTATACACCTATAATACTCTGATAATTAATGCTACATATTCTCAAGAATATATCCATTCCAAGGCAACATTAATTATGGTATTCACAGAGTAATTGGCTTATTTACTGGGACAGTTATGGTAAAAAATTAATGGCTTTTTCTAGCCGAAAAAACTCCCAGGATTTTGGCAGGAAATCAAGGTTAAGATTCAAAATTCAAAAGATTATTTTCTGAAAAGGATATATAAGGTTTTCTTCTTTTTTTTCAATAACAAGGGTGATATACAAATACAGTACAAAAATTGTAGAAGAACACAGCCTTAATACATTCTCAGTTCTTATTCAGTTTTGCTTCAGGAATTTCAAGAGAAAAACAATCTTCATCAGTCTAAGATCTTCCTGAAGATCTTAATCAATCTGAAGGCCTACACCATGTGCAAAGCTTCCACACTCCTGATCAGATCTGTAACTCAGGAGGAGCTTTGACAACATCAAATCCACTAGTCTTCTCTCCGACTATTGACAGAGAAGACATCATCTTTTACTTTCTTTTCACCACTGTACAAAGGGTTTCTTAACTCCCTTCAAAAGTTATTCCTTTTGGTTGTCAAGTCTCCTGTTCAAAAGACTTGGTTTTGTTTTTGAGCACCTGGTCAAAAGCTCAAAGGGTTGCTATATCTCCCTTAGAAAGTAAATATTTTGGTGGCAGGGCACATGATCAAAAACCTGTAGTGGATTCCTACCAGGGTGGTAGAAGAGTGGATGTACCCAAGTTTAGGGGAACCACTATAAAATCTTTGTGTCGTTTGGTTTGCCCTTATTTTTTATTTGTTGTGTTGTGATTGTCTTTTGTTTATTATTTCTTTTTATACACATAGATACCACTTATTTTAATTCCGTTATAAAAACTAATCAAAGTTTTTTAAATACTCTATTCACCCCACCCCCCTCTAGAGTTAAGTCAGATCTATCCCTCACTTTCAACCTCTATATGAACCCCTAGATGAGCTTATAGATAAACTCCTAGATGAACTCCTAGATGAACTTCTAGATGATCCCAAGATGAACTCCTAGATAAACACCCAAATAAATCTCTAAATAAACCCGTTAATGAATCTCTAGATAAACCAATAATGAACCCATAGAAGAACCTCTAGGTAAAACCATATAACCCTTAAATAACCCTCAAGATAAACTCCTAGATGAACCCCTGTATGAACTCCTAGATAAACCTCCAGATGAACTCCAAGATAAACTTCAATAAACCCCAAGGTAAATCACATAGATGAACCTCTAGATAAATCCCTAGATTGAACCCCTAGATTAACCCAAATGAATCACTAAATAAACACTTAGAAAACTCCAAGATAATTCCTAGATAAATCCTAAGGTTGAAACCCTATATGACCCCTAAATAAACCCCTAGATGAATTTCTAAATAACTCTTAGATAAACCTCAATGAATCCCTAGATCAAACCCTAGATGATCCCCTAGGTGAACCCCTAGATAAACCCATAGATGAAGTCCTAGATAAACTTATATAAGAACTCCTAGATAAACACTTGATCAATCCCTAGAAAAACTCTTGGAGGAACCCTAAGATATATCCCGAGACAAACACCTCGATTAACACATATCTAAATGTTGGTGCTACCATGGTGATCTGCAAGTAATCAAGCATGTAGCCTCACTGCCAACGCAGTATGAGCCTATGGAGTCGCACATAAGAGTTTTGGAGAAGTTGGATAGGTTTGTGTTGGCCTTGATCATATGTGATATGAGTGAAGGACCAAGCCTATGACGATCTAGACGTGGTGGAATGTCGTTCTAGGACATGTATTGTGAATATGGATCGACCAGTATGTAGACGGTAATAGCTAAGGAAAATTCATAGAGTATAGGTAAGGGGTTTTGACGAATGGTCTTGATTCGTCGAGTATCGTCGTGACTTATAGTTGATTCGTCGAGTATCGTTGCAGTCTATCGCTGATTCATCGAGTGTCATCATCACCACTTCACGATTCGTTGTGTATCGTCATATGCCTCTCGTCGATTCGTCGAATATCAATTCGATACTCGCTGAATTTCTATCTCGACCTATTTGATTTTGCTTAAGTCTGGTTCAGCAACTTTGCTAGCTTTGGCTGGTTTGGTTCAGGGTGTATATAAGATATGTACTGTTGAACCGATTGATGGTGCGACTGTTCATCCAGACCTAAAATCGTGAAGCCGACGACGTGCCTATCTCGCGACGGAACTATTCCGCATCTGCGACCTTCGCCGCCGATCTCGCCGACAGCCGCTAGTCGCCGCCAACCATCCGTCGTCCCTAGCCGTCGCCGCAGGAAAGAGTTTCCAAGGCGTAGTCTTCGTAGTTGTCGCCTCTCCTTGAACTGATCTAGTACTCCATGGAGACGTTGAGGGCAAGCCTCTTTCCGACCTAGATCTTGTACGACAAGAGTTTAGGGTTCTCCGTGCTCGTGTGCATACCCGTAGAGGCGTGGACACTATTCTACGGTCTGAACTCTGGTCGTTACTGTTCGTTGGAATCAATCAGAGCACCTAGGTTGAGTATCGACTCAATCCCGCAAAGGTATTATTTATTTATTGCAACATTACTTCTTGATGAATGATTATCACAAGATCCACAACTTGGTTTTGGGTTTTTCTTGTTTCCTTATTACGCCGCGCACAAATGTTGTGACGATTAGCAAAACCCAATAGTGGTATCAGAGAGAGGTTGTGTGATAATCATTATTTCAAAAGTTGCTAAATCTATGACGTGTAGAATTGAAAATTTTAGAAGTGTTCTAAAAGGTCTAAATCTATTCTTGGAATCACACCAAGAACGTGTGATTTCTTTGTTGCTACTCCGTAACAGTAACCGTCACTTTTGTTAGTTTGTGAAGCCAAGGATGTGATAGATTTTGAATCTCACACATAGAGTGACGAGCTTGTCTGATGTATAAGTGGAGTTTGTGTTGCTCATGTCCTATGCATGTAAATCTAAAGATTTAGAAGTGTTCTAAATGTTCAGGTTTAGTCCGGGTCATCAAGTGTTGATGATGTTCTTATGCACATCTGAGATGCATTTGTATTATGTTGATGTATTTTGTTTTGTTTGATGCGCACATTGGTTAAATGTTAACCATGATTAAAGAGATAATCAAATATCGAAAATCTCTTAAGTAATATTAAGTTGTCGGATGCCTTCCGATGGATGACATTATTCCTGCCTCGATCGATGAAGTGTGGGCTTGACAAAGCAAAGTGCATTAATCTATCTTGTTAAGGGTGCGAGCGGATAATTGTGATATCCCACTGTCGACATCGGGTCAAGATTAACTGGGTGACCTCAAAGGTTGAGTGCCCAGAGGCATAGGGTTGGCATGCACATATGATGGATGAGAATAAAGAGTTATTCACCAGCCATACAAGAGTTGCATTTGATGCAATTGGCAAGCGTTGTCTACCTAAATAGCTACATTGTGAGAAAAGTCAAAGCTGACTCATAGTGTTAGTGAAATAAGGATCTTGTCCACTAAGAGAGTTACTCGCAAGAACTCTTCAAATTGATATCAAAGGTTATCGGTTTGATAAAAATAGCGGGAGTTATTTTGATTAAAGTCCTAATCGAAAGAGAAAATTATATTTTGAAATGTAGCACTAATTTGCTTTGCTTGTATTCTTGTAGAATATTCATGGCAAGTGGCTCGCACTCCACCCTGTCCCTCAGAGCGATCCTTGAGAAGGAAAAGCTGAGTGGAACAAATTATTTGGACTGGTACAGGAACCTGAGAATTATTCTCAGGCAAGAGAACAAGCTCTATGTTTTGGAAGAGGTATCCCCTGATAAGCCTGCCGGGAATGCGTCCCATACTGATAAAGATGCTTACAAGAAGTATCTCGACGACTCCTTAGATGTTGAATGTCTCATGCTTTCGATCATGAACTCTGAGCTCCAAAAGCAACACGAGAGCATGAGTTGCATGGAAATTGACGAGCATCTCAAGAAAATGTTTCAAGGGCAAGCTCGTCAAGAGAGATTCAATATCACTAAGGCGTTGTTTTAGTGCAAGATGGGAGCACGGGACCTAGTAGGGACTCACGTACTCAAGATGATTGGGCATATTGAGAACCTTGAAATACTAGGGTCCCCTCTGGGCTAAGAGTTGGTCACAGACCTGATCTTGCAATCGTTGCCGGACAGTTATGAGCAGTTTGTCTTGAACTATAAAATGAATGAAATAGACAAGACGCTGCCTAAGCTCCTAGGTATGTTGTGAACTGCCGAGATTAACATGAAGAAGACCAAGCATGCTAGGCCCTAATTGATGGTGCATAAAGGCAAGGACAAGGTCAAGAGCTTTAAGAAGACAAAGGTAGGACCTAAGTCTGCTCTGGAGCCTGAGTCTTCTGCACTGAAAAAGAAAGGTTCAGGGAAAGAGGAAAAGTGCCACCACTGTGGCAAGACTGGTCATTGGAGGAGGAATTGTCATTCATAAATTGAGGTTCTGCAAAAAATGAGGGGAGGTATGACCTCCGCTTCAGGTATTTATGTTATAGAGATAAACCTTTTTGCTCCTTCATCTTGAGTGTTATATACTGGATGTGGTTCTCACATTTGTATAAATGTGCAAGAATTAGGAAGGAGAAGAATGCTGAGTAAAGGGTAGGTGGACCCACGTGTTGGCAATGGAGCAAGAGTTGTTGCTATCGATGTGGGTGTTTACCGTCTTTCTTTGCCCAATGAGCTTGTTTTGGAACTTGATAACTGTTATTATGTTTCTGCAATAACTAGAAACATTATTTTTATTTCATGTTTGGACATGATTGGATTTTCTTTTCTTATTAAGAACAATTGTTGTTCAATATTTAAGAATGATATTTGTTATGCTATAGCTCAAATGTTTAATGGTTTATATGTTTTGAACTTAGACCATCAGATCTATAACATAAAAAATACTAAAAAAACTAAAAATGAATGACTCGAACATATAAATGAGAAACATATATCCAAGCTCCATAGAGATAGACTATTGGACTCATTTGATTATGAATCATTTGAGAGATGCAAATATTATTTGTTGGGCAAGATGACTAAGGTCCCTTTCACTGAAAATAATAAGAGGGCTGATGATCTCTTGGGTAAAGTACATAGTGATGTATGTGGACCCATGAGTTCTATGGCCAGAGGTATGTATTTCTACTTTGTTACATTTACTGATGATTTCAGTAGATACAGATACGTGTATCTTATGAAGTGCAAATCTGAAACCTTTGAAAAGTTCAAAGAGTTTAAGAACAAAGTAGAGAACTAGGTAGGTAAAAAGGTTAAGCGCTCCGATCTGATCAAGGTGGCGAATACCTAAGTCATGAGTTTCGTGATCATCTGAAAGAGTGTGGTATTGTATCACAGCTCACTCCACCTAGAACACCACATCATAATGGCGTGTCTGAGCGGAGGAATCGTACTCTGTTGTACATGGTATGGTTGATGATGAGTCATGTAGATCTGCATGTTTCTTTTTGGGGTTTTGCTCTAGAAACTGCTGTTTTTACACTAAATCGTGCTCCAACGAAAGCGGTTCTAAAGACAACATATGAAATATGAACTGAGAAGTGTCCTGGTATGTCGTTCATTAAAGTTTGGGAATGTGAGGCATACATGCGACGTCAAATGTCTGACAAGCTGAAACCTAAATCAGATAAGTGTTATCTTGTGGGGTATCCTAAGGAAACTAAAGGGTACTATTTCTACCTACCGTCTGAGGGCAAAGTGTTTGTCGCAAGGATTGGTGTCTTTCTTGAGAAAGAATTCTTAAGTAGAAAGACTACTAAGGTATAACTTGAAGAAGTTCAAGAAACACGAACAATGAATGAACCGGAATTGGAACCTGAGCAAGGACTACAAGTTGTTGTAGCTGGAGAGTCTGCTCAAGAAACATAAGTTCCACGTGGATTTGATAAACCAAGGTTTGAGCCTAAGAGATATGGATTTCTCATGTCTCAAATAGGTAATATGTTGATTATGGATCATGATGATGAGCCAGTAACCTGCCAAGAGGCTATGAGTGGACCGGACTCCGAGAAGTGGTTTGAGGCCATGAAATCTGAGATGGAGTCCATGTATAGAAATCAAGTTTGGACCTTGGTGGAACCACCTGAAGGGGTAAGACTCATAGGGTGCAAATGGGTCTTCAAGAAGAAGACTGACATGGATAAAAATGTACAGACATTCAAAAGCCGACTAGTGGCTAAGGGTTTCGAGCAAATTCATGGTATTAACTATGATGAGACATTTTCCCCTATTTGTTGGCTGTAATATTTCATTTGATGAATAAAATTAATGTATGCATTTCATTTATATATCTGACAAGATTTATTATTGTGTTATTATTTCTATTGTGATAGAGTAGTTAATTGTATAAATGTCCTTAGAGTGTTTACTTTCATAGGTCAAGTAGTGACTTGAAGTGAGGACCTATGATCTAAGAAGCTTCATTCTTAAAGGTCCCTGGTCGTTGTATTATCTTAGAAGCTAAGGGCGATGATGATAACTTTAAGACTAGCATGTGCATTGACTGATGACCCGTCCTCACAGGTCATGATATTATGATATCAAGTCATCACATGGGTACTTGTTATGAATAAGTTGTACTGAATAGACACACTGTGAAAATACTTTGTAGATTGTTATATGAACTTTTCACAAGTATGGCTCAAGTGGCAATGGTGTTTGTGGTTCTTTGACCTGAAGTCACAGCACTCATTAAGTGAGGAAGAACGTGTTTTGATGCTATCAAAAGTCCAGTCTTGAAAAAGTTGGATGATAAAGGTGGTTATTGGGCACGTTACAAATCAATTGGGTGTTTGCGTATAAGCGGAGATGGGATTTATCCTCCTATATGACAGGAGTTGCATCCATGGGCCCCTTGATGGAATGAGCCTGAGAAATGCATGGTCATGCTTGGTTGAGTCAATATATGATATTGGACTCACCCATTTCTGGAAGTCCATTCTAGATCAAGAAAGCTAGGATTGAACAATTATGAGGGTGACAATCTGTACCTCTAGTTTTATCCGGATGTAAGGGACGAAGGGACATGACAACACTGATACATTGGTCACAATAACTTTCGAGTTTTAAACTCTTATTGCTTTGGGGAGCAATGATGCATTGCTAGATGCCGCTCATTATTTGTGAAGCTTTTGTTTGATACCTTCAAGATCAAGTGGGAGACTGTTGGTGCTATTAGGGTGATCTGCAAGTAATCAAGCATGTAGCCTCACTGTCAACGCAGTATGAGCCTATGGGGTCGCACATAAGAGTTTTGGAGAAGTTGGATAGGTTTGTGTTGGTCTTGCTCATATGTGATATGAGTGAAGGATCAAGCATATGATGATCTAGATGTGATGGAATGTCATTTCGGGACCTATATTGTGAATATGGATTGACCGGTATGTAGACGGTAATAGTTAAGGAAAATTTGTCGAGTATAGGTAAGGGATTTCGACGAATGGTCTCGATTCGTCGAGTATCGTCATGACCTATAGCCGATTCGCCGAGTATCGTTGTAGTATATCGCTGATTCGTCGAGTGTCATCATGACCACTTCACGATTCGTCTTGTATCGTCATATGCCTCTCTCCGATTTGTCGGATATCAATTCAATACTCGCCGAATTTCTATCTCGACCTATTTGATTTTGCTTAAGTCTGATTCGACAATTTTGTTAGCTTTGGCCAGTTCGGTTCAGGGTATATATAAGATATGTACTGTTGAATCGATCGATGGTGCGACTGTTCATCCAGACCAAAAATCATGAAGCCGATGACATGCCTATCTCGTGACGGAACTGTTTCGCTTCCGCAACCTTAGCCTTTGATCCCGCCGACTACCGCTAGTCACTGCCAACCGTCTGTCGTCCCTAGCCGCCGCAGGAAAGAGTTTCCAAGGCGTCGTCTTCGTCGTTGTCGCCTCTCTTTGAACGGATCTAGTACTCCATGGAGACGTTGAGGGCAATCCTCTTTTCGACCTAGATCTTGTACGACAAGAGTATAGGATTCTCTGGGCTCGTGTGGATACCCGTAGAGGCGTGGACACCATTCTACACTCGGAACTCCGGTCGTTACCGTTCGTTGGAATCAATCAGAGTACGTAGGTTGAGTATCGACTTAATCCTGCAAAGGTATTATTTATTTATTGCAACATTACTTCTTGATGAATGATCATCACAACATCCACAACTTGCTTTTGGGTTTTCCTTGTTTCCTTATTTCGCTGCACACAAATGTTGCGACGATTAGCAAAACCCAACACTAAATCCCTTGATAAACTCCTAGTTAAACTATAAGATAAATCTTTAGATGAACCCCCTAAAAAAACTCCTAAATGAAACCATAGATGTCCTCCTTGATGAAATCGCAGATGAAAATTTAGATTAAATATGAACTCCTAGATAAATCTCTAGATAAACCCCCTATATGAATCCTTAGGTGAACCCTGAGATGAAACCCTAGATAAACACATGGATGAAGATCAAGATAAACTACTGGATGAATCCATAGATAAACCCCTAGAAGAATCCCTACATGAACCCCTAGATGAAATGAAAGATGAACCCCTAAATGAAATCATAAATGAACCCTTAAATGAAATCGTAGATGAAACCAAGAAGAACTCCTAAATAAACCTCTAGATAACCCCCTAGATAAACCCTTAGATGAACCACTAGATGAACCCATAACAAAGCCCTAGATGAACCCCTAGACAACTCCTAGATAAATTCCTAGATATAAACCCTAGCTGAGCCCCTAGATAAACCAATAAATGAACCCATAGATAAAATCCTAGATAAATCCCTAGATGAATCCCAAGATAAACTCCTAAATGAACCCCTAGTTGAACACGTAGAACCCCTTAATGACTCTATAAATAAACCCCTATATGAACCCCTAGATAAATCCCACAATGAACCCCTAGATGAACACCTAGATAAACCTTAATAATTTTTAGATCAAACTCTAGATAAACCTCAATGAACCCTAGATGAATCCCTAAATAACTCATAGATAAACACCTAGATAAACCTTAATTAACCCTTAGATAAGCCCATAAGTAAACCCCTAGATGAACTCCTAGATAAAATCTCTTAGATAAACCATCTATATGAACCTTTAGATGAACTCCTAGATGAATACCTAAATAATTCTTAAGAAAACCTTAATGAACCTTTAAATGACCCTAAATGAATCCCAAAATAACTCCTAGATAAACCAAAAATAAATCAATAAAGTCCTAGAAAAAATCTTTAGATGAACCTCTAGATGAACTCCTAGATAAACACCTAGATGAACACTTATATAAACCCTAAATACGAAACTCCAATGAACTGTTAAATAAACCCTTGATGAATCCCTCTAGAGTAACACTTAGATAAACCCTTATCTATTAATACCTAAATAAACCTATCTAGACAAACCCCAAGTTGATGAACCCTTAAAGAAACCCTTAGATGATGAACCCCTAGATAAACACTAGGATGAACCACTTTAGGAAACCATAGATAAACTAATATATGAACCTCTGCATGAACTTTTAGATAAACTCCAAGATGAACCCCTGGATGAACTATTAGATAAACCCCTAGATGGATCCCTTAAATAAACTATTAGATGAACTCATAGATAAACTGTTAGATGAACCCCCAAATAAACCACTAGAAGAACTCCAATAAAAACTCCTAGATAACGCTCTAGATAAAACTATAGATAAATCCTTAGAGTAACACTTATAGGAACCCCTAGATAAACCACTAGATAAACTTATAGACGATCCCTTAAATGAACCCCAAGATGAACCCCTAGAAAAACCTCTAGATGAACCCCTTGATGGACCCTTGATGAACCTCTAGATGAACACCTATATAAACCCCCCAATGAACTCCTAAATAAACTCCTAAATGAACCCTTAGATGATCCCCTAGATGAAGCTCTAGATAAATCTCTAGATTAACACCCAAAAATCCTAAATGAACCCCAAGATGATTCCTTAAAGGAACCCCTAGATGAACCCCTACATAAATCCTATGATAAACCCTTATATAAACCCCTTGATGGACTATTAGATAAACCCATAGATGAATCAATAGATTAACCTCTATATGAATCCTCTAGATGACCCCTAGATGAACCTATAGATGAATCCTTCGAGGAACTCGTTCATTGATGGATTCCTATATGGGCTCCTCTATAAATTTATCTATGGGTTAATTTGAGGTATAACTAGAGGTTTATCTAGGGGTATATCTAAAGGCTCATCTCAGTATTTATTTATGGGTTCCTACAGGAATTCATCTACGATTTCATCTAGTATTTATTTATGGGGTTTGTTTAGGGGGTTCATCCAGAGGTTTATCTAGGAGTTCATCTAAGGATTTATCTAGAGAGTTTAAATGGGGGTTCACTTAGATGAACACTTTGATGACCCCAGATAACCCCTAGATAAATTCCTAGATAATAATCTCTTAGATAAACTCAAAGATTAACCCCTAAATAAGCCTCTAGATGAACCCATAGATAAACCCCTAAGATAAGTTTCTAAATGAACCCCTAAAAGAACCCCTAGATAAACATCTATATGAACCCTTAGATGAATCCCTAGAAGTAAACTTAGATAAACCCTAAATGAATTACTTTAGAAACTCCTAGATAAATCTTAATAAACCCCTTAGAAGAACTTGTAAATAAATACCTAAATAACCCCCTAGATAAACCCCTTAGGTATACCCCTAAATAAACCCTTAGATGAAACCCTAAATAAATCCATAGAGGAAACACTAGATAAACCCTTAGAAGAACCCATAGATGACCTCCTAGATAAACGTTATCTAGGGGTTTCTCTAAGAATTATTTAGGGTGTATCTAGGGGTTCATATTATGTTTAGGATTTATCTAGATAAACTTCTAGACGAACCCCTAGATAAACTCCTAAATGAATCCCTAAATAAACTTTTACATAAACCCCTAAA
Source organism: Platanthera guangdongensis (assembly GCA_039583875.1). Taxonomy (NCBI): domain Eukaryota; kingdom Viridiplantae; phylum Streptophyta; class Magnoliopsida; order Asparagales; family Orchidaceae; genus Platanthera; species Platanthera guangdongensis. Next base: position 6,179,503 of record CM077153.1, on the reverse strand, counting down.
TAAACTCCTAGATGAACTCCTATGTAAATCCTTAGAGGAAGACCAAAGGGTCTAGGATTTTATCTACTAGGGATTCATCTAGGGGTTTATCTAGTTAAACCCATAAATAAATCCCTAGATTATCCCCTAGATAAACCCCTAAAAATCCTAGATAAATCCCTAGATGAACCCCTAGATAAACTCCTAGATAAACCACTAGATAAACCCCTAAATGAATTCCTAGATAAATCTATAGATAAACGTCTAGATGAACCCCTAAATAAACCACTAGATGAACATCTAGGTAAACATAGATAAAACCCTAAATGAACCCCTGGAGAAATTTTTAAATGAACCCCTCAGATAAAACTCTTGATAAACACCTTAAAGAACCACTAGATAAAACCTTAGATGAATCCCTCAATAAATCCTAAGAGAAACTCCTATAGTAACACCTAGATAAACCACTAGATAAACTCCTAGATAAACTGCAATAGACCCCCAAAATGAACTCTTTGATGAACCACTGGATAAACCCCAAGATAAAATCACTAGATAAATCCCTAGATGAACTTCTTAGAGGAACCCCTAAATAAAATCCCTAGATAAACACCCAGTTGAACTAGAGATTTAGATAAGAATTCATCTATGGGATTTATCTAGGGGTTCATCTAGGGGTTCCTCTAAGGGATTCATCTAGGTGTTCATCTAGTTGTATCTAGGATTTCATTATGATTTAATATGTAGTTCATACAGATGATAAACCTCTATATGAACCTCTAGATGAACATCTAGATAAACTTATAGATGACCATGTTGGGTACATTGGAAACCCCTAGACAAACCTTAATGAACCTCTAGATGAACTTCTAAATAAACCCCTAGATGACCCTCTATATAAAACTCTAGATAAACCCCAAGATGAATATGTAGATAAACACTTAGACGAACCACTAAATAAACCACTTATAGGAACACATAAAGAAACCCAAAGATAAACTCCTATAGGAACCCCTAAATGAATTTGAAGATAAACCCATGTAAGTTCACATAGGGGTTTATTTAGGGGTTTAACTAGAGGTTCTTATAGGGGGTTCATCTATTGGTTTATCTATGAACTTTTAGATGAACCTCTGGATAAACCTCTAGATGATCCTCTGGATAAACCACTAGATGAACACATAGAGGAACACCTAGATAAACTCTAGATCAATCCCTAGATAAACCATTAGATAAACCCCTAAATTAACACATAGATAAATCCTTAATGGATTCTATAGATGAACCCCTAAAGGAACTCCTAGATGAACCCCTAAAGGAAACCCCTTAGATGAACCCCCAAGATGAACCCCTATATAAACGCTCGGGTGAATCTCTATGGGATTATCCAGGATTTCATCTAGGGGTTCCTAAAAGGGCTAGATAAACCCCTAGATGAACGCATAGTGCCCCTTGATGAACCCTTATATGAACCACCTAAAAAACTCTTAGATGAACCCTTGGATGAACCCTTAAATGAACACTTAGATGAACCCCTATATTAACCAATAGATGAACCACTGGATGAACCGATATATGAACCCTTAGATGAAACCCTAGATCCCTTATATGAATACCTATATAAATTGCTAGATAAACACCTAGATGAACCCTAAATAAATCTCTCAATGAATCCTTAAATAAACACACAAATAACCCCCCTAGATGAATTCTTACCTAGATAAATTCTTAAATGAACCTCATGATAAACCCTAGATGAACCCCTAGATAAACCTAAAAATGAACTCCTAGACAAACCCTTAGATGAACCCTAAATAAACCTTTAGAAGAACACTAGATAAAGCCCAAGATTGAACCCTTGTATGAAGTCCTTGATAAAATTCTACATGAACCTCGAGATGAACTCCCCTAGATAAAACCTTAGATGAACCCCTAGGAACCCATAGTTGAACCTCTAAACAAACCCATTGATAAAATCCCTTAGATGAACCCCTAGATGGTCCCTCAGATAAACCCCTTAATGGACCCCTAGATAAACTCTTAGATGAACTCCTAGGTAAAATAATAGATGAAATCCTAAATAAATAGATAGATGAACCCCTAATTAAATACCTAAAGTAACCCTAGATGAATACCTAAATAAACCCTTATATAAACCCCTAGATGAACCTATAGATGACCCCCCCCCCCCCCCCCCCCCCGCACACACATATTATAAGAAACCTAAATAAAACCCTAGATGATCCCTTAGACAAAACCTCCCCAGATGATCTCCTAGATGAATCCATCTAGATGATCTCCTAAGTGAACCCTTCTTATATGAACCCCTAGAAGAAACCATAAATGAACCCATAGATGAAATCATAAATTAACACTTAGATGAACTCCTAAAAACCCCTTAATAAATCCAAGATAAACCTTAGACGAACCACTAGATGAATACCTAGATGAACACACAAGTAAACCCTTGGATGAAATCCTAGATAAACCCTTGATGATCATTTAGATAAACCCCTAGACGAACTACCAAGATGAACCCCCAAAGACCCTTAAGAATTTATCTAAGTGTTCATCTAGGGGTTCATTTAAGGGTCATATGGAGGTTTGAGGATTTATCTAAGGGTTCCTCTAAAGATTTATCTAGGGATTTTTATAGGTGTCCCTCTAAAAATTCATTTAGGTGTTTATCTATGGGTTTATCTGACAGTTTATCTAAGGTTTCTTTTAAGGGAACCCCTAGATGACTCTTAGATAAACCCTAAGAAAAACCTGTAAAAGGACCCCTAAATGAACACATAGGGGTTCATCTATGAGTTTATCTAAGGGTTTATCTACGGGTTTATCTAGAAGTTAATATGAGTTTATCTAGGAGTTCATCTAGGATTTATCTAGTGGTACATCTATGAGTTTATCCATGGGTTCATCTAGGAGTTCATCTAGGGATTCATATAAGTGGTTCCTCTAAGGATTTATCTAGTGGTTCATCTAGGTGTTTATCTTGGAGTTCCTCTAAGGATACAGTGAGTCATCTATTGGTTCATCTAGTTATTTATTTAGGGGTTCATCTAGGACATCATCTAGGGGAACCCTTGATGAACTCCTAGACAAACACCTAGATGTACCACTAGATAAACCCCTAGATGAACTCCTAAACAAACCCCTAGATGAACCTTTAAATGAACTCCCAAAATAACCCTAGATGAACTCCTAGATAAACACCTAGATGAACTCTTATATAAACCCCTAGATTAACCCTTAAAAAACCCTTATACGAACCCCCAGATGAAACCCTAGATAAATCTCAAGATGAACTCCTGGATAAACCCCATAGATGAACCCCTAGGTTAATCCCTAGAAGAACCCCTAGATAAATCCCTAAAAGTCTTTAGAGGAACCCCTAGATGAACATTTAGATAAACCACTAGATGAACTACTAGATGAATATTTAGCTATCAATTCATTTAGGGGTTTATCTAGTGATTTATCTAGCGGTTCATTTGGTGGTTAATATAAGAGTTCATGTGGGGGTTTATCTAGGGATTCATCTTGTGGTTCATCTAAAGGTTCATCTAGGGGATTCATCTAGGAGTTCATCTAGGGGTTAATCTATGATTTCATCTTAGGGTTTATCTATGGATTCCTATAGAAGTTTATCTATGGGTTCATCTGAGGGTTTATTTAGGGGTTCATCTAGGAGTTTATCTAGGAGTTCATCTAGTGATTTAACTAGGGTTTCATTTAACTGTTTATTTAGGGGTTCATTTGGGGTTCCTCTAGAGTTTCATTTCGGGGTTCGTCTAAGGGTTTATCTAGAAGTTCATCTAGGAAATTTCAGTTAAGGGTTTATCTAGGATTTATCTAGGGGTTCATATAATGTTTTATTTTTGGATTAATTGAGGGTTTATTTAGGGATTCATATAAAGTTTTATCTAGGGGTTACACTAACTATTTATCAAGGGGTTCATCTAAAGGTTTATCTCGGGATTTATCTAAATGATCATCTAGGGGTTCATCTATGGGGTTTGTTTATCTAGAGGTTTACTATGGGGTTCATCCAGGGAATTTCATCGACGATTTCCTCTATGGATTCATCTAATGTTTTATCTAAGGGTTCATTAAGGATTTATCAACAAGATCATATAGAGTTTTATTTAGTGGTTTATCTATGGGTTCCTCTAACTATTTATCTAGAGGTTCACCTAGGGATTAATCTTGTGTTATATTTAGGGGTTCATTTATGGAGTCATCTAGTGGTTCATCTATGGAGTCATCTAGGGGTTCATCTATGGGTTTATCTAGGGTTTCATTGAGGAGTTCATCTAAGGATTTATCTAGGGGTTTGTTTAGGGGTTTGTTTAAGATTTTATCTAGGGGTTCATACATGTGTTTTTATAAGGGTTCGTCTAAGGTTTCATCTAGAGGTTTATCTAGGAGTTCATCTACGTTTCATCTCGGGGTTTATTTAGGGGTTCATCTAGAGATTTATCTAGGAGTTCATTTATGATGTCATTAATGGATTTATCTGTGGTTTATCCATCTGAATGCCTAGATGAACACATAGATTATCCCTTAGATGAACCCCTAAATGAAACTCTGGATGAACACTAGATTATCTCTAAGTTAATACTCACAATGAATCCCTAGATAAACCCCTAAATGAATCCCTAGATGAACCTTTAAATGAACTCCTAGATGAACCCCTATATGAACCGTTAGATAAATTCTTAAAGGAACTTCTAGATAAACCCTAGATAAACACATAGATAAAACTCTATATGAATCCCTAAGTAAAACATTAGATGAACCACTAGATGAATCCTTAGAGGAAACCTTAGTTGAATCTCCAACTAAACCCTTAGATGAAATTCCCTTGAAGAACCCATAGATTTACCCTTAGATGTACCCCAATAAACCACTAAAATAAAATTTAGATAAACCCCTAAGAAACCCTAGATGAACCCCTAACCATAAATAAACCCTTAGATAAAGCCCTAGATGAATTCTAGATAAACCAATAGATAAACTCCTAAATAAACTCCTAGATAAATTTCTAGATAAACTCATATATGAATTTCTAGATAAACTCCTAAATGAACCCCTAGAGAAATCTTTAGATAAACCCCTCAAAGAACCCTAGATAACCCTTAGATGAACCCCTTGATAAATCCAAAGTGAAACTCTTATAGCAATCTCTAGATAAACTCCTAGATAAAATCTAATGAACCCCTAAATGAACCCTTCGATAAACCACTGGTTAAACCCCTAGATAAGACCACTAAATAAATCTCTAGATGAACTCATTAGAGGAATCCTCAAATAAAATCACTAGATAAACCCCTAAGTGAATTAGAGATTTTTATAAGAGTTCATTTATGGGGTTTATCTAGGGGTTTCTCTATGGATTCATCTAGGATTTCATCTAGAAATTTATTTAGGATTTTATCTACGATTTCATCTAATGATTCATCCATATGATAAACCTCTATGTGAACCTATAGATGAACATCTAGATGAACTCCTAGACAAATCTATATATGAATCTCCTATACAAACCTTAATGAACCTCTTGATGAACTCCTAAATAAACCCCTAGATGAACGTCTATATAAAACCCTAGATAAACTCCTAGATGAACATATAGATAAACACCTAAATGAACCACTACATAAACCCCTTATAGGAACACATATAAGAACTCCAAGATAAACTCCTATATGAATCCCTAGATTAATTCTAAGATAAACCTATAGAAGTTCACCTAGGGGTTCATATATGGGGTTCATTTAGTGGTTTATCTATGAACCTCTAGATAAACTTCGAGATCAACCTCTAGAAAAACCCTTAGATGAACACATAAAGGAACCCTTAAATAAAACCCTAGATCAACCCCAAGATAAATCATTAGATAAAACCCTAGTTGAACCCCAAGATAAACCCCTAAATTAACACATAGATAAATCCTTAAAGCAACCCGTAGATGAACCCCTAGAGAAACTCCTAGATGAACCCCTAGAAGAAACCTCATAGATGAATCCCTAGATAAACCCCTAGGTAAATCTCTGTGGGTTCCTAGAAAAACCCATAGACAAACTCCTAGATAAACCTCTAAATGAACACCTAAATGAATCCCTAAAAGAACCCCATATAAGAACCTTTAGATGAACTAATAGATGAACCTATATATGATCCCTTAGATAAAATCCTAGATGAAATCTAAATAAATCCCATGATGAATCCCCGAATAAACCACTAGATAAACCTCTTAATGAAGCTTAAATAAATCCCTTGATGAATCCCTAAATAAACCCCTACATGAATTCCTAGATAAACCCCTAGATGAATCCCTAGATAAACCCCTAGATGAATCCCTAGATAAACTCCTAGATAAACCCTTAAATGAACTCCCAATACGAACCCCTTGATAAACTCTAGACGAACCCCTAAATAAAGCTAAAAATGGACTCCTTAAAAAAGTCCTTAGATGAACCCTAGATAAACCTTTACATGAACCCCTAGATAAAGCACGTGATTGAACCCCCTCCCCTCAGATAAAACCCTGGATGAATCCCTATAAGAACCCATAGATGAACCTCTAGATAAACCTATGGATAAAATCCCTTAGATGAACCCCTAGATGGTCTCTTAGATAAACATCTTAATGAACCCCAAGGTAAACTCTTAAATTAACTTTTAGGTAAACCAATGGATGAAATCCTAGATAAATAGATAGATGAACCCTTAGATGAACCCCTAGACGAAACCCTAGTTAAACAACTAAATTAACCTCTAGATGAATACCAAGATAAACCCTTATATAAACCCATAGATGACCCCCCCCCCATACACGCACACCATATAGGAAACCTAAATAAAACCCTAGATGAACCCTTCCTAGGTGATCTCCTATATGAACCTCTAGATAAACCCCTCTAGACAATCTCCTAATTGAACCCATCCTATATGAACTCCTAGATGAAACCATAAATGAACCCATAGATGAAATCCTAAATTAACACTTAGATAAACTCCTAAAAAACCCTTAATAAATCCTAGATGAACCACTAGATGAATGCCTAGATGTACACATAAATAAATTCGTAGATGAACTCCTAGATAAACCCATAAAACAATCCCTCAATGATCGCTTAGATACACCCCTAGACGAACCCCTTAAATAAACCCCTAGATGAACTCCCAAAAAAACCCTAAAGATTTATCTAAGTGTTCATTTAGGGGTTCTTATAGAGGTTTCTCTAAGGATTTATCTAGGGGTTAATCTAAGGGTTCCTCTAAAGATTTATCTAGGGGTTTTTATAGGTGTTCCTTTAAAGATTCATCTAAGTGTTCATTTATGGGTTTATCTAGCAGTTTATTTAGGGGTTCATCTATGAGTTCATCCAAAGGAACCCTAAATGACACTTAGATAAACCCGAAGAAGAACCCCTAGGGGTTCACTTAAGAGTTTATCAATGGGTTTATCTAGGGGTTTATTTATGGGTTAATCTAAGAGTTCATCTAGGGATTTATCTAGTGGGTTAATCTAGGAGTTCATCTAGGGACTTATCTAGTGGTACATCTATGATTTCATCTAGGGGTTTATCTAAAAGTTCATCCATGGGTTTCTTTAAGGATTTATCTGGTGCTTCATCTAGGTGTTTACCTAGGAGTCCCTCTAAGAATTTATCTTGGGGATCATCTATTAGCTCATCTAGGGATGTATCTAGGGCTTCATCTTAAAGTTTATCTAGGGGAACCTTAAATGAACTCCTAGACAAACCCCTAAATGAACTCATAAATGTACCACTAGATAAACCCTTAAATGAACTCCTAGATGAACCTTTAGATGAATTCGAAAATTAACCATATATGAACCCCTAGATAAACCCCTAGATGAAATCTTATATAAACCCCAACATTAACTCTTAGATAAACCCCTATAAGAACCCTTAGATAAACTTCTAGATGAAACCCTACATAAGCCTCAAGATGAACTCCTAGATAAACCCCATAGATGAACCCCTAAGTGAATCTCTAGAAGAACCGTTGAATGAATCCCTAGATAAACCATTAGATGAGCATCTAGATAAACCTCTAGATGAACTAATGGATGAACCTTTATCTATTAATTCATCTAGGGATTTATTTAGGGGTTTATCTAGCGGTTTATCTAGTTGTTTATCTAGCAATTCATTCAGAGGTTCATTTGGTAGTTAATATAGGAGTTCATCTAAGGGTTTATCTAGGGATTCATCTTAGTAGTTCTTTAGGGGTTCATCTGGTAGTTCTTCAGGGGTTCATCTGGTAGTTCTTCAGGGGTTCATCTGGTAGTTCTTCAGGGGTTCATCTGGTAGTTCATCCAGGGGTTCATCTTAGGGTTCATCTAGGAGTTTATCTAGGTTCACATAAGGGTTTATCTAGGGATCCATTGGGTTTCATCTAAGGGATCCTATAGGGATTCCACTAGGGGTTCAACTAGGGGATATCATCAAGGGGTTTATTTGGGGTTCATCTAGGGGTTCATATAATATTTTATCTTGGGATTAATTGAGGGTTTATTTAGGGATTCATATAGAGTTTTATATAGGGGTTTTCCTAACTATTTATTTAGAGGCGCATTTAAGAGTTTATCCAGGAGTTTATCTTAGGGTTTATCTAAGTGCTCATTTAGGGGTTCATTTAGGGGTTTACTAAGGGGTTCATCTAGGGAATTTCATCTATGATTTCTTCTACGTGTTCATCTAATTGATGTTTTATCTAGAGATTCATTTAGGATTTATTTAGGGTTCATGTAGAGTTTTATCTAGGGGTTCCTCTAACTATTTATCTAAGGGTTCATCTAGCATTATATCTAGGGGCTCATCTATAGGGTCATCTAGGGGTTCATCAAGGGGTTAATCTAGGGTTTCATCTAGGGGTTTATCTAGGGGTTTATCTAGAGGTTCATCTAGGGGTTTCTCTAGGGGTTTATCTAGAAGTTGATCTCGAAGTTTATCTAAGGGTTCATCTGGGGGTTTTTATAAGGGTTCATGTATGGGTTCATCTAGAGGTTTATTTAGAAATTCATCTACAGTTTCATCTAGTGGTTTATTTAGGGTTCATCTGGAGGTTTATCTATGAGTTCATCTATGATTTCATCTATGGGTTTCTCGAGGTGGTTTATCTAAGGGATCATCTAAATGCCTATATGATCCCTTAGATGAACTCCTAAATGAATCTCTAGATAAACACCTAGACGATCTCTAAGTTAATATCTGTGATGAATCCCTAGATAAACTCCTAGATGAACCTCTAGATGGACTCCTATATGAACTCTTAGATAAATCCTTAGAGGAACTTCTATATAAAACATATATGAACACCTAGATGAACCCCTAGATGAACACTATTAACTCATAGGTAAAAGATTAAATGAACCCCTAGTTGAACCCCCAAATAAACCATTAGATGAAATTCCCTTAAAGAACCCCTAAATTAATCCCTAGATGAACTCCAATGAACCACTAAAAGAAAATTTAGATAAACCCCTAGATAAGCTACTAGATGAACTTCTAGATAAACTCCTAAAAACCACTATATGAACCCCTAAATAAACCTTAATATAAAATCATAAATTAACCTCTAGAGGAACTCCTTGATAAACCCATGGGTGAACCCCTAGAAAAACTCTTGCATGGTCCCTTAAAAGAACCCTTAGATGAAACCCTGGATGAATACCTAGATGATCCCTTAGTTAATAACCTAGATGAACCCAAAGATAAACTCTTAGATTAACTCTTAGATGAACCCTTAGATAATTCGTTAGAGGAACCCCCTAAATAAACCTCTATAAGAATAGATAAATGCCTAGATGATACGTTAGGTGAACCCCTAGACAAACCTTTATCTAGCGGTTCATCTAGTGGTTTATTTAGGGGTTTATCTAGGGGTTCATTTTGGGATTTATCTAAGAGTTCATCTAAGGATTTATCTAGGGGGTTTATCTAGGAGTTCATCTAGTGGTTTATCTAGGGGTTCATATAAGAGTTCAACTAATGATTCATTGGGGTTCATCTATAGGCTTATATAGGGGTTCATATATAGGCTTATATAAGGGTTCATCTATAGGCTTATATAGGGGTTCATCTAAAGTTTATCTAGAGATTAATCTAGGGGATTTCATCTATATGTTTATCTTGGGGTTCATCTAGGGGTTCCTCTATGGAATCATTTAGGGTTTCATCTAATATTTTATCTAGGGGTTAATTGAGGGTTTATCCAGGCATTCATATATAGATTTATCTAGAGATTTATCTAGGTGTTCCTCTAATTATTTATCTAGGGGCTCATCTAGGTGTTCATCCAAAAGTAGAGGTTTGTTTATCTAAGGGTTTATCTATAGAGTATCTATGAGTTCCTCTAGTGGTTCATCTAATGTTTTATTTAGGGTTTCATTTAAGGTTTATCTAGGGGTTCATACAGAGTTTTATTTAGGGTTTATCTAGGGGTTTCCTCTATTTATTTATCTAGGGGTTCATCTCGTGTTTTATCTAGGGATTTATCTTAGGGGGTCATATAGGTGTTATCTAGGGGTTCATCTGGAGGTTTATTTAGGATTTTATCTAGAAGTTCATCTAGGATTTTATCTAGGGAATTTAATCTAGGGGTTTATATAAAGGTTCATATAGAGGTTCCTCTATGAGTTTATCTAGGGGATTATCTAATGTTTTAGCAAGGGGTTCATTGAAGGCTTATTTAGGGATTCATATACAATTTTATCTAAGGTTTTCTCTAAATATTTATTTAGGGATTCATCTATGGATTTATCTAAGAGTTTATCTTGCGGTTTATCTAGGTGTTTATGTAGAGGTTCATCTAGGGGTTCGTCCAGTGGTATATTGGGGGGATCATCTATAATTTTATCTGGGGGTTCATCCATGGGTTTATTTAGGAGTATATCTAGGTATTCATATATGGGGTTTATCTAAGGGTTTATCTATGGGTTTGTTTGAGGATTTATCTAAGAGTTCATCTAAGGATTTATCTAAGGGGTTCATAAAGTTTTATCTATCAGTTTATTAAGGGGTTCATCTAAGGTTCATCTAGGGATTCATCTAATGGTTTATTGGCGGGCTCAGAGATTTGTCCAGAGGATTATCTAGGGGTTCATCTAAGAGTTTATCTAGGGGTTTATTTAGGAATTCATCTATGCATTCATCTAGGGGTCTATCTAGAAGTTTATCTTAGGGGTTCATTTAGAGGTTTTATCTAGGAGTTTATCAAGGGTTTCATCTAGGGGTTCTTATATGTTTTCATCTAATGGTTCATTTAAAGGTTTATATAGGAGTACAACTACGATTTTTCTAGGGGTTTATCTAGGGTTCATCTAAACACCTAGATGAACACCTAGACGATCCCTTGATGAACCCCTAGATAAAACCGTAGATAAACACCTAAATGAATTTTTAGTTAATACCCTAGATGAACCCCTAAATAAATTCCTAGATGAGCTCCTATATAAAATCCTAGATAAATCCTTAGAGTAACTCATAGATAAACCCCTAGATGAACCCCAAGATAAAACCCTAGATGAATCCCTAAGTGAACCCCTAGATGAACCTTTATCTAGAGGTTCATCTAGGGGTTTATTTAGAGGTTAATCTAGAGGTTCATCTATGGGATCATCTTCTGATTTATCTAGTGTTCATCTAGGGATTTATCTATGGGTTCATCTAGGGTTTAACCTAAAGGTTCATCTAGGGTTTCACCTAAAGGTTCATCTTGAGATTTATCTAGGAGTTCATATAGTGGTTAATCTATGATTCCATCTTTAGGTTTATCAAGGGGTTCCTATAAGGGTTTATCTAGTGGTTTATTTAGGAGTTCATCTAATGGTTTATTTAATTGTTCATCTACGGGTTAATTGGGGTCCATCTACGAGTTAATTGGGGTCCATCTGGGAGTTCATAATTAGGTTCATTTGGTGGTTCATCTAGGTGTTTATTTATGGATTTATCTAGAGGTTCATCGGGGTATATCTAAGGGTTTATCTAGGATTTTATATAGAAATTCATCTAGGGTATTTCATTTGGGGGGGGGGTCACCTAGGGTTCATCTAATGTTTTATCAAGGAGTTCATTGAGGGTTTATCTATGGGTATATAGAATTTTATCTTGGGTTATATTTAAGGGTTTCTATAACTATTTATCTGGGAGTTCATCTAAGTGTTTATCTAGGGATTTATCTAGGGGTTCATCCAGAGATTTATCTAGGGGTTCACCTAATGGTTTATTTAGGATTTCATATAGGTGTTCAACTAGGGGTTTATCTGGGGAATTATATTTAGGGGTTTATCTAGTAGTTTATCTAGTGGTTCATCAAGGGGTTCCTCTAGGGGGTCATCTAATGTTTTATCTAGGAGATCATTGAATATTTAATAGGAGTTCTTATAGAGTTTTATTTAGGGGTTTATCTAGGGTTACCTTAACTATTTATCTAGGATTTCATTTATGAGTTAATTTAGGGGTTTATCTTGGCGTTCATCTTGGAGTTTATGTAGAGGTCTATTTATGGGTTCATCTATGAGTACATCTAGGGGTTCATCCAAGGATTTATCTATGAGTTTGACTTAGTGTTCATCTGGGGGGTTCATCAAGGAGTTCATCTAGGGGTTCATCTAGGAGATTTCATCTATGGGTTCATGTATGAGTTTATTCAGGGTTTTATCTCGGGGTCTATGGGATTTCATCTAGGGGTTTACTAGGGGTTCATATAGTGGTTCATCTAATGTTTTATTTAGAGGTTTATTGAGGGTTTATCTTAGGGCTGAGCATATTATTCGAAACTCAAAAGTCGCTCAAAAATTGTTTGAAAATTGAGTTGAATCGGAATCAGTTAAAATTGATTTGACTCAATTTGAGTCGATTCAATTTGACTCGAATCTGATTTCGAGTCTATTTCGAGTCAGCCCTGAATTGCTCGAAATATGATTCGAATCAACTAAAATTAATTAAAAATATTATGTATTTATTAATATATTCTTATTTTAAGATTAAAAATAACAAAATCTAAACCTAAATAAAAAAATGAACGATTTAAGTGTTTCATTTGCTAAATTTATAGGTTACCCAATTTAATTTTGAGCAAACTATGAATACAACGAAAAATTTCTCAATTTCGAGCGGACTTGATTCGATTTCGAGCCGACCTGATTCGATTTCGAGCCGTCTCGGAATCAAGTCATTTTGAGTTGAGCCGACTCGAAATCGAAATCAATTTTGATTTCGAGCCGAGTTCGAGTCGAAAATTTCGATTTTGAGCCGAGCCAAAATTGCTCGAACTCGACTCGATATCAACCCTAGTTTATCTAGGGGTACATATAGAATTTTATCTTTGGTTATATATAAAGGTTACTATAACTATTTATCTAGGGCTTCATCTAGGAGTTCATCTAGGGATTTATCTAGGGCTTCTTCTAGGAGTTCATCTAGAGATTTATTTAGGGGGTTCATCTAAGGATTTATCTAGGGGTTTATCTAGTGGTTTATTTAGGATTTCATATAGGTGTTCGTCTATGGGTTTATCTAGGGGTTCATCTAGGAGATTTCATTTATGGGTTTTTCTAAGGGTTCATCTAAGGGTTCCTTAGGGGGTCATCTAATATTTTATCTAGGAGTTCATTAAGGGTTTAGCTAGGGGTTCATATATAGTTTTATCTAGGGGTTTATTTAGGTTTCCTCAAATTATTTATCTAGGGGTTCATCATGGATTTATCAAGATGTTCATCTAGGGATTTATTTGGGGCTTCATCTTGGAGTTCATCTGCGGGCTCATCTAAGAATTAATCTAGGGGTTTATCTAAGTGTTCATCTTGGGGTTTATTTAGGGGTTCGATCAAGATTTATCTAGGGGTTCCAATAAAGATTTATCTAGGGGTTCCTATACAGTTTTATTTAGGGGTTCATCTAGGGGTTCATTGACGGGTTTATCTTATGGTTCATCTAGGAATTTATCTAGGGGTTCAATTTGGGGTTCATTTAAGGGCTCATCTATGGTTTTATATATGGGTTTATCTAGGTTTTCATATAGGATTCCATCTAGGCATTGATCTAGGGGTTCATTAAGGGGGTTTATCTAGGAGTTCCTATATAGATTCATCTAAGAGTTCATCTAGGAGTTCATATAAGAGTTCATCTAGGAGTTTAATAAGGGGTAAATCTAGGGTATCATCAAGGGAAATCCCTAGATGAACTCCTAGATAAACTCTTAGATGAACTATAGATAAACCCTAGATGAATTCTTAAAAAACCCTAAATAAACCTCTAGAAGAACTCCCAAATAAACCCCTAGATAAACCTATATATATAAATCTCTAGATGAATTCCTAGATAAACCCTTAAATGATCCCCTAAATAAATCTATATAGCAATCCCTAGATAAACCCCTAGATGAAACTCTAGATAAACCCATAAATAAACTCCTAAATAAACTCATAGATAAGCCCCTAGATAAATTTATAGATAAACTACTATATGAATTCCTATATAAACCCCTAGATTAACCCCTGGATGAAATCATAAATGAACTCCAAGAAGAACCCCTAGATAAATCCTTAGATGAATCCCTAGATGAACCCCCTGATTAAACCCCTAGATGAACTCCTAGATAAAGCCCTAGACGAACCCTTATAGAAACCTCTAGATAAACCTCTAAAAGAACCATTGGGGGAACCCCCTAGATGAACTTCTAGATAAACACTTAGTTGAACTCATTGATGAACCCCTAGATATACCATTAGATGAACCCCTAAATAAACCCCTAGATAAAACTTCTAGATAAACCACTTAATAAAACTTTTAGATAAACTCCTAGATAAATGCCTATGTGAACCCCTAGATAAACCTTTAGGGATCTATCTAAGGGGTTCCTTAAGGTTTATCTAGGGGTTTATCTATGGGTTTATATAGGAGTTCATATTGTGATTCATCTAGTGGTTTATTTGGGGGGTTTAAGGGTTCATCTAGAGGTTTATCTAGTGGTCCATCTAGGGGGTTTATCTAAGAGTTCACCAAGGGGTATATTTAGGGGATTATCTAGGGGTTTATCTAAGTGGTTCATTTAGGGATTTATCTATAAGTTTATTAGGAGGTTCATCTAGGGGTTCATTAAAGGCTCCATTTAGGGGATCATCTAGGGGTTCATTTAGATGTTTATCTAGGAATTCATCTATGATTTATCAAGGGGTTCATCTAGAAGTTTATCTAATTCATCTATGCTTTTATGTAATGATTTATCTATGAGATCATCTAAGGGTTTCTCTAGGGGTTTATCTAAATTATCATTTAAAGCCCTAGATGAACGTATACATGATCCCTTAGATGACCTCCTAGAAGATATCGTAAATGAACACTTAGATGATCCCATAGTTAATTCCCAAGATGTTCCACCTAGATAAACCACTAGATGAACCCCTAGATAAACTTCTAGATGATTTACTAGATAAATCCTTAAAGGAACCCCTAGATAAATCCCTAGATGAATCCTTAGATAAACCCATGGATGAACCCCTAGGTGATCCCCTAGATAAACCTTTATCTAGGGGTTCATCTTGGTGTTTAATTTGTGGTTCAACTAGAGGTTTGTCTAGGAGTTCATTTAGGGGTTCATTTATGATTTCATCTTGGGATTTATCTAGGAGTTCCTATAGGGGTTTATATAAGAGTTCATCTATATGTTTATCTAACAGTTTATCTAGGAGTTCATCTTGTGGTTTATCTAAGGGATCATACAAGGGTTCCTCTAAATATTTATCTTTGGGCTTATCTAGAGGTTCATTGGTGAGTTTAACTAGGGAATTTCTAGGGGTTATCTATAGGTTCATTGAGGGGTTTATCCACATGTTCATCTAAAGATTTATCTTTGGGTGTTTATCTTGGGGTTCATCTATGAGTTCAATTTGGGGTTTATATAGGGTTTTATCTGGGGGTTTATCTAAGATTTCATATAGGGGTTCATTTTAGGGTTCATAGGGGTTTATTTAGGAATTAATCTAGGGGTTCATCTAGATGTTTATCTATGGGTTCATCAAGAAGTTTATCTAAGAGTTTATCTACAATTTTATCTAGGAGTTCTTCTAAGAGTTTATCTAGGGGTTCATTTAAGGGCTCATGTATGGGTTTATCTATGAGTTTATCTAGAGGTTCATCTAGACGTTTATCTAGGGGTTCATCTAGGTAGGGCTTCATCTAGGAGTTTATCTAGGGATTCCTAGGAGTTCATATATGGGTTCATTGAGGTTTATCTAGGGGTTCATCTAAGAGCTTATTTGGAGGATTATCTAGGGTTTATTTATGAGATCATTTAAGACTTCATTTAGGTTTATATAGGAGTTCATCTAGGGGTTTATCTAGGGTTTCATCTAAGTGTTCATCTAGGGGTTCCTAGTGGTTAATCTAAGAGTTCATTTAGGAGTTTATCTAGAGATTCATCTAAAGGTTTATCTAGGAGTTCATCTTTCATATCATCAAAGGATTCATTTATGGGTTTATCTAGGGGTTCATCTGGGAGTTTATCTAGGAGTTCATCTAGGGGTTTATCTATTGATTCATCTAGGGGTTTATCTAAGGATTCATCTAAAGGTTTATCTAAGAGTTCATCTTTCATTTCATCAAAGGATTCATTTATGAGTTTATCTAGGGGTTCATTTGGGGGTTTATCTGGGAGTTCATCTAGGGGTTTATCTATTGATTCATTTAGGGGTTTATCTATTGATTCATCTAAAGGTTTATCTAGGAGTTCATCTTTCATTTCATCAAAGGATTCATTTATGAGTTTATCTACGGGTTCTTCTGGGGGTTTATCTGGGAGTTCATCTAGGAGTTTATCTAAGGGTTTATCTAGGATTTCATTTAAGGGTTCAATTAGGGGTTCCTAATGGTTAATCTAGGAGTTCCTCTAGGGGTTCATTGAAGTTTATCTAGGGGTTTATCTATGATTTTATCAACGGGTTTATCTAAGAGATCATCTAGGGGGTCCTCTAAGTTTTTATCTTTGGATTTATCTAGGGTTTTATCTAAAGGTTTATTGATGGGTTTATCTAAGGATTTTTTAGTGTTCATCTAGGGCTTTATCTGGGGGGTTCAGTGTGAGGTTTATCTACAAATTCATCTCAAATTATTTGGGGGTTCATCTATGGGTTCATCTAAGTGTTTATTAGGGGGCTCCTATAAGGTTTCATATAGGGGTTTATCTAGAGTTATATCTAGGGATTCCTAAGGGTTTATTTAGGAGCTCATCTAGGGGGTCATCTAGGAGTTTATTTAAGGGTTCATCTATAGGTTTATATAGGAGTTTATCTAGGACTTTATTTAGGAGCTCAACTAGGAGTTCATCTAGGGTTATATCTAAGGATTCATCCAGCATTCATCCAGGAATTCATCTACGGGTCCATCTAGGGGTTTGTCTTGAAATTCATCTATTGTTTTATCTAGTAGTTCATCTAGGGGTTCATTGAGGTTTATGTAGGGGTTCTTATAAGAGTTTATCTAGGAATTCATCTAGGGGCTTATTCATAAGTTCATTGAGCTTTCTCTTGGGATTCATCTAGGAGTTTATCTAAGATTTCATCTAAGGGTTCATCTAGGGGTTCCTAGGGGTTAATATAGGAGTTCATTTAGTGGTTTATCTAGAGGTTTATCTAGAAGATTATCAAGCATTTCATATATGGGTTCATTTAGGGGTTCATCAAGGGATTTATCTAGGGTTTTATCTAGAGGTTCGTCTAGTGATTTATGTGGGGTTTATCTAAGAATTCAACTAGGGGTTCCTAAAGGTTAATCTAGGAGTTCATCTAGGGGTTTATCTATAGATTTATCTAAGAGATCATATAGGGGTTCCACTAAGAATTTTTCTTGAGGTTTATCTAGGGGTTCATTGATGGGTTTATCAAATGGTTCATCTAAGTGATTTATCTAAGGGTTCATTGAGGGGTTTATCTACAAGTTTATCTATGGGTTTATTTGAGGGGTTCATCTTGGGGCTAATATAGGGGTTCATCTACGAGTTCTTATATAGTTTCATTTAGGGTTTTATCTACGGTTTCTTAGTGGTTTATTTAACAATTCATCTTGGGGTTCATCTAGGGGTTCATCTATAGGTTTATTTATGGGTTTATCTAGGAGTTCATCTAGGAATTCATCTTGGGTTTCATCTATGAGTTCATCTATAGGTTCATCTAAGGGTTTATCTAGGAGTTCATCTACAGGTTTATCTAGGAGTTCATATATGGGTTTATCTAGGGGTTCATCTAGGAGTTCTTATAGAGGTCCGTTGAGGTTTATCTAGGGGTTCATATAAAATTTTATCTAGGAGATTATCTAAGGGTTTATCTATGATTTCATCTAAGGGATTATTTAGTGGTTATTGAGATTTATCTAGGTATTCATCTAGGAGTTTACCTAGGATTTCATCTAAGGATTCATCTAGGGGTGTCTAGGGGGTTAATCTAAGAGTTCATCTAAGGGATTTTTTAGAGGTTTATCGTAGAGTTTATCTAGCATTTCATCTAAGAGTTCATCTAAGTGTTCATTTAGGGTTCATCTAAGAGTTCATTTAGGGGTTTATCTATGATTTCATCTAAGAGTTCAGGTAGGTGTTCCTAAGGGTTAATTTAGGAGTTCATATAGGGGTTTATTGAAGTTTATCAATGAGTCCATTTAGGAGTTTGTTTGAGGGTTTATCTAAGGGATCATCTGGAGGTTCTTGTAAGGATTTTTGTTGGTTTTATCTAAGGTTTTATCTAGGGGTTCATTGATGGGTTTATCTAAGGATTTTTTAAGGGTTCATTTATGGGGTTTATCTAAGGATTCATTGAGGGGTTTATCTACAAGTTCATCTAAGAGCTTATTTGGGGGGTTCATCTTAAGTTCATATGGGGTTCATCTAAAGGTTCATACAGGGGATCATCTAGGGATTCTTATAGGATTTCATATATGTGTTTATTTAAGGTTTTATCTAGTTCCTAGGAGTTTAATTAGGAATTCATATATGTGTTCATCTAAATCAAGGTTTATCTAGGGTTTCATCTATAGATTTATCTAGGAGTTCATCCAGGAGTTCATCTAGGAGTTCAACTAGGAGTTTATCTAGGAATTTATCTAAGGGTTTATCTAGGGGTTCATCTAGGGATTTATCTATGGTTTATCTAGGGATTCATCTAGGGGCTTATCTCGAGGTTCATCTACTAGTTCATTTAGGGGTTCTTAGGGGTTTATCTAGGAGTTCATTTAGAGATTCATTATGATTTATCTATGGGTTCATCTATGTGTTTATCTAGGGGGTCAATCGACGGATTTAGCTAGTAGTTTATCTATGGGTTTATTTAGGAGTTCATTGAAATTTATCTAGGGATTCATCTAGGATTTTATCTAGGAGTTCATGTAAGATTTCAATTCGGAGTTTATATTGTGGCTCCTATAAAATTTTATCTATGGGTTTATCTAGGAATTCAATGATGGGTTTATCTATAGATTCATCAAGGGGTTTATCTACGGTTCATTGGGGTTTATTTAGGGGTTTATCTAGGGAATTCATCTAGGGTTTATGAACACATGCATAAATCTCTATAGGTAGGAGTTTCCCAGGAAAGCTTCTAAGTCCCCCCTAAAGCACTAACAACATTTTCACACCTGGAAATTAAACTCATTCATGGATAGGATTGATCAAAATTGTGTCCAACTTAAGAAAGTGTTACAAACCTAGGCTTCATTTAGTGCGGTCTTCATGAACCATCATTCGTGAACGTCCGACCTCACCTAAAAATATTCATGCATTTACGCTCAAAACTAGTTTATTTTCTTGGTAGCGGTCATAACTTTTATCTTGCCAAGCATGATAATGGTATTTTTGAACAAACTCGCCGGAGCAAATAAGCCACGCCAGACGAAGCCCTAATTTTATTCTAGTGAAGATGGGCGAAAATTCTCCCTTAAAGAATAAAACAAAGGAGAGGAAACAGATAAACAGATGCACAAACATACACTTAATTCATTCATTCATGGATATCTCTACAATCCTCAGTCGTGGGCAAATATACCCTCTAGAATCATGACTACACAGTCTACACCGCAAAAAACGAGAACAATCAATACAAGCTGGTATGGTTAATGAGCTCTGCATGACTAACTCATCATCGAACGCTGTTCTTCATAACGGCGATGACTGATCACCGTTACACAACGCGCATAATACACACGACGAACGTCAATGCCATTACACATGAGACACACCACACAACGCTCAAACCAGCAGTAACAGCGACCACATGCAAAAACAGGTAAATTTAAATAAAAAATAAAAACCTAAAAGGATAGTATAAAAAAAAAATAAACATGAGATCAAAATTGACAAAGAAACAAAAATGAACAGGCAAAGATCACACTTACGCGCCACTAGCAAAGACAAGGTTGCGTTATCAAAATTAGGGTCAGACGATGGTAGCAATCGTGAACGTCGCGATTACGAACCTTCGTTCATGAACGCCCGACCTCGCCCAAGAAACTTCATCCATTTTTATTCTCAAAATTATTATTTTTCTTTGTGTTTGTCGCAATCATTGTTATGTCAAAGACATTTTCATGATGGTGTTGCTTTTGTCCAAACTCACTAGAGCAAAAATATCACGTCGTCGAACGGATGACGATTCATAACCGCAGGTTCACAGCTGGCCAGCTAGCCAAACAGACCCTAAGGTGCCCATGCTTCATTATAAACCATCTACACCAATCCTAGTCATACTTGTAACTATGTTCGCCTTATGGGAAAGTTAAAGCTTCAAACCTACTATTTTAATACACTTTTTAACGACGAGACAAGCCAGACTCAAGTTCTATTGCTTAATTAGATTGAGATGTTACACCACTCGACTCAGTCGATGTTTTTTAAAAAAAAACATGCATGCATTATAAATAAACTTAATTTAGAAATAAATGGCAATGTAACCACTTTTAGTAACAAAATGGTAACTTGTTTAAATGTTTTGATTGAAAAATAAAATAATTATCTAAATGGCAAGTACCCAAAAAGAGAGCCTCCTTCAATTACTACTCTATTAATACATTGTTGCTAACCCGAAAGAGAAACCCTCTGGTTATTTAAATGCTTGTATGGATGAATTGCGCTTGCATGGGGGCACCATAAGCAAATTGAAGAACGCCCCGCGAAAATATGTTGAATATTTTTGCCCTAATGGACCGGCACGCTAAATCCGTGCTCTCAAAGATTGCGAAGAAGATGAAGTTTCAGAGCTCTGTTTAAAAAGAAAAATAAAGTAGTTATGAGTGGAGAATACAAAGAAAGGCATAAACACAACTGAATGTAATAATGAATAAGTAAACTTAATGTTATAGTGATTTTATGCACTCAGGGATAATATCTTCTTTATTTAGAGGTAAATGGATACTATCTATTCCGCTGTGTAGATTGTTTCTTCCTTCATCCGACAGGTTAAGGCTCCGTTTGGGAGGACTTATTTTCACCGGTCAAGCGGTTACGACCGCATGAACCGGACCTTAATTAAGATCCGGTTCATGCGGTCGTAACCGCTTGACCGGTGAAAATAAGTCCTCCCAAACGGAGCCTAAGTCATCTCCTTTTTAGTTTTACATAAATACGATATTTTGCACCGTTAGATAATATCTAGTATGGGAGGAATTTTTGGTTCCCGACTCCATTTCCAAATCCGTGTTCAGGAGCCCCGCAATGCTGACATGAGGCAGAAAAATGGAAGAGTTAATTGCACGTGAACGATGATCTCCGCAGATATCAAGAGTAGTCTCCACGGAGATCACGCACAATCTCCACAGAGATCACCCACGATCTCCATGGAGATCACCCACGATCTTCACGGAGATCAAGGCTCCGTTTGGCATGACGGTGGCGGTTTCACGGAGATGGTTATGAGCCGTCATTCGGTGGACGCCTGTGAAGCAGGCTACACCCCCTGTTAATTTGGAATTAAAAAACCTCCCCTACAAATTTACATTTCATAGCATTCATGCACTAAAATACACCCTTTGGAGTATATTTTCAGGAGGGTCTTTTTGCGCATGGATGTTATGAAATATATTCTTGCAAGGGAGGTTTTTGTAATTTGAAAAGTAAGAGGGGTGCAACCTGTAATTTAGTAAATTTAGAGGGGATGCCCCTTTAAATGACCCTAACAATATAGTTTCAAAAGATAGAGGGGTGCAACCTGTAATTTAGTATACTAGGAGATCCTGGTAAATAATGATCCTTAACTTTTTTGGAATACAGGGGAGAAACAAAGAGGGAGAAGGAATTATTACATACCAGGGGAAGGCCTTTTCGCGCCTTATCTTCCAAATAGGGGGACGGAGTAAAGAATCCTCCATATGCATCTTCCCAGATTTTGAGCTTTGAATAGATGTAGCTGGATCCAACTGTATCCGCCCAGAACACGACGCCGCCTCTTCACATGGAGAAAATGATATCAGACGAGTGTCGATGAAGAAATTTTAAAGAGGACATGAAAAGAAGCGGGCAAAAACCGCCAATACAAGGTTAAGTTGTAAAGCATAATTTTAAACTTGATTCTTGTGTATGGATAAACAGGTTCTCAGAGTTATAAGCTCTGTTTGGAGGTAAAAAAACACAGCGGTTGTGAATCGTCATTCGTTAGCGCCCGATCTCACATGTGACGCCGCCAACTATACTTATAACATGAAAGGTTGTGTATTCCTTATAACATGAATGAAAGGTTGTGTATTCCTAATATCAATGCACTTTGAAAGGAGATAGTTTATGAAACTTATTTGATTCACCTTGGAAGAACAAAAATGTACGAAAACCTCAAACTAAAATTTTGGTAGTCAGGAATGAAGACTGGTGTAATCAAATATATTGTCAAATGCCACACTTGTCAAGTTATGAAGGGAACATCAAAGTCTGACGGATACTTACAATCCTTACTCATCCCTAAGTGGGATGATAAAGCCATGGTCTTCGTTATGGGATTACCAAGGAGTAAATCTGAAAACAATGGTATATGAGTGATTATTGATCGATTAACGACAGTTGCATATTTAATTCCCATGAATAATGACGGGCCAGTACAAAGGTTAGTCGACCAGTACATTTCTGTTATTGTAAAAGATCATCAAATTACCCGGTCTATAATTCTGATAGAGATGGATCTTTTACATCTGATACTTGGAAGCTAGTACATAAGAGGTAGGAAACAAGATTATTATATAGCACTGCTTTTCACCCAGATGGTCAATCTGAGCAAACCATTCAGATGTTAAAAGATCTCTTGAGGATGGTCGTACTCAATCTACGAGGATCATGGGAGAAATACCAATCACTGGTAGAATTCTCTTATAATCATAACAACCAATCAAATATTCAGATGACACCATTTGAAGCTTTGCATGGGCGAATGTGTCAAACTCCTTTAAGCTGGACAAAGGATGGTGAACAAAAATTATTCAAAAAGGAAAAAGTAGGTAAGATGTATGATGAGCTTGCAATTGTACGATAAAGGTTGAAAATAGCTCAAGACAGACAACAAAAGTATTACAACACCAAACATCAAATAGTAGAGTTTAATGTGGGCGACATAGTATGTCTTAAGATAAAACCTTCTAAGGGAGCTTCGCGAATTCGTCGAATCGGAAAGTTTAGTCCAAGATACATGGGGTCATTCCTAATCTCTGAAAGGATTGGAGAGGTGGCATATCGTTTAGTATTATATGATGACTTTAGAACCTTCATGATGTGCTTCACATGTTTTACTTGAGGATATATAGTTGATCCAAATAAAATAGTCCCTTCTGAACAGATCTGAATTGAATCTGACTTATCAAGCCCAACTAAGCCATACAAGATTGTAGATTGGCAAAATAAGTAACTTTGAAACCGAGAAATTCGATTTGCTAAAGTCTGGTGAAAAGGGCATAGTGTTGATAAAGTAACGTGGGAAAAAGATGAGGTAATGAGAGGTTGTGTACTGTCTTTACAAAATACTTATAACAAGTTACAAGAAGATTATGTAGCATGTCGAACCAGACATTCTAATATATTCAAAAACCCTTATATTTTGAAAATATCATAATGTCATCGATGAAACCCACATCCAAGCTTCACTGCCAGAATCGAAGGTTGTCACGCCTCGTCTGAGCTCGGACTTCGAATGTCGTCCGGGGTCCAGAAGTGCGGTCACCTTATTTCTCTATACCTGTCTTCTTCGTCAATAGACTTCGATCACGACCTTTGCTGAAGAACTCTCCGAGTGCGGCGAGATCCCTAGAAATGGTTCTTGGAAGCTTACGGATGATGTAGGAGGCCGAGAGGAAGCTCTAACTAGAGTTTTGAGAGAAAAGCATGCCCAGAGCTCCTCGAGATGATGGCTGGTGGTGGAGCCGTGCCAAACTCACTGAAGTAAAAACTAGAGTTTTTGTCCAAACTCACTGAAGTAAAAATGCCAAACGGAGCCATAGTCACGGTCGAAACTGTGACGCCGTAAATTGTGACAAGTACGACTAATGTATGTATGCATTTATGCTAGTTATTATGCACACGAAAACAACGATAAAAATCGACGTCATGCAAACTATGTGCCGACTTAACTAATAATATTGTAAGAAGGCCTTAAGTCTAAGTATGTTTAAGTCTAAATATATAGGGATAAGAAAAATACATGAGGAAGGATGAGAAATTAATCGGTTAATAGGAGGTTGAATTGGTTCATTCACGACTCACGGTATGTGTGTCACTACAACCGGAAGCGACGCTTGTTTAAGAGGAGAATAATAAAACTCATACCTCATTTCTCCCCCAGTTACGCCCGACGGAAGAGCCGATCGACGTCAAGTCTCGATAGAGGCCCAAATCTCCTCCATTTTTCACGATTTTTCTTCCTAAAGCAAGGTAATCCCTTACTCTCAACTTCTCTCGAGTTTTGTATGGATTGGAGACTTCCTTTTTCTAGGTTTGAAATTCCTAATTTAACCTAAAATTCTTATGTTTGATTAATCTTTTCCTCTTGAGTTTTAGTTATATTCTTGCAAGATTTCGCAAACCCTAGATGGATAAATGATGTGTACACCCTAATTTCAGTTATATAGTTTCTCCAATGGGTTAATTAGGAAGGAATGTTGGTGTAGTATGAAATTAGGGCAAAAACTCTGTCTCCTTGTTAGGGCAGCCAATAATAGTGAAGGATTGAAGTCAAAGCTCCATTTATGGTTGTTTCTTGAGCCCTTATACACTTCCCTTGTTTAATTAGACCATGTTTGGTATATCTAGACGTAAGGGCAGCCATAATATGACAAGATTATTATGTTAGTGCATTATAGTTTACCAATTGATCAACTAATAACGGTAATTATTTAGATTATGGACTCTCAAGGTAAGGGAAGGGGAGATGATCCGTGCAAGGAGAAAGGAAAAGAGAAAGTAAGGGAAAATGATCCGGGCAAGGAGAAAGGCAAAGAGAAAATAGCGGTAAATTCTTATTTTCTATATTTGCAATTGTTTGATTTTCATATGACTCATATTATGCTAATATATTAGAGTAGAAAAATAAATAATTAAAAAGACAATTCTCTAATGAGTCAATTAATAAAGATAAAGAATCAAACAAAGACAAATATTCAAGGTATACGAAGAAAGACAAAAAAACGATTAATCCTCCAAGAAATTATAGAATTAAAAGAACAAAAAATACCTCAAATCAATGGGCTACATGAAGAGTTAACTTAAATCGGGAGATGTGGAGAATAATCTTCCGACATAAATAATTCGTGCGAGTCAAGCGCACAAATAGTAATATGAGCGTGCCAGAAAAGGGCACTGGAGGAATATTACATCATAAACGTGTGAGACAAGGACACGTAATGAATTCATGAAATATTAATTTACATGAAAAGTTAATCCAAATCGGGGGATGGGGAGAATAATATTCCGACATGAATAATTCGTGCGAGTCAAGGGCACAAATAGTAATATGAACGTGCAAGACAATGACACTGGAGGAATATTACGTCATAAACGGGTGAGACAAGAACACGTAATGAATTCATGAAATATTAATTTACACTTCATATGACCCATGATTGAAAGTGAATCAAGTAATATCATTTAAATATGACATAAGAAAAAGAAAGAGTATGAATAGGAGGGCTAATTCATTACAGGATCACGAACAAAAAGAATGAGTCCAAAAAGAGATCTATCCATGACAATAAGAATCCCTAATGTAATGAAATTCATCATAGAAGAAAAAGTAAGAATTCTCATAGTCTTTTGACTAATTAGAAAATAAAACTAAGCAGGTCAAGGAACAGGCGGTTCCAACGACTAGTTGTCAACATCGACCATGTTCTCCTCACCAGGAGAAGAGGTGTCGTTTATAGGTTGAAGTTTCGACAGCAGTGTTAGGCATCCTGGATGATCACGGGTCGAGGTGCAAAGATACAGAGTGTCCGCATGAGGAGTTTCAGTTTTTCTTTATGTAGTGTATGTAGTTCACTTTATATGTGTCTGTACATAGTAGTAGTATGTCATGAGTCTGTCATGTTCATGTTATGAGACTGTCATGTTTATAGGTACAGTATTGGTAAGACCTTTTGATGTATGTATAGGGCTACCTGTGGTGCTATTGTACTATCTTATCCAGACCTTTAATGAAATGAAATAGTTTTATTTTGTTATGTCATTTTACTTCTCATACTTTATAATATATTATTATACTTTGGATGTTCTTACCTTTCTCATTATGAAATGATTATGTTCAATTGTAGCAGTAGTCGTTAAGGGGGTCGTTACAGAAACGACCCATGGTAGCAGTTGAGATGATTTGCTCACAATTATCTTACTAGTGTTTTTACTTGTAATTTGAATTTTGTGCATTTTTTATGTGGTGGTATTGTGTGATTAGTGGCTGACCTGTAAACTTCCAACTTCTATAACTTTATTTAAAGGCCCTCTTTGGATTAGGGAAGGGAGGTCAAGAATTATCCATAGTTCTCTAATTAGGGTTTGATGCGCCCTTAGTGCAGACGTGGTAAAGGTATTGTAGTATCCCCACTGCCACCATCCCTACCTCCAATGAAGCCTCCGACATGTTGCATAATCCGACCCGTAACTTTAAGCTTAATAAAATATGTATATGTGTTAAATATCGGGACCTCCCCTGGGAGCTTGCATAATTACACGTTGCACCCCTCTATCTTTTGAAATTACATTTACCTCCCCTCTAATTTTCCCTTTTTTGTCCTTTTCTTTAGAAATAAAGATGTAAAATGATAAAATCACACAATTTATTTTATGATATTCTAATCTTACCGTTTGTAATGACTCTGCATTGAAAGAGCTCACCTTTTCCTTTAGAAATATCGATGGAAAGTGATGAAACATGACAAATTATTTTATGATATTCCAATTTTACCCTGCTTAATAACTCGATATTGAAAGAGGCGCATTACATTTTATCCTTTGTAATGAATCTAAAATCATTATAACAAGATAAAATTGGAACATCATAAAATAATTTTGCTGATTTTATCATTTTTCATCCATATTTCTAATGGAAGGGACATTTTTGTAAACTCTGGAAAAATAGAGGGGAGGAAGATGTAATTACAAAATATAGAGGGGTGCAACCTGTAATTATACAAACACTCAAGAGAGGTCCCGGTACTTAACCCTATCTATATATTGAATATCCAAAGAAAAACACGTCTTGATTTGGGGATGAATAAGTACTTTGATTTTTAACTTCTTCTACAACTCCGACCTGCAAGATTCCTCCGTCGATTTGGAGCACCGTCGAGCCCTCTTCACTATTATCTAGTTCCAACAAAGACAAACTACTATGCCACTACCTAAGGAGTTGTGGAATTTATATTTGCTACTCTATCGGGCTTCCTCGGTGCTCTCTACTCCGCTCTGACGGTATCCCAATCGAGATACACTTATTCACATCCCCCATCAATCTATATACATATTCCAAATTTCTTATGGCATACGTAGCAAAAAATGGGAGTTGCGGAGATAAAAATGCATAGGTGGATGTGTGGACATACGAGACTGGATAAAATTAAAAGTGAATGTATCAGAAATAAGACAGGAGTAGCACCAATTGCAGAGAAGAAGCGAGAAACTCGACTAAGATAGTTTGAACATGTCTGTTATTAAAAGTTTGCGTCTTTGTGCGTCTTATTTGCGCATTTGGAATATAAAAGGCCCGCTTGAGAGAGTTTTTTGTAGTAAATTTTTTTCTTCAAAAATTAAGAAAAAAATAATGTAATAACTCAATAATTTCTTATTGGTTTAATGCTTGTGAAAGATAATTGTGCGCTAAGACTTAAATATGATGCAATTAACCACATTGATTCTATTTTTTTAAGAGATAAAAATGATTGTAATGAATGATTAATTAGTAAACTAAATGAATTTGATCGAGAACCTGAAATGATGTTTGATGTTGATTATTTAAAATGGATGTAGTTGCGTCTTGCCTTCGCCAGGCACACGCCTGCGCCTTGAGCCTTGCGCCTAGGCTCTAAGACCCCTTTGCACCTTGGTGCACCTTGCGCCTTTAATAACTAAGGGACACGTACAAAGGAGACCATTAGAGGCACCTGTTAGGTGTTGCGAGAGTCTAGTCACTAGGCATGTTAAACGAGGAGGGGTAGACCAATAAAGACTTGGAATGAAACTATAAGGAAAGACATGATGTACTTAGGCACTAGTGAGATTATGACAAAAGAGAGGGCATAATGGCGACAAAGGATCCATATAGCCTACCCCGCTATAGTGGGATAAAGGCTTGAGTGTTGTTGTTGTATATGTAGAATACCTTAAGTGACTGAGTCGTCCTAACAGCATCATCACACAGCCAACTTTCCTCCACCAAATTCGTTGATGGTATACCCACCAGATCCTCCGGCCACAATCTAGGTAAATAAAGGCACGCTCTGAATCCTGAATAATACACATGGCTACGCCGAGACAACCCGATCTTTGGACCTCATGTGATGCTTAGCACATTCTTGCAAATAGTTATGCCAGGCTCTCTCGTAGGAACATCAAGCAGATTGAGTAAATAAAGCAAGCCAGCAAGGGAACCCAGTGGATTTTGATTATATGAGGCTATTAAAATCTAAAAACATGAACTTGCTGCCATAGACAAAACCATGGATCATAAGGATCTCATTGAGAAATCATCAATGTCCTTGATGAAGATAACAAGCTTATTGTTGAATGATCGAGATTCAACAATCTCTTTGATGAGTTGCATGATAATTTAATCATGATTCGTACTTTTCCAGCCTATACAATCCAACATATTCGTGTTACCATCCAAGAGGTTGTGCCACTAGAATCTGCATGCAAATGGGCACCTGTTTCCTCATAACCTAGGGGTTATCCATCAGGCTCAATCAGGGAATATCTATTGCATACACCATGATTCTTGAAATATTCTCAAGTCATCTCTTTGAGTCATCCCACCCCTGAGGATCTCAAACTTAATATTGAGTATGTTGTGATTTCCTCTTTAACGCTCGAGTAAACTCCTGCTATATTGGAACCTACTCTAGCACTTGTCGCATTTGCGACGAATTTTATTATACCTCTCCTGATGAGCCACCTGATGAATTTTCCCATCATGAGATTGTATCCTAGGTGTCGATGTCTCGGACATTCTGCTTGGGTGATTGCCACCTTCGCGACTAAATTTCTTATAAACCGCTTGGCGAGTTTCCTAACGAGCCACGCCCCTTAAAAATATTTGGTACATCATAAGCTCATACTTTAGTGTTAATACCTCGTCTAAATATATGGATGTTTGTCACATGTTCGATGAGTATTTTTGCATTCCACTTTCAGAGCCTCCTAACAAATCACCGCTCATTAGGGATTTACTCATCATTAATAAGTTTGTCGAGGTTGCAAGCACTCTCGATGGTTTGAGGATTATTATTATCAACACTTTAGGTGACATTCGACATATTCTACTATCATATCTAATTGTGGATGTCATGGGTTATTATTTGAGTGATCATTGCACTCGCGATGAAATTTTATACACCCCACCACCAAGCCTCCTAACCATGCCCCTTTGAGGAATCCTTATAGCACTGTACAGGGCCTCAATGTAAGTAGTTAATCGCATAGATTTATTAAAGTGATCATCGCACATGCAAAAAATTTTCTACACCCCCCCCCCCCCACCTGAACCTCCTAAGCATGTACCCCTCCTAGAAGTTCCGTATATTGTAAGGCCTCAGTGTAAGGAGTAAATCATATTGATTGTTCATCATTCACATCAATTGCATGATTATTTACATATATTGCACGACTTGTCTATGTTGTGCATGATTCACATGTATTGTATGTTTTGCATCTTTTCCATGAACTTATCCGTGTAAGATTGCAATAAGTAATGAAAATAATAATTTTTACGCATACGTTCATATGAGAGAGAAGAGCTTTAGAGAAGATAAGCAAGTGAAGGTTAGAAGTAAGGCTGAGAGGTTCCATCGGGGAGCAGCAATAAATTATATGTCGGGGGAATGGGCCTCTCTACAGTAGTACAAAAAATGGTTCAAATGCCTACAAATTAAATATCCCCAAGAATATGGGATTTCATTGCGTATTCACCATTGAAGATTGACTTCATCCTATGAGCCTTAAGAGTATAGGTGACTTCATCACCTATACTAGACACTCCCCCTCAGTTATAGCCTCAACCTACTACCCAGATGCCAGAAGGCTCACCAATACCTACTTCGTTTACAAGTTCCCTTTCAGCACCTGAGAGCTTACACCCTTATACCGTGATCACATCATTCATTGTTAGTCATGACATTTCAATGACGCCGGATGATTCCATAGTAAGAAACCTAGTTCATTGGAGGGAGAGACCAATTGATGAATATCAGATATCGACTTACCTACCCACAGGATTATGTTACATACCTATTAAAGTGGTGACCATAGTAGTGGTCAGAGGTGGAGATGATGGTGGTGGAAGATACAACACAGCCTTGACCGTGGTTGCCTAAGCGAGGTTGCTCGTTAGAGGAGAGAGCGATCAAGATCTCACACAAAATAGATAGGAAATAGACTTCATCTTTCTTGCCCATTACAACCCTCCATATGCATTTGTCTAGTTTTACAGCATATAAAGAGACACACAACAATAATTACGCATTGACACCTAATACTGGGCCCGGTGCTCGAGGCCCCTACATAATGATAACACCTAGACATCTAGATAATATAGATAATCATAATAGACAATACGCAACCCATAACATCTCTTCCGTCGTCCAAAATGAGCTTGACCTCCTCAAGGGGGATGGATAATGGC
Organism: Platanthera guangdongensis; assembly: GCA_039583875.1. NCBI lineage: Eukaryota > Viridiplantae > Streptophyta > Magnoliopsida > Asparagales > Orchidaceae > Platanthera > Platanthera guangdongensis. The sequence continues at coordinate 6,148,152 of CM077153.1, read as the reverse complement.
GAGAGCTTCATCCGACGCCCTTATCGTCAGAGTCCTTGATGTGCATGTAGAAAATCTTTTTGCACTTGTGTCTGCGAGTGTACTGCTCGTCGCAATTGAAACATAGTACATAACCATGTCGTTCAAACATCTCAGCCTGAGATAAGCGACAGATTGGCGGAGCGGCCTGAACCTCGGTATGGCCCTGCAGAGTGCTGATATAGAGCATGTAGGCTTCCTGCGCCAGCTGAAGGCGATGGTCGCATAGTCAGGCCAGACGCGTAGCAGTCACTAAGTCAGGTGGGCCTTTAAATTCGACATCTAGTCGCAGGCGATCACAAAGTCCTGCAGTGAAGATGACGACATGCATCTCTGGGGAAAGTGGAACATGTGCTAGAAGAAGTTGAAATTGCTCCAGGTAGTCATCCACTGAGCCTGTCAAACGTAGAATTGCGAGGGCACCGCGGGGGCCACTGCGGATGGGGGCCAAATCGCAGGTTTCAGAGTCGTTTGAAGTCGTCTCATGTCAAACCCGGCTAATCAGTGAGGAGATGAGTAGCCCAAAGCGAAGCCGAGTCGAGAAGATGGAATGAAGCCAGAGGAAGTCATTCAACCGTCGGAATTTGTTGGTGACCTAAGAATTGTTCGCGCTTGGTGAGCCAACTCAAGGAATCAGTTTTTCCATTGTAGGTGGGGAATTCTGGTCGGGTATATCACGACAGAATAGCCGCATCAGGGCATAAAAGGGTTGGTGGAGGTGGCTCGTGGTGGATGAGCGATGGAAATGGGACTTGACTGTTACTAGCGTGATTTGTGGGTGGGGTGGTAACCACGGGAGGAGTTGTTAGTCCATTAAGCTTGGTGGTGATGGTTGTCATGTCGTCCTGATGACGTGCGTCGACATCCCGAAAGCGTACTTCTACATCAGGAAAGCATGCATCCATGGCAGATATAACTACGTGTAGCCAGTTCATAGCATCCAAGAAGTCGACCGAGTCACCCATATTGTGAATAGAGGTAGCACGAGATAAGGAGCAGGTGACAAGACGGTTAGATTGCTCGTAGGCGACTGTTTGGGAGGTGTCGTGAGATACACATCATCTCCCAATGTTGGCAGAAACAAAAACTTCAATCGTAATTGATTCCCCGCACTAGTGCCACTACTAAATCGTTGGTCGTTGTTCTGGATTGGGAGGGGTGGGCTCGAGGGAATAATAAGATGTTGCGGCTTCAGGAAACGTGTTTTGAAAGCAGAACCGGTCAGAACCGGTTCATTTTCATGCGAGTGAAACAAAGGGACGAGATTGAGGACGGGGGTTCGAAATCGCAGAACACGCATGTCGAAGCATGGGGCTCGACGACACTGAAGACGTGCGCTGGTCGGAGACGTGGGTAGATGCGGCGGGATGATCACTAATTGCAGAGTCGTCAGCGTAGGAAGATATGGGCAGCAGCTCGAGGATGTCAGAGTAGGGCGAGGATGTACGACGATGCTGGACTGACGGGCTAGACGGAGCTAGTGCAGAAAATAGTACGGTGTCTTCAGCTAGATAAGGCAAGGTCTACTGCTGAACACGATGAAGCAAAGCAGGGGTTGGCTACGCGGTGGCAGCTGACTGTTGGCTGGGTGTCTTGATAGAAAAGAGGGCTCCGAGTTCTGAGAATGGAGAAGAATCAAGTGATGACGTGCGGAAAGAACTGAGGACGCGGTGGCAGCTAGCTGTTGTATTTTTATTCCAAGTAAACTTGGCAGTTTTATGTTCAGCACAATCTTGGACGTCCAAAGTGGGCTCTAAATCTACAAATAAAGGTCTACAGGATGATTTTCGGACGCCGCAGGATTTTCAATACAATTTTAGGTTCTCGTGGTTGTCCACTATGCTGATGTTACATGTCCTATCTTTGGTGGACCGTCAGAGGGCTGCAGGTGGAGGATACAAGGGATTAAATCCCTAGAAATGGTGGAGGAGCAGATGGGAGAAGAAGAAACCCTAGAGGGTGGAGGAAGGAGAGAATAACTAGAGACAGAGAGGGAGAAGAAGTTAGAGAGATAAAGAGAGCTTTGATTAATTTCTTGCGTGCTTACAATGACCCCCATGAGTTCCCTTAAATAGAACTCATAATGGCATACTTGTAAATACCACAATAGATGCGCAAATATTAAAATACTACGACGCTAAGAGTACGACTCGACTCGATAATAACGACTTGATACAAGACGACTCAACTCGATAATAACGACTCGATACAAGACGACTCAACATATAATAATAATAACATACGATAACTAACGGTGGATCTGTAACACTCCATCCGTCTTTAACATCGAGTTTGTCCCCAAGCTCGAACTTCATGTGGATGGTCGGCTCCTCGGGCAGCTTGATCTCCCGCCAGAACAATGTTTGATCGGGTGTAGCGGCAGGGGCGGTGTCGGCGAGTAGCGGTGGCAGCCAAAAGACGCACGGAGAAAGTAATGGTTTTCGCATGGTCGGAGGAGCGATGGTGAGCAGTAGCAGCAGGGAGCGCGGAGCATGGCATGGCATAAGAGGCGGTGTTGTGGCCGATGGGAGCGGCAAAGCGGGGGTTGGCAGGAAAATAGCCAGGAGAGGAGGCGGCAACGTTGGAAGGACGACCACCGTGGAGAGAGGTGGTACATCAGCGGCGAGTGGTGGCGTCGACGGCGGCGGCGGCGGCGATGACGGCGGCGGCGGCGGCGACAACGGCGGCGATGGCAGCAGTGGCGACGACTACATGAGTCGAGTTGGTGGGGACGGCAGCGGTGCACCATGAACGACGGAGGACGGTGGTGGCACCATCATGGGAGGGGGAGGCGACGACTCCAGCTCCGGTGGTGGTGGTGGTGACAGAAAAACTACCAACGATTCGCGAGACATGCGGAGGGCGTCGAGCATGAGGTCGAGCTGAGCATCGGCGTGGCCGAGTCGAGCCTCCCGATAAGCAATACGAAGGTTTAGCTTGGCGAGGGTGGCGAGAAGTTCAATGCGGTCGGCTGCGCTAAGCGACATGATAAAAAAGTGGGATAATTAATTAACTAATTAAATAATTAGTTAATAATTATGAGAAGGATTTGTTCCTTAATTAATTAGGGGGATTAATTAAATAGGAGAGAGGGGGGTTGGGATGAGAAATAAAAAATATAAAACAAAGGAATGAGGTGTCAGAATTAAAAGAGAGAGAGAGAGAGAGAGTGCTGGGAGGAAAAAATAAAATAAAAAAGAGAAGAGAGTGATGGTGGTGGGCCCCAAAAAACAAAAAATGAAATAAATTAAGATAGGAAAGAAGGGAATGGGAGAAGTTAGAGGGGGAAAATAATAATAATAATAAGAAAGAAGGGGTGAGGCAGAAGAGAGTTATGATGGTGGTGATTAATAAAAAAGGAAAAAAAGAGGTGGTTGGGTGATTAATTAAATAAGACAATGGAGGTGTTGTGTTGGATGAAATGACAGGCAGCACCCTGCGGATGAAAAGGTGCGAGACCCGTATTTTCAAGAAAAAGAAGAGGCGGGGCAGCCTTGGGACCGGATCTTTGCGAAGATGAGCGGGATTGGCTGATGCGTGCTGTCGTGGCAGGGGATGGAGCGCTGAAGGCCCTGCGGTTTGCGGGAGGAAACGATCCGGCGTTGGGGGATGGCTGGAGGTCGACGTCGGCGGCCTGGTTTGCTGGATGGAGACAATGGAGAGAGGGGACGCCTGCGCAGCGACGGCGATACCGCTGGGTTGATGTCGGGCTTGGAGGACAGAGAAGACGATGAAGAAGGTGCGTCCACAGTCGAGGAAGAGCAGCGGGAGAGTGAAGCCGAGGAAGAATAGCAGTCGTAGAAGAGGGGCTGGCTGCGCCAACAGAGCGTGTTGGGGCTGGAGGGAGGCAGCGACTGCTGGATGCAGTGAAGAAGCGGTTGGAACGGCGACCGGAGGGACTTCTTGGTTGTTGGATTGCGGAAATGGCAGAGGCAGAGCAACGCACATGTGCTTTGGCGGAACCTGTGGAGGGCTTCTTGGATGATGTCGGGCTTGGGCTAGATGGACAAGAGGAGGGAGCTGCTTTGGAACAGTGGGGGCGGCGGTGTGAGTCAACGGAAGAGCCGGGGACTGCGGAAAAATACGAACCGGAGGGGAGGAAAGTCCTATGATACCAAGTTGTTACGTGTCTATCTTTGGTGGACCGTCAGAGGGCTGCAGGTGGAGGATGCAATGGATTAAATCCCTAGAAATGGTGGAGGAGCAGATGAGAGAAGAAGAAACCCTAGAGGGTGGAGTAAGGAGAGAAGAACTAGAGAGAGAGGGAGAAGAAGTTAGAGAAATAAAGAGAGCTTTGATTAATTTCTTGCATGCTTACAATGACCCACATGAGTTCCCTTAAATAGAACTCATAATGGCATACTTGTAAATACCACAATAGATGCGCAAATATTAAAATACTACGACACTAAGAGTATGACTCGACTCGATAATAACGACTCGATACAAGACGACTCAACATATAATAATAATAACATACGATAACTAATGGTGGATCCGTAACAAGTTGATTCTATGGTTTCTTGGAGTCAAAGCCAAGATAACTACCTTGTTGCAACCCATAACTACCATCTCACCCATAACCACTAAAAACTACCACTCCACCACCAAATCAGTCATATAATTAACTAATTACTGCAGTAATTACTTATATTCTTGCACTAATTGCCTAAATTTCTGCATAACCACCTAAATTCCTGCATAACCACTCATTTTCACCTCTAACCTCCCTCAAATAGGCAATTTCTCCTATCTGCCTAGTCAATTGGATAACTAGTTGATTTCTTGCACTCCCACAGTCTAGCCGACGCAAATTTCCCTTGGTTTCCAGCATTCACTCGGCACCCCATCTTAATCCCAGACGTAAATTCCCTACAGTATTCCTCTGTCAGCACTTCTACTCGACCCTTTCAGCAAACCTATAGCACTTCATGCACAGTTCCCCATTCTCAGCACTCCCTTCCAAGTTCCAACAAACCAACGGCCCCTATCCACTGCAAGCCTACCCCAACGCCTCCTTCCAACTCATACCAAGTGCTGAATTCAAATTCAGCCCCAACCTGAAAGCACGCCTTCTCTGTTCCCACTCCAGCACCTCTCTCCATTCTCCAATTCTCCTGAAAACATCACGTCACCTCATAATTGCCAAACAAAGCCCTCGCCCTAGTCCAGATGAATCCATGCACTTCTCAAATCCCCATTCTGGAGAAGCCGCTTACAGAAATCCTTCCGAAAACCTAGAACGTTAAGTTAATTTGCTTTCCAACCATCCAAATCAGTCCCCCTTACCACCCATGTGGACTCTGATTACTTTGCTACTTTGGTAAGTTCTAATTTGGAGTTAATTCTTTGTTGTTTAATATTATTTTTGTTGTTTAATTGGATATTGCTTGTGTTTATAACATCTAATCCCAATCGGGCATGCTTGTGAATTCTCCTATTAATTTCAAAAATTATGGAACTTCAGCATTGGAAACTTGTATGAACATTGCATCATTTGAATTCACCCAAACACTGTTATCATTTACTCTATAAAGTTTTGTTAGGGCACAATTGCACAGTCATCCTACATTTGTCCTGCATCAAGTGGTTGGTTATATAGCTAGCTAACATTAGGAATTTAGGATCAACAGAAATGAAGAATTGTCCCTCAAACATAGCAATTTTACATGTGTAACTTTAGGAAAAAAGAGAAATATGATCCAGAATCGAAGTGGGTAACAAAGAATTTTGGTCACGTTACCAATAACTACAGAATAAGCAATGAGTCTCCCCATGACAAATTAACAACCATACATTTTCTGGAAGTACCCACTTATTCATAAACTTCTTGGCAACATGCATTAAGGGAGTCATTGGAAGGTGATTGAAACACTGGAAACTGGGATTACTGTTATCCAGGGTACCACGTGATCAAACAAACTATTATTAATTTATTCAAAGTCTGAAATAGTTCAAACTAACATATACATGACTTAAATTTTTGAGACAAGATAATGACAGCTGACATGATCAAATAGATAATATAAACATAGTTGCACACAGGGATGAGGTAAAATGCCTTGAGAAATACCCACAACCGCAAGGTGTTCATGACAGCGAGACAATTTCAAATTTGTCACACTAATATAACATTATGCAATGCCCTTGTTAGGCGACCTAAAAACCGGTTGTTCAAATGAGAAAGACCAATGCATGAGCTAAAAGAACAATTTCTATCCAATATAAGAGCCTCCTTTTGACATTGAAGATATGAGATACTTATGGATCATTTCCAAGATTAAATACCATATCATGAACCGAATCAAATTTCAAGTAATTTGGGTAGATCAAACACCAAATTCAAGTTTTTAGCAGTCAAATAAATGAAATGAATGCTTTAACAACGATCAGTAATACATAAGGAACTACTAATCTAGGAGAGAAAATTAAAAAATAACTCATATGCCACACACGGTCTCTAAGCAATCCACATGAGCAAGGCCCAAGGACAACCAAACATTGAAGGGAAACCAAGCCCGATGAGAAGCAGTCAAGATGATCAAGCATAAGATGGTAGACAGCCCTCGAGCACTAATGTTTGATGGAACTAATCAATTTAGGTTGGGGATGTATTGTGCACTAAAACTTCAATTTTTGAAAAAAAAATCAAAATATGAGCATATGCAGCACAAAAGAAAAGTAAAGGCAAGGAAGCATGACGAGAAGAGCTCAAATGACGAGAAGAGCTCAAATGAAAATATAAGAAAATTATTAAAGAATGCAGCAAGTGAAGAAAATTAAATTCCATGCCAATCCTCTCACCTAAATTTAGGGAAACCCATTCCAAGTATAGAAGCAATGTCAATATCAGATGCTCGAGCTACAACTCTTTCATCCATTACTCTGCATGCCTCATTAACAACTGGAAAGAATATCATCTCAACTATTTCTTGGTCGGTAACACTAACGGGCTATAAGAAACATTTAAACATGTTAGGGGCATGCTGCATCAACAAAAGTGCTGTGAGAAAGCGTAGTGTGAAGGGAGCTAAGTTAGGTGGTAACCTTTTCAGTGGATATGATACGAGTGCGTCTCCTCGATTCTTCAATGAGCGTTTCAATGAAAGGATTAGGTTTTGGCTTGCTTCCAGAATGATACAAATAGTAACCCTTACCATTTGATTTCCCTATCGAATGAGAAGATTCCAAGGTTCATAAACAGTTCAATCACTAAAATATTATTGCAGCAACACACTGATTTGTTTCACTTTACCATTTAGGCCACTTTGTACCATCAACTCTTGAAGATCTGACTCAAATGTACGCCCTTTGAATGCCGAAGAAAATATTGGCTTAACTGCCAAAGCCACACCAAACCCAGCTACATCTTGAAGCCTAAAGACACGCCGAGGCACAATTAATGTGGAAGAAAGGGGCATCACATAAAGCAATTCTATGCATGTGGAGCACATTTAAATAAGAGCTCAAGAGGGAACTTCTAGTTGCTCGGTTGTTTGTTCAAACTAATGAACAAATCAGGAATAATGTAGTAAAAGTTCTGACTTATTTAGTAGTTTTCATTTTCAATTTCATTCCTTAAGAACTTAAATAGGCGTAAGATTCGTGGATGTTAGAAATCATGGTCATGTCCTCTACTGTTGCCACAAAAAATTGTGCCATTGTAATATTTAATAAGAAACAATTGGTAGCAAAAGTATATTGAAATAAATGTAGAATCCGTATCACAAACAACACAATATTACTGAATGAATAGAAGTAACAGAGGTATGCCATCCAAGAAAAATTTCTGACAACTAATCTAAGCCTTGCAGAATTCATAGTATGATTAACCTGGTCAGTTACATTAGTCAAATTATACATTGTATAGCACGGTTTATACATTTCCTCCATGCACGGAGGCTCGAGGTAGGAGGTTCTCCAGCCTACTTAAATCCTCAAAGAAAAAACATCCCTAACAAGTGATGGCGATCGGCCACATGATCGACACTGGATTTCGGGCCACCACTCGGCGGGGACCGCATTTGTGCACTCACACAAGAGGCGTTGATCGGGTCGCCAATTCAACGTCACGGGCGCATCAGGAACTCCGTTTTTACACTTTCCATGTATTTGCTTTTTTTGGACATTATTAGTGCTAGTTGGACAACGGGCGTAGCGGCCAATCATATTCATGTCAGGTTCCCTAGTCCTCCCTATTGCTTTAAATAAGGGGGAGGGCTGTCATTTTGAGACATTGTTAGCCTTTTGAGAGATTCCGGTGTGACGCCGCGAGATCCCTGGGTGAGACGCCCCGGTTCCTTTTATTATTTTCCTATTTCCCTCTCACCCGTGAACCCTAGTTGTGGAACCAGCCTAAAACCGCAAGCGCCACACTTTTAAATCGTATACACCCCCTCTCTCCCATGACATCAGCCCGCTGAAACCCCTCCGTGATCTAGTTTCTTCCCTCCGTTCGCTACTAAACACTCGATCCGCCCTCCCGATGCATTAACCGTCGACGCTTGGCTAGGTTGTGGCTTCCAGGGACTTTGATTTGCTCGTTCCAGTCCAGTACCGGCAGTATTCCTCCTCTGCGCCTACTGTAGCCGCTCCATCCCACCCCAACTCATCTTCCAATGCCGGAAACTAGCCTCCCCGCCTTCCTCCTGCAGCAATCGCAACATTCCTACCTCCAGCAGCCCCTTACAGCTGTCTACTTGCAGCAATCGCCCAACAAAAGCCCCTCTACAACAGCCGGCTTCACTTCTCCACCGTTGGTCATGTGCTTGTGAGTATTCCTTGGTTGTGTGCTATTCTCTTTATTGTTTTTTTGTGGATGAATATTTACTAACGCTTAGAAATTGTATTGTGGTGCTTTTTTGCAATTTTTCATTTCCTACATTTCTCATTTGTGCAAAATGAGGCTTGAAACTGATGTAGGGGTAGGCTAGTGGTGCTCGGGAGCTAATACTCTAGGTGCGGGTGCGGGGAACACACTAATGCAACACTAAATGCAATGTGACTGTCGGGTAACGACAACAATAATTATAAGCAATGAAATTTAGATTACCACACAGATAATTGAAATAAAAGAGACAAATAATTATTTTCAGCAATTGGGCAACGGCTTCCTCCGCTCGGAGGGCCAAGGCAAGCGTACGGCGAATAATTCCACAAGCAATTATTATCATAAAAGAAAACAACTACTTACGCAACCATATTCGCAGCACCATATAGACAAACAACCAAATGAAAATATTGAGTCACAGAATACAATACCATAAATGCTCACAACGTAGAGGGCTGAACCAAGGCACTGAAGGATTTGAGGGCTGGATGTAAAGGCGGGCGATCGGAGGTGGAACCGGTGGCGCGGCGACGACGACGGTGACAGTGGCTGCCTTCGGCGGAAAGTGGTGGTAACGGAAGGTAAAACGGTGGATCTGGCCACGAATGAGTAGATCCGGACCGGGGGTGAGTAGATCCGCTATTTAGGAGCGGATCCGGGCAAAAATGGAAGGTTTGTGCGGTGGAAATAACGGATCGGAGGGTGGTAGCACTAGATCAAAATAGATCTAGGGTTTTCGGGGCGGTGGGAAGTGGATCCACGAAGGGGAGGGGAGAGTTCTGGCCGGCTAGGGTTGGGAAACCCCTTGGACGGCCGATTTGGTGAGGGAAAGGCGGCGGCTTGGCTGGAACTGGGTGCAGGAGGGCCCCCGGCTGGGTCGGGGGGAGAGGGGAGGCGGCAGAATAGGGGAATAGGGCGGACGGCTGGGCGGAGGCGCTGGGAAGAGGGAGGGGTGGTTGCTGCTTCACAGCAGTCCGTCGGATCTAGGAGGGGGCTGCAGTGGATTCCGGCGGTGGGAAGGGGGAAACGGGGATGGAAAATGATGGAGGGGGTAGGGTTTACCTTGGGGGGAAGTTTGGCGGCCTAGGAGTCGTCACCTATGGTTTCACGGCGTCGGCACCGAGGAGGGATCGCTGGAATCCGGGAAAGCTTTTCTCCAAATCCCACAATCCCCGAATTCAGCCCCTCTACATCCTATTTATAATAAAAGAGAGGCTCGGGCATCCCCATCAACGGCTATGAATGGTCGGTGGGTTCGTCCATAAAAATACATCAAAAAAACTGAAAAAAATAAAGTAATATAGTTTTTTGACTCGCGGCGACGTCCCGGACGCAACCGCGGAGCCCGATCGGCGATCCGATCAAGTCTTCCTGTGCGAATACATGTATGTGGGTCCCGCCTTGCGGCGAACCCCTCCAAGTGCATCTGATGGTTCCCCATCAACTCCCCCCGACTGAAAAGCCTTCATCTCCGATGAATGGAGATGATCGTACTGAGGTCGAAGTCCGGGGGCGAGCCGATCGAGCTCTGTCGGTAGTATCCAAGTGTCGTCAGTGTCAGGGCGGCCCCTCCAATGTACCAGGTAGCGACAACGCGGTCCGTCCGAGGTGGGAACAAACTGGTGGGATCTGATCTCCGTGATGCTCTCGCCTCTCGGAAGGTGGATCCCGGTGCGATCAGTGGTGCCTGCGGTGGAATCAAAGGGGATGACGTCCCGGGTGGGTGGGTGGCAACAGTGGGTGAATCAGGATGTCCATCAGATGGTGGTGATGTGTGAGGGTGGTATGGTAGCGACAGTGGGGGAGGGGGTGGCTGGGCATCTCCACTGCTCGGGTCCACATACTCATGAGGTTCATAGTATGGAGTCAGGTCCTCAACATTAAACACAGGGTGGATTCTCATACTGGCCGGGATGTCAAGTCGGTAGGCGTTGGTCCCAATACGACTAATAATGGAGTACGGACTCATTCGCCTCGCGCTTAATTTCTTGGCAGACCCCGAAGGGAGCCTCTCGGGGCGGACTCGCACCATTACCTTCTCACCTATGTTAAATATTTGCTCTCGCCTTCGCTTATATGCATGGCTTTGTAATTTTCATTCCTTAATATTATTTGTCGGCGGACCGACTCATGCAAATCATGCAAGTGTTGTGCAAATGACTCCGCAGACTCACTAGGGCGGGACTCTAAAGGGCTCGGCACAAGGTCTATGGGTTTCCTCGGGTCATATCCTGACACTACATGAAATTGACTCAATCCGGTGGACCTATTGACTGAACTATTGTAGACAAACTCTGCTATCGGCAAATCTAAGTCCCAACTGCCTACATGCTCTCCTACCAGTCAGCGCAACAGATTCCCTACCTCAATCTGTCTGTCCGTCTGTGGGTGATATGTCGAGGAAAACCTAAGGATAGTGTCAGTCTTGTGCCATAGGGTTTTCCAAAAATAGCTCATGAACCTCACATCGCGGTCCGACAAAATAGACTTGGGCAGGTCATGCAATCGAAAGACGTCCCTCATGAACATGGATGCAACGTGAGTCGCATCTGCCGTCTTGCGGCAGGCAATGAAGTGTGTCATCTTCGAAAACCGATCAACCACCACGAAGATGGAGTCGTGCTTCCGCAAGGTGCGGGAAAGTCCGAGAACAAAGTCCATGCTAATGTCCTCCCAAGGGCGGTGTGGTACGGGTAAAGGTGTATAAAGACCGGTGTTCTACTTATTGCCCTTTGCCGTCTGACAGATACGGCAATGCCGCGCAACTCGGGCGACATCCTTCTTAAGGCCGGGCAAGTAGAGATGGTCCTCGACAATGGTGATGGATTTATCTCGCTCGAAGTGGCCCGCGGCTCCGCCCGCGTGCAACTCCCAAATCAGATATTCTTGGTAAGATGTCTGGGGAATGCATAGGCGGGAACCCGGGTACAAGTATCCCTCATAGATCTGATATCCCTCAACAGGGTCGGGTGGGTCTCGGGATAGGGCGGTGTAAATCCCGCCAAAATCAGGACACGTCGGATAGTCGAGCATCAACCTCTCAAGTCCCTCGACACTCGCAGTCATCGTCTGCAACAGGGATATGTGGTGACTCAACGCATCAACCGGCTTGTTCTCAACACCAGCGCGGTGTTTGAGAAAATAATGGAAATCCTGCAGATATTCGACCCACTTCGCATGTCGGTGGCCCAGCTTGCGTTGCGAGTCCAGGTAACGTAGGTCCTGGTGGTCGGAGTACAACACGAACTCCCGGGGAAGGAGATAGTGCCTCCAGTAGCGTATAGACTGGACTATCGCATAAAACTCTCGATCGTAATTCGAGTACTTTTGCTTAGCCTCATTCAGCTTCTCACTAAAGTAAGAAACTGGGTGTCCCTCTTGACTCAATACGCCACCTATACCGACACCTGACGCATCATAGGCGACCTCAAAAAGCACGGCTAAAATCCGGCAGTCGTAGGACTGGAGTTGTCGTCAACCTCTCCTTAGGCTCTATTTGGTTCGGCGTTTTGCCGCTCCGTTTGGGGCAAACGCCGCCGGAAGGCGGGTAAACAAATGAATCTCCGGGTGCATTTGCTCCGTTTTCACCCGTCCGCCTTGAGAAACGCCCAAAAAAGCTCCGTTTGGAGAATCACCTCCCCCCTCCCGATTCGAACACTCCGTTTCCACCCGCCAGATCGACCCGCCACCGTCGAACCAAATAGAGCCTTAATCTCCTCGAAGGCTCTAGTGGCTTCAGGAGTCCATTGAAACTCTCACTTCTTGAGACAGCTCGTGAAGGGGGCCATGATCGTGCTGAACCCCTGGACAAACCTCCTATAGAAGGTGGCAAGTCCGTGAAAGCTACGAGCCTCGTGGATATTCTTAGGCACAGGCCAATCTCGAATAGATTTGACCTTCTCAGGGTCCACAAAGACTACAGTAGAGGATATAATAAAGCCCAGAGAGTGGACAGACTCGGAGAGGAATGCACTTCTTCAGGTTCACATACAGTTTCTCTTGGCGAAGGGTGTCAAAGAGAAGTCTCAGATGATCGAGGTGAGCAGCCTGCGTCTGGCTATAGACAAGTATATCATCAAAGTATACCACCAGAAACTTGCCCATGTAGGGCCGCAACACCTGCGTCATAACTCGCATAAACGTGCTTGGGGCATTGAACAACCCAAATGGCATAACTAGCCACTCATATAGACCGTCCTTGGTCTTGAATGCGGTCTTCCACTCGTCTCCCTCATGAACTCGTATCTGGTGGTACCCACTACGAAGGTCGATCTTGGAGAAGATCTGGGCACCAGACATAGTATCCATTAGGTCATCGAGTCGTGGGATCGGGAAACGATACTTGACCGTGATTTTATTAATGACGCAGCTATCGATGCACATACGCCAACTACCCTCCTTCTTAGGGGTAAGAAGGGTGGGGACCGCACAAGGACTCATGCTCTCACGAATGAACTGCTTCTGGAGAAGCTCGTCAACCTGCCGTTTGAGCTCAGCGTGCTCATCCGGGTGCATACGGTAATGGGGCAGGTTCGGGAGGGAGGCTCCCAGGACTAAATCAATGGCATGCTTGAATGTCCCGTGGGGGAGGCAGCTCATCGGGGAGCTCGTCTGGCATGATGTCCGCAAACTCGCCTAAAAGGGGACGCACCACGGGTGGGTGGTCAACTGGGGTGTCCTCAGTAACCTGGGTAGCGGCGACTACATAAATGACGTTTGACTCGACGCTATCTCGTAGGAACTCACTTCGCCTCAAAATATGCAGTGGCCGCGAGGCGCTTGTGCTCACAGATGACTCTACCACACCCTTGGATCGATCTCGGGGCTGGGTGGGCGTCAACGTAATCTTCCGCCCCTTATCATAAAAGACACGTGTTCGAGCGACCGAAGCACGTGACGTCACGATCGAATAGTCTTGGGCGGCCGAGCAACACATGAGCGACGTCCATGAGAATGATATCGCACCAGACCTTGTCCTGAAAGAACGTGATAGTGATCAGGACTAAGCAACGCTGGGTGACCTGGATCGCCGTCTTGTCGACCCAGACGACACGGTATGGGTGGAGGTGAGGCTCGGCTTTCACCTGTATACGGCCAAGCCCCTTCTGGGCTACGATGTTCACGCAACTCCCACTATCAATAGCTAGCTTGCAAGGACCGCCTGCACTAGGAAAGTACGTGTAAAAGATGGTAGTGCGCCGTCAATCCTCATCCACACGTGGGGTGTGCAAGAGGCGTCTAATCACTCCCACCTCTAACGATCGCTCGTCGTCACTCTCCTAACCTTCCTCAACTTCGGCCTTAACTTCCTCTGGGGCCTCCTCTTCGTCCTCTAAACCCTGCTCCTCCTCCTCAACTAGCAGGTTCCGCGTGGGGCACTGCGCCGCCACGTGGCCTCTGCCAGAACATCTAAAACATACAATGCCCTCAGATCGCTGGCCATCAGTGGCTATGGCTTTACCCTTCGCATCCGCGGGAATACGTGAGGGTGCAGTCGTGGTGGTCTGGGGCGGAGCGGGTTTCCTAAAAGTCGAGGAATCAGTCCGCGAAGTGAACTGTCTCGTACTAGACGATCGGAGGTATTGCTCGTACTCGATGGAGAGCTGGAATATCTGATCAACAGTCTCCAAGCGGTGGGGAATCAACTCTCTCCGAATATCGGAACGAAAGCACGCCTTGAAACGGGAGGCAGTGGCAATAGGTTCCTCTGAGATGTCACTCCTGACGATCAGCTCATCGAAGCGAGCCATGTACTCGGCGACGGTAAGCGTCCCCTGCCGTAAGTTCTGCAGCTGCTCAAAGAGCTTATCTCGATATGACGCGGGGAGGTACTTCTCCTTCAGTCTCTCCTTCATCTCATCTCATCTCATCTGACGATGGGATAGTAACCATCCTGCTCTAAAGCTCTCTCAACACTGATCCAGAATACCTTAGCTTGCCCGATCAACTTCATCTTCACAAAGCGGACACAACGCTCGTCACTCATGTCATAGCACTCGAAGTAGTGGTCCATGTCCAAGAGCCAATCGTTGAAGGCTTTCGGATCTAGGCGACCATCGAACGAAGGGGCGTCGAGTCGAATACGACGAGTGATGTCTAAGTAGTGTCCATTTATCTGTGGATCATGGTAATCATCCTGAGCGTAGTCGTGTCGACCGGGTGGGGGACCACGCTCTCTCCGACCTGGAGGATAATACTCATCACGACGATGGTCTCGGTGGCCAAGTGGAGGCCCTTGATCACTGGGTCAGGATGAGGTCTACGCGGCATACGGTACTCATCACGCAGAGGTAGGGGCCTCTCATGCACGGGATTAAGATGTCGCCTGGCCGGCGGGGCTGGGGCTCGGTGGTGAGGATCACGACGGTAGCGGTCTGCTGGAGGCTGACCATCTCTTGGGCACTCGGTCATAACGTGGAGGAACGTCAGGGTCGTCCTCAAGTGAATCGTCATGATATGTCGGAGTGTCTCTGGAATCCTCTAAGTGGCCTAAACGAAGGTTCACCTCGGCAAGATCATGACGCACATCGTCGAACTGGGCTCCTATGGTGTCAAGGCGACCTGGGACAAGGCATTGGAACTCAGCAAAAGCGGCGACCGAATTCGAGCTTGTCGCTCGGTCCTCGGTGTTCTGTGGTGCTGTCATGCTTACTCTAAAAGTCCTACCACTACGGAGCATGCAAGTGGCCTAACCTCCCTCTGATATCAAAATGATGTAGCGGTAGGCTAGTGGTGCTCGAGAGCTAATACTCTAGGTGCAGGTGTGGGGAACACACTAATGCAACACTAAATGCAATGTGACTGTCGGGTAACGACAACAATAATTATAAGCAATGAAATTAAGATTACCACACAGATAATTGAAATAAAAGAGACAAATAATTATTTTCAGCAATTGGGCAACGGCTTCCTCCGCTCGGAGGGACAAGGCATGCGTACGACGAATAATTCCACAAGCAATTATTAGCATAAAAAAAACAACTACTACGCAACCATAATTGCAGCACCACATAGATAAACAATCAAATGAAAATATCGAGTCACAGAATATAATACCATAAATGCTCACAACGTAGAGGACTGAACCGAGGCACTGAAGGATTTGAGGGCCGGATGTAAAGACGGGCGATCGGAGGTGGAACCGGTGGCGAGGCGACGGTGACGGTGGCTGCCTTCGGCGGAAAGTGGTGGCAACGGAAGGTAAAACGTTGGATCCAGCCACGAATGAGTAGATCCGGACCGGTGAGTAGATCCGCTATTTAGGAGTGGATCCGAAAAAAATGGAAGGTTTGTGCGGTGGAAAAAACGGATCGGAGGGTGGTAGCACTAGATCAAAATATATCTAGGGTTTTCAGGGCGGTGGGAAGTGGATCCACGAAGGGGAGGGGAGAGGGCTGGCCGGCTAGGGTTGGGAAACCCCTTGTACGGCCGGTTTGGTGAGGGAGAGGCGGCGACTTGGCTGGAACTGGGTGCAGGAGGTCTGCCAGCTGGGTAGGGGGAGAGGGGAGGCGGCGGAATAGGGGGATGAGGCGGGCGGCTGGGCGGAGGCGCTGGGAAGAGGGAGGGGTGGCTGCTGCTTCACAGCAGGCCGCCTGATCTAGGAGGGGGCTACAGTGGATTCAAGCGGTGGGAAGGGGGAAACGGGGATGGAAAATGATGGAGGGGGTAGGGTTTACCTTGGGGGGAAGTTTGGCGGCCTGGGAGTCGTCACCTAGGGTTCCACAGCGTCGGCACCGAGGAGGAATCGCTGGAATCCAGGAAAGCTTTTCTCCAAATCCCACAATCCCCAAATTCAGCCCATCTACATCCTATTTATAATAAAAGAGAGGCTAGGGCATCCCCATCAACGGCTATGATTGGTCGGTGGGTTTGCCCATAAAAATACATCAAAAAAACTGGAAAAAAAATATATAGTTTTTTGACTCATGGCGACGTCCCGGACGCAACCGCGGAGTCCGATCTGCGATCCGATCAAGTCTTCCTGCCCGAATACATGTATGTGGGTCCCGCCTTGCGGCGAACCCCTCCAGGTGCATCTGATGGTTCCCCATCAGAAACCCTTGGTGGAAGGAGGACATATTCGCTTGTTTATTTGAAGTTGTAGTGCATGTGGCGTTAGTTTGCTAAAATTTTAGAATTTTATTTACTAAAATTACTTCCGATCAAATCAATTCAAGCACGCATTATATAGTTTAGGCATGTTTGAGTCAACCCGGCATCACTCACATATGTTTGCATTAGTGTCAACATGCAACTTCACCGCCTACCCTACGTCAACAAGATGACTTTAAAAGAAGAAAAACATGGAAGCAGGATCACACTTTGTAGCCGTCATAGAATCTTGGAGATTATATATGCACTACATTTCGTATACCTTACAGAGGAAATTTAGTATGGCATGATATCATAGAACACGATACCCAGCCCATCTCTAGAACTCCCAAAGTTAAGAATTGATGCCTCCTGGAGCAGGTGTTGGGTTGGTCCAAGGTTTCAAAGTATTAAGCCGTTGTTGATCGCTATTAATGAAAATTCTTCCGGTTAATACCATATAATTATTTCCTAAATATTGATATGTTTATATTAACAATATATATACATGCAGATAATATATATAAACATATATTGATGCAGCCTGCATCGCATCATTTTGATTTTGTTTGCACCTTTATAGTTATTTTGTAGCATATGTTTCCACACAAGTTCGTTTCTTTTATTCTCCAATTATGTATTTTGTTACGCATCGCACGCGCGTATTTGTACAACGTATTTGAGTGATCACCCAAGAAGACCTTGAATGGAATGATACATCAAATTAGGTAGCTTGGTAATTAACGCAAACGATGAATATTAAGGTGGCAAATTAAGTATTTCTTAAAAAAAGGGCAGCCCTGTGCACAAGGCATCCCCGCGGAGCGAGGGTTCGGGCAAGGGTCCCACCACAAGGGTGAAATATAGGCAAACCTTGCCTTGCATTTTTGCAAGAGGCTGCTTCCAGAACTCGAACTCATGACCTCAAGGTCACACGGCAACACCTCAACCGGTGCACCAAGGCCCTCCTTCACAAATAGTTCTTAGATTAAGTATTTCTTATAAATTTAAAATTAAAGAAAGAGATAAAAAAACTTTTCTTTAATTTTAGAAAGAATCAATGAGGAGATTAGGGAATTCACCAAAGGAAAACTTTAAAAATCCTCTAAAATATTTGCTTACAAATTTCGTTTTAAAACAAAATCAGACCTCTCTTTAAAGGAGCCATACCCCCTCTTTGAATGCCAGCCAAGGAGAAAAGGAAATAGAGAATTTTCTCTCTACTTTGAAAGTCTGGCTCTATACTCTGCTTGCTCAACAACCAGCCATCACCAACGTGGTTACCCCTCTGAATCCCCCTTCACGCCACCCTCTTCCCACGATGCCGCTGCCAAGAGCTTCGTCGGTCGCCGCTGAACGCCTCCCTGTCGAACACGATTTGTTCCATTGAGACTTATCTCGACACTCCCAGTTCCAGACATCGACAGAGTTGTCGATGGCCCGAACTGCGACCAGTTCCCTATCTCAAGCCGTCGGGAACATCCAGTACCTCCTCTGATGTTTCTTCCACCGACGAACTCCCCGTCCCTCCATCCAGTCACTGTCGAGTCACCGACCTCTTTGTTCCAGTTAACGGCTATTAAGATTGTTCTCCCATTCAGAAGCCCGACCCGATCTTTTCCCTTCAAAGTTGCATTTATGAGCCCAAGGTATACCTCTCCTCTTGTTCATGCTCATATGATGTGAGTTTAATTTTATGCATTCTTTTTATTTGAACTTTAATATTCAGAGCCTGTCTAATTAACATTGTGCCTTCTTGTCATTAATTTCCAGATTGCGCTTCCTTCATTTCGACTACTTCAGGCAGGTGGAATTATTAATTTGCGTTAATTTGTTGCAAAATTATTTGACTTCTACACGCATTTACAAACATAGATTCACATTATCTAATTTTATTATTTAAACAAGGCGGCACAAGCATTGTGTAGTTTAATCAAGAACCCAATTTTATTAAAATAAAATATTTTGAGTCTTGGCCTGCATCATATATATACAGATATTTGCCAGCCTAGCCTACCGGAGAAGGATTGGAGTTCCAGCCGGTAACCTGCACAAGTAAATTAAAGTGTGAAGAATTTGAGAGCTGCCACTTGTCCTCTTTGCATGGCATAGTCAATGGCCTTATGAACCGGCTCAGATGGTGGACAATAGTCAGTGGCGCTCACATGCTGGACAATAGTCGTCGGTATACGAGATTCGATCGGGAAGTGGGTGCACGAAGTTCCGTTGTAATATTGAGCTTGATATGTAGGCTACAAATAGCCATAGAATTAACCCTAATGAAAAATAGGGTTCATTTGTTTCAACTTAGTATCAGAGCCGGGGGAGAAAAAAATGAGCGCCCGACGCATCGCAAGCCTCATCGCCCACTTCCGCCGCATCGTTCTCAACGCAGCGCTCTCGCCGTCTGCGTCCTCTTGTGCAGCAACGCCCAGGTCATCGGCGTTTGACGACGCCGCATCTAGCGGCTGCCGCTATCGCCGATTGCGGCTAGACGGGCTGCAGTGGGAAATCCCTCCGTCCTCGGCATTTGAAGCCGCCGCATCTAGCGGTTGCCGATGTCGCCGACTGCGGCTAGAGGAGCCGCAGTGGAAAATCCCTCCATCCTCAGCACTGTGTGCCTCTTCCGCTGCCGCATCTAGCGGCTGCTGCCGCCTTTGACTGCGGCTAGACCAGCCGTGGTGGGCAACTAGTGTGCCTTCGGCACTGCAGGCCGCACGACTGTACAGCAGCAGGTCTTCGGACCGCACGTCCTCGTCCTCTCGGATCCCAAGATGCGGTGATCGGATCTAGGGCAGGAGGAGGTATTGCTTGTTTTCGTGCGGGATGTGGTGATCGGTGAGGAACTTGATCCATGGCGTTGAAGGAAGGTACGATGGCGGATGTCTTCAAGATGTTGGGCCCGGATGAGTCCCCACATTGTTGGTGGTGTTGGGTTCATCGCAACGGTCTGCAAAGTTGGAACTTCCACCGATTGATTTGAAGCTTGATGGGCCAACAACCTACCTGAGTTGGTCACGTCGTGTGAAGAAAATCTTTGCAGCGAAACAGGTTGGGGGCTTCCTGACAGGGGCGTTGAAGAAACCAGAGCACGCAGTTGGAGATGAGTGGGAGTCAACTCATATGACGGTGTTTATGTGGCTTCTCAGCTCGGATGTCCCATCAATTGCTGCCTCGGTAGATGACCTCGAGACAGTCATGGAGGTTTGGTACAAGTTGAAGAACACATCCTGGCGTGGGGAACACTCTGCGGGTCTTCCAGGTGAAATGAGAAATTGATGCCACTGATCAGGGAGAGAAAACAGTGCAGGAGTATGTTATGACCTCCCGACCTAGATCTGGCGACGGGACCGGTTGAGGAGGCGTTCCCCAATGGAGGGGCTGATTCTTCCGACGAGGCTATGGTTGAAGAGTCCTTGGATATCTGTGAGGGGAGGAAGGAAGAAGAAGAGAAGAAGAGGTAGGGAAAGAGAGAGGAGGGAGGAAACGTAGTGACACACCGGACAGCGGACGCCGAACCCCGATCGGGTCTTGCGCCTGCTAGGGTTCTCCGCACGAGAGAAAAGAGAGGGGGAGGGAGAGATTAGAGAGAATAAGAGATTAAGAGAAATAAACTTGTTTGCCTTCCATCACACCAAAACCGGACCATATAGATCCCAACATCAAACCCAATTCAAATTGCTTGTGCCCCTCACTTGGGCTCACTACAAGTGATATTAAAAGCTAAATAAAATACGAATTGCGACACAATAACACGGGATAAAAATCATGCGGCCCCGGCCGGTGGGTGGCGCTGATACGTGCGGCCCCAATATGGATCTGGTGCGTCGAGCGTCGTAACATCATCGCGCTCGTCAGAAGACAGCTTGTCTCCAAGCTGTGGTGGGATGTTGACCAAGGGAACTGGCGGCGGAGGCCCGACAAACAACTTGAGCTGGGAAATGTGGAAGACATCATGAATCCGGGCCTCTGGAGGAAGGTCGAGGCGGCATTACACGTCGCCAATGCGCTCGATAACGGGAAAAGACCCAAAGAACTTGGGGCTCAACTTGTTAGAGGGGGGTCAAGTCGCGGTAACCTCACGGAAGGGGCGGCGCCGCACCCACACCCAATCACCCACGGCGAAGGTGAGATCTCTATGCCCCCGGTTGTATGCAATCTCCATCCGCTATTGGGCCTGCAGTAGGCTTGTCTGGGCGGTCTGCAAAAAAGTGTCGCGATCCTCCAGCTCCCAATCGATAGCCGCCAGGCAAGCCATGCCACCCGTGTAGGACAAAAGGCGGGGAGGGTCACGGTCGTAGATGAGGCGAAATGGTGTGGTGTCCAGTGTCGTGTGGTACGTCGTGCTGTAACAGTATTCAACCCAAAGCAACCAACGCGGTCAATCCCGCGGACGGTCCCCGGTCACGCACCGCAAGTACAACTCGAGAGTGTGATTAACCACCGCAGTCTGGCCATCAGACTTGGGGTGGTATGCTGAAGAAAAAGTCAATTTGGTGCTGCTAAGTGAGAAAAGTTCTCCAAAAGTTACTTGTGAAGACATTATCCCGGTCCGAGACAAGCGTCTTTGGTATGCCATGCAGCTGAAAAATCTCTTGAAAGAACACCCGTACTACGTGCTCGGCTACAAGCGGTCGTGCCAAGGGAATGAAATGGGTTCCCTTTGAGAATCGATCCACCACCACCATCAAAATGCATTTGTCGCGAACCGAAGGCAGCCCTTCAATAAAATCAATAGAAAGATCTGCCCAAATCTGTGTAGGGACGTGTAAGGGCTGAAGTAATCCGGCCGGAAGGAGGTGATCCGCCTTGTTTTGTTGGCATACGGTACATGCGAAGATGAATTCGTGGAAATGTCGACGCATGCCCTTCCAATAGAACTCCGTGTGAAGGCGCTGGAGAGTGCAGTGAAGGTCTACGTGGTTGCGGGAGTGGACATCGTCCAAAATGGTGAGAATGAGGGGCGAGGCCGGATCCACGTACAACTGATCACGGTAATAGATCAACCCCTGACGGGTTGTCCACTGCATATCTGTGAGGCCATGCTCCGCCCGGTGTAGCAACTCGGACAGACTGGGAGAAGCATGGATCTCCTGACAAAGCAAGAAGAGGAGGTCGACCGTTGGAAAGGAGATGGCATGGATGGCGGCATCCCTTGGAGTGTCCCGGCGGGATAACGCGTTGGCGGCGCGGTTGAGTGCCCCGGCCTTGTGTTCCACCTAAAAATCGAAGCCGAGTAACTTGCTTACTGTTGATGCGCGGAAACGTCGCGGGGCACTAGCCAGCTAACACGGAGGGGGTGTTCGGTCTCACGAGCTAGGAGAGGAGAAGAGGAGGGAAGGAAGGAAGCCTCTGAGTGCTCGAGAGTGGAGCAAACGGCTTGTCAAAGAGGGTTGCGGGGATAGAGGAGAGAAGCTTGATCAACAGAGCAGGTTGATCAAGAGAGGAGAAGGAGGTTGATCAGGAGCTGTCGAGCAGACGGCTAAGGGGACGGTTGTGCTTGCAGGTTGGAAGCCGCGGAGAGATGAGCTGAGAACAAGTCTGCTGAGCAGAGGAGAAGAAGAGGGGGCCGCTAGCAGCGGCAACAACACACTTCGCCCGCCGCGGCCTAAATGCCACTCCTGCGACGGGCTTTCCTTTTATTAATAGCTAGAGATTACAAGCTTACAAGTACACCTTTACAACAAAATCACTTAAAGGGTACAAGGAGAAGCTGGCGGCTAAAGGAGAAGAAAGTGCCAGAAAACAGAGAGGAGAAGCTGCCAGAGACTAAGTAAAATAGTCTGCCAGCTGCTGGAGGACTGAGAAACTGAGTCTGCAGAGTCTGCTGGCAAGCTGCTGAAGAGCTGTGGAGAACTGCGCGGACAGGAAACTGAGTCCGCAGAGCTTGCTGGAGAGGGTGACGACGGACTGCGCGGACTGGAAAACGGAGTCCGCAGAGGCTGCTGGCAAGACTTGCAGGATCCAGGAGGAATCAACTGATGCAGAATGAGAGGCTCCATGGGCTATTTATAGGCCCAGGGAAGTTCTTCTAGAAGCGGGGCCCAGTGACATCAGCATGACGACCTGCGCGGACTCCGCGGACAGAGATTTTGCGTTTGCCACTGTAGAGCGATGAAGCGAGCGGAAGGACCCACCTGCAGAGGACTGGAGGTCGCCCCCTAGCGGGCGACCTGGGCGGACTCCGGGAGGAGTCCGCCCGGCAGGCCGATGGCCGCCCCCTAGCGGGCGGCCTGGGCGGACTCCAGGGTGGAGTCCGCCCGGCAGGGCGCCGGGGCCGCCCCTAGCGGGCGGCCTGGGCGGACTCCAGGGGGAGTCCGCCCGGCAGGGCGCCGGGGCCGCCCCCTAGCGGGCGGCCTGGGCGGACTCCAGGGGGAGTCCGCCCGGCAGGGTGCCGGGGCCGCCCCCTAGCGGGCGGCCTGGGCGGACTCCAGGGGGAGTCCGCCCGGCAGGGTGCCGGTGTTGGGTTTCTCTGTGGGGTTGGCACAACGTTTGTGCGCGCAGCGGAATAATAAAACATCAAGAAAAACCCAAAGAGATGCGGATCGGGCCATGAACGTTGAATCAAGAAGTTAGTAAAAATAGGCAAAAATACCTCGGTGGCGTTGAGTCACAACTCAACGGAGATGCTCCAAACTTTATCTTCTTGCTAGTGGCGAGTTCTACGTGGAATAGTGTCCACGTTTCTGCAGAAGTCCACACGAGCGGGAGAACGCCGATCTATCCGTCGCACGGATTATCGGGAAGGAGAAGACCGCACCTTTGCTTTCCCACGGACTGCTAGGTCCGCGCCAGGGATTGCAGCGCCAGCGGCTATCGCCGGAGAGAAGGTGGTCAACGGAGCAAACACGGCGGCGGAACACTTCCGGTGGCGGGATCGGGATCGGCGGAGCGAACGAGCGGAACCTTTCCGTCGGGTTCGATTCGCACAGAGGAGATCGCATACATACCCGAAACCCTAAGTGTTATATTTATACCTAAAGTATAAAATAAACTCAGGAAAATCGCTATCCGCAGACCACCCGAAAATTAGGGTTCAGAATCGGCGAGTATTAATCGGTGAGAATCGGCGACAATCGGCGACAATCACTGAGCAGGTTCGGAGAGAATCAGTCGACGAGAATCATACAGGATCGGCGAGAATCAGAGTACCATACTCGACGATTCTCGCCGATCGTCGAGCTTCGCTCGACGATTCACAATGATACTCGACGATCGTCGAGCCGCGGTCGACGACAATTGTCAAGGTAGTCGATCGTCGAGAATCAACAATTGATTCTCGACGACTCTCGTCGATCGGCGAGAATAAGGGAGACGATTCTCCCCGATCGGCGGGAATCACAAGACAATTCTCGACTAAAGTCATTGACCCTCGGACGACAAACCTAACCAGCCCTTCAAGGCAACATTTGCCCAACCCGATGATTCTTTAAGGCAACACCTTGCCCATAACCCTATTCAGGTCGGTGATTGGTAACCTTTACCAACACAGTCAGTCATCCAACTTCTCCACATCTCATATGTGCGACCCTGCAGGCTCATATCGCGTTGGCAGTGAGATTACATGTTTGACCACTTCCAGATCATCATGGTAACTCCAACAGACTCCCACTTGATCTCGAAAGTATCAAACCAAAACCTCACAAACAATGAGCGGCATCTAGCAATGCATCATTGCTCCCCAAGCAATAAGAGTTTATAACTCATAAGCCTTTATGACCAATGTATCAGCGTTGTCTTTGTCCCTTTGTCTCTTACATCCGGAAAGAACTAGAGGCATGGACCGTGTCACCCTCGTAATAGCTCAATCCAAGTTTCTTGATCCAGGACGGACTTCCAGAGAATGGTGAGTCCAATATCACATATTGACTCAACCAAGCATGACCATGCATTTCTCAGTCCAGTTCCATCAAGGGGCCCATGGATGCAACTCCTGTCATACAGGAGGACAAATTCCATATCTGCTCACACACAAACACCCAAATGATTCGTAACATGCCCAACAACCACCCTTATCATCAACCTTTCTCAAGGAACACTTTAGATGGCATCAAAACACGCTCTTCCTCACTTGATGAATGCTGTGACTTCAGGTCAAAGGACCACAACATCATTGTCAATTGAGACCTACTCGTGACACGATTGGATGACAATCCACAGAGTAGTCTCAGGTTGGGTCTGTCCAGTACAACTTGTTCACTAACAAGTACCCACGTGATGACTTGATATCACAATATCATGACCTGTGAGAACCGGTCATCAGTCAACACACGTGCTAGTCTTCATGTATCATCATCACCCTTAGCTTCTATGATGATACTCGACCAGGGACCTTTAAGAATGAAGCTTCAAATAAATCATGGGCTCTCACATTCAAGTCACGTACTTGATGTCTCATGGAAGCGAACATTCTAAGGGTATCTATTATATTAACATTTAACTATCATATAGAAAAAGACATAATAAAAGAATTTGCCATTAATTATAAAAGAAAAACTAGGTACACAGTTCATCATATGAACAAACAGCCAACAAAATACATATTTACATGCAATCCACAAGATTCTCGCTAGAGTTGATCATTTAGGTATCGTATACCCATCGATCTAGTATGACCATCATGCTTTCTCTGCACGAGAGGCTTTGTCAGCGGATCCGCAATATTTTCCTCAGTCGGCACTCTGCAAATGTTTACATCTCCTCGTTCGACAATCTCACGAATAAGATGAAACCGCCGGAGTATGTGCTTGGAGCGCTGATGAGATCTAGGTTCCTTAGATTGTGCAATTGCACCATTGTTATCACAGTAGAGAACTACGGGACCAACAATGCTAGGAACTACATCAAACTCGCCGATGAATTTCCTAATCCATACAGCCTCCTTCGCTGCATTAGCTGCTGCGATATACTCGGCCTCTGTTGTAGAATCAGCAACTGTCTCTTGCTTGGAACTCTTCCAGCTTACAGCTCCTCCATTCAGGCAAAACACAAAACCTGACTGAGACTTGGAGTCGTCTCTATCAGTTTGGAAGCTAGCATCCGTGTAACCACTTACAACGAGCTCTTCCTCTCCACCATACACCAAGAACACGTCCTTAGTCCTTCTCAAGTACTTCAGGACATTCTTGACTGCAATCCAGTGACACTCACCGGGGTCTGACTGATACCTGCTAGTCATGCTCAAAGCAAAGGAGACATCGGGTCGAGTACATAACATCGCGTACATGATTGATCCAATTGCCGAAGCATATGAAATCAACTTCATGCGGTCCTTGTCTTCACAAGACTTTGGACACTGGTCCTTAGAGAGATTTACACCATGAGACATGGGCAAAAATCCTTTCTTGGACTCAAGCATGTTGAACCGCTTCAACACCTTTTCGATGTACGTACTCTGGGTCAAACCCAGCAACTTCTTTGATCTATCTCTATAGATCTTAATACCGAGTATATAAGTCGCTTCACCCAAATCTTTCATTGAAAAGCAGTTTCCTAGGTTGTTCTTAACAACTTTCAGGGTAGGAATGTCATTCCCAATCAACAGTATGTCATCTACATACAATATCAGGAAGACAACAATGCTCCCACTGATTCGCTTGTAAACACAAGGCTCATCTTCATTCTTGATGAAACCAAACTCTTTGATTTTCTCATCAAAACGAAGATTCCAACTACGAGAGGCCTGTTTCAGTCCATAAATGGACTTATTCAGCTTGCATATTTTAGTGGCTTCATCTGGGGATACAAAACCCTCGGGTTTTGTCATATACACTTCCTCAAGGAGGTTTCCATTAAGGAAAGCCGTCTTGACATTCATCTGCCAGATCTCGTAGTCATAATACGCAGCAATAGCAAGCAATATCCTTATGCACTTTACCATGGCAACAGGGGAAAAGGTCTCATCATAGTCAATACCATGAATTTGCTTGAAACCCTTAGCCACCAGTCGCCCTTTGAATGTCTGTACATTCACATCCATGTCGGTTTTCTTCTTGAAGACTCACTTGCACCCTATGGGTCGTACCCCTTCAGGTGGTTCCACCAAGTTCCAAACTTGGTTTGCATACATGGAGTCCATTTCGGATTTCATAGCCTCAAGCCATTTGTCGGAGTCCGGTCCATTCATAGCCTCTTGGTAGGTTGCTGGTTCATCATCATGATCCATAAGCAACACATTACCTATTTGAGACATGAGAAATCCATATCTCTCAGGCTCAAACCTCGGTCTACCAGATCTACGTAGGACTTGTGTTCCCTGATCAGGTTCTCTAGCTACAACATCTTGTAGTCCTGTCTCAGGATCCAATTCCGGTTCATTCACTATATGTGGTCCTTGAACTTCTTCAAGCTCTACCCTTTCAGTCTTTCTTGATAAAAACTCTTTCTCCAAGAAGACACCAGTTCTTGCGACAAACACTTTGCCCTCAGACGGTAGGTAAAAGTAATACCCTTTCGTTTCCTTAGGATATCCCACCAGATAACACTTATCCGATTTGGGTTCCAGCTTGTCAGGCATTTGACGTCTCACGTATGCCTCACAGCCCCAAATTTTAATGAACGACATACTAGGACGCTTCCCAGTCCATATCTCATATGGTGTCTTCAGAACCGTTTTCGTTGGAGCGCGATTCAATGTCATTGCAGCAGTCTCTAAAGCAAAACCCCAAAAGGAAACAGGCAAGTCTGCATGACTCATCATCGAACGTACCATGTCTAACAGAGTACGATTTCTCCTCTCAGACACACCATTATGTTGTGGTGTTCTAGGTGGAGTGGGCTGTGATACAATACCACACTCTTTCAGATGATCACGGAACTCATGACTCAGGTATTCGCCACCTCGATCTGATCGGAGTGCTTTAACCCTTTTACCCAACTGGTTTTCTACTTCGTTCTTGAACTCTTTGAACCTTTCAAAGGTCTCGGATTTGCACTTCATAAGATACACATATCCGTATCTACTGAAATCATCAGTAAATGTAACAAAGTAGAAATACCCACCTCTAGCCATGGAACTCATGGGTCCGCATACATCACTATGTACAACACCCAAGAGATCCTCAGCCCTCTCAGTATAACCAGTGAAAGGTGTTTTAGTCATCTTGCCTAACAAACAAGATTCGCATCGCTCAAATGATTTATAATCAAATGAGTCCAAAAGTCCATCTCTATGGAGCTTGGATATGCGCTTCTCGTTGATATGGCCCAAACGACAATGCCAGAGAAAAGTAGGGTTCGAATCATTTGTTCTTAGTCTTTTATTGTTTTCTACATTACAGATCAGATGGTCCAAGTTCAAAACATAAAGACCATTAAACAATTGGGCTACAGCATAACAAACATCATTCTTAAATATAGAACAACAATTGTTCTTAATTATAAAAGAAAATCCAATCATGTCCAAACATGAAATAGATATAATGTTTCTAGTTATCGCCGGAACAAAATAACAGTTATCAAGTTCTATTACAAGCCCACTGGGCAAAGAAAGACGGTAAACCCCTACGGCTACAGCAGCAACTCTTGATTCATTGCCGACGCGGAGGTCCACCTCCCCTTTACTCAGCAATCTTCTCCTTCCCAGTTCCTGCACATTTGTAAAAATGTGAGAACCACATCCGGTATCCAATACCCAAGATGAAGGAGCAGAAAGGTTTATCTCTATAACGTAAACATTAGAAGCGGAAGTCATACCTCCCTTCAATTTCTGCAGACCCTCAATGTACGAAGGACAGTTCCTCCGCCAATGACCAGCCTTGCCACAGTGGTGGCATTTCCCTTCCTTCACCGTGCTCTTCTTCTTCATCAGTGCAGAAGACTTGGGCTCAAGATATGACTTAGGTCCCACCTTTGTCTTCTTGGAGCCCTTGCCTTTGCCCTTGCCCTTATGCACCATCAGTATGGGGCTGGCAGGCTTGGCCTTCTTCATGTTGATCTCGGCAGTTCTTAACATGCCTAGGAGTTCGGGCAGTGTCTTGTCTATCTCATTCATGTTGTAGTTCAAGACGAACTGCTCATAACTGTCCGGCAACGATTGCAGGATCAGATCCGTGGCCAACTCTTGACCAAGAGGAAAACCCAGCCTTTCAAGGTTCTCTATATACCCAATCATCTTGAGTACGTGAGTCCCTACTGAGTCTCGAACTCCCATCTTGCACTGAAACAACGCTTTTGTGATGTCGAACCTCTCTTGACGAGCCTGCCCTTGAAACATTTTCTTGAGATGCTCGTCAATCTCCTTGCACCCCATGTTCTCATGTTGCTTCTGAAGCTCAGAGTTCATAGTGGCAAGCATAAGGCATTCGACATCTAAAGCATCGTCAGAATACTTCTTATAAGTATCCTTCTCAGCACGGGAAGAGTTCTCGGTCGGCACCTCGGGGGCTTCTTCTTCCAAGACATAGAGCTTTCGCTCTTGCCTGAGAACAATTCTCAGGTTCCTATACCAGTCCATGTAATTTGTCCCACTGAGCTTATCCTTCTCAAGGATGGCTCTCAGAGACAGCGTGGAGTGTGAAACACTTGCCATGGAATTCTACAAGAATTTATGCAGAATAAAATCAGTACCTAAATTTCAATTACAATTTATTCTAATTAGGACTTCAATTAAAATACTCCCACTATTTTATTCGAAATGATAGCCCTCACTAACAATTCGGAGAGTTCATGCGAGTTACTCTCTTAGTGGACAAGATCCGTATTTCACCAACACTATGAGTCCGCTTTGGCGTTCCTCTCACGATGCGGTTATTTAGGTAGGCAACGCTTGTCAATTGCATCCTCATGCAATTCTTGTATGGTTGGTGAATAACTCCTTATTCGCATCCATCATATGGTGCATGTCAACCCTATGCCTCTAGGCACTCAACCTTTGAGGTCACCTAGTTAAGCTGGACCCGATGTCGACAGTGGGATATCACAATTATCCGCTCGCACCCTTACCAAGATAGATTAATGCACCTTGCTTTGGCAAGCCCACACTTCATCGATCGAGGCAGGAAGAGTGTCATCCATCGGAAGGCATCCGAACGCTCAATATTTGATGAAGGGATTTCAATTTTAGGTTAACAATTAACCATGATCAACATTTGATCAATGTGCACATCGAAGAAAAACAATTCTAAACCACATGCATCCCTTATGTGCACATCCTTACACCATCAACAATTTGATAGAAGGAATGGCTAAATCTGAACATCCGGAAATTTCCAAATCCTCAGATTTACATGCATTGGACAAAGGCGAAGACAACTCAACTTAAAGCAGTAGACAAGCTCATCTCTCTATGTTGGATTCAAAATCCAAAACATACTCGAGGGATGGTTACTGCTAAGGAGGCAACAATTCCTAACACTTAGAAATTCCACCGGAATTCCAGTCGTTCTAGGCGAGGTACCAAGACTAAAGCTAGACATTTAGAACGCTTCTAAATCCCTAGATTTACACGCACCGGAATAACACAACTTCCAAAACAACAGTCATGGCCGCAACCTGGCTCTGATACCAATGTTGGGTTTCTCTGTGGGGTTGGCACAACGTTTGTGCGCGCAGCGGAATAATAAAACATCAAGAAAAACCCAAAGAGATGCGGATCGGGCCATGAACGTTGAATCAAGAAGTTAGTAAAACTAGGCAAAAATACCTCGGTGGCGTTGAGTCACAACTCAACGGAGATGCTCCAAACTTTATCTTCTTGCTAGTGGCGAGTTCTACGTGGAATAGTGTCCACGTTTCTGCAGAAGTCCACACGAGCGGGAGAACGCCGATCTATCCGTCGCACGGATTATCGGGAAGGAGAAGACCGCACCTTTGCTTCCCCACGGACTGCTAGGTCCGCGCCAGGGATTGCAGCGCCAGCGGCTATCGCCGGAGAGAAGGTGGTCAACGGAGCAAACACGGCGGCGGAACACTTCCGGCGGCGGGATCGGGATCGGCGGAGCGAACGAGCGGAACCTTTCCGTCGGGTTCGATTCGCACAGAGGAGATCGCATACATACCCGAAACCCTAAGTGCTATATTTATACCTAAAGTATAAAATAAACTCAGGAAAATCGCTATCCGCAGACCACCCGAAAATTAGGGTTCAGAATCGGCGAGTATTAATCGGTGAGAATCGGCGACAATCGGCGACAATCACTGAGCAGGTTCGGCGAGAATCAGTCGACGAGAATCATACAGGATCGGCGAGAATCAGAGTACCATACTCGACGATTCTCGCCGATCGTCGAGCTTCGCTCGACGATTCACAATGATACTCGACGATCGTCGAGCCGCGGTCGACGACAATTGTCAAGGTAGTCGATCGTCGAGAATCAACAATTGATTCTCGACGACTCTCGTCGATCGGCGAGAATCAGGGAGACGATTCTCGCCGATCGGCGGGAATCACAAGACAATTCTCGACTAAAGTCATTGACCCTCGGACGACAAACCTAACCAGCCCTTCAAGGCAACATTTGCCCAACCCGATGATTCTTTAAGGCAACACTTTGCCCATAACCCTATTCAGGTCGGTGATTGGTAACCTTTACCAACACAGTCAGTCATCCAACTTCTCCACATCTCATATGTGCGACCCTGCAGGCTCATATCGCGTTGGCAGTGAGATTACATGTTTGACCACTTCCAGATCATCATGGTAACTCCAACAGCCGGGGCCGCCCCCTAGCGGGCGGCCTGGGCGGACTCCAGGGGGAGTCCGCCCGGCAGGGCGTGGCCGCCCCCTAGCGGGCGGCCTGGGCGGACTCCAGGGGGAGTCCGCCCGGCTGGCCTGGCCGCCCCCTTGCGGGCGGCCTGGGCGGACTCCAGGGGGAGTCCGCCCGGCTGGCTGGCAGAGGCCGCCCCCTAGCGGGCGGCCTGGGCGGACTCCAGGGGGAGTCCGCCCGGCTGGCCTGGCGGCCCCCTTGCGGGCGGCCTGGGCGGACTCCAGGGGGAGTCCGCCCGGCTGGCGGGCAGAGGCCGCCCCCTAGCGGGCGGCCTGGGCGGACTCCAGGGGGAGTCTGCCTGGCTGGCCTGGCCGCCGCCTTGCGGGCGGCCTGGGCGGACTCCAGGGCGAGTCCGCCCGGCTGGCGGGCAGAGGCCGCCCCGTGTGGGCGGCCTCGGCGGACGGCGGCAGGAGGCCGCCGCCCCTCGGGCAGCAGGGAGGTCGCCCCCGGTGGGCGTCCTCGACGGACGGCGGGTGGAGACCACCGCCCCTTGGGCGAAATAGGAGGCCGCTCCTGGCAATGCTGTTGGCGGACTCCTGCAAGGAAAAGTACTGCATGATTAGCGGACCCAACCGCATGTCCCGCGAGGGTGAGCCATGGGAATAGCCCTCCGTCCCGTAGGGCATGCGATTGCTAGGAGACCTAGGCGGATATGGAAAACTGTCCGCCTACGCTGGGGCTTATCGCGATCAAAAAGGGAGAATCTAAGGGTCGCGATTAGCCAGCTGTCCACCTTGGGAAGGATCGCCGATTTATGGGTTAACATAATCCCCGCACTTTTTCAAGTTCTGCAAAGAACTTCGAAAAAGTTGGAGACCCACGAAAATCGTGATCCACCCCAACGGAAGAAGAGGAGCAAGGAAAGACAGAACCTGAAGACTCTCCTTACAAGATTGGTGCTTCTTGTCTGTTTTCCTGCAAGAGGAAAGTTAGGGCAAGCATGTATGGGTGGCACGTTGAGCGTGTACCTGAATTTGCTTTTTGCAAAACGAAGAAGGCATGTCTTCTGAGAATGTTCTGCAAAACAAAAGTGAGGGAAAACAGAAAGGCATAACAACTCGCAAGTACCTGGAAGGGACCTGCAAGTCTTTGCTGGTTTCTGCAAAGGAAGAGTTAGGAGTATGCACAATATATGAGAGTAACTTGCAAGTACCTGTGAAGAAACTTGCAAGGGTTTGCTGATCTCTGCAAAAAGAGAGTTAGGGGCAGGTATTGTATAAAAATAAGCTGCAAGTACCTGGATGAGGCTTGCAGGTGTTTGCTAATCTCTGCAAGAAGAGGAGTTAGAAGCAAATAAGATATGAAGATAACTTGCAAGTACCTGTGAAGAGAAGGCTTGCAAGTGTTAACTGTTAACTGTTAACTGTTAACTGTTGACGAGATAAGGCCGATATGACCAATTAGCAAGGAGAATGCCTGATGAATACTAATATGAAGCCCAGATCAATAAACTGTGTTAACTGCTGACAGATATGACTGGATTGCGATAGCATGGCTGATAGCGCTTGAGCAAACAATATATAGAAGACAAGAGCAATAGAGCTTATATAGGTAGAGTGCGAGTCATCATCCGATAGAGCTTTGAATAAGCAATTCATATAGGATGAGCACGAGCAAAGTGATTGCTGGAAATCCTTTTGAGATGATCCATGAAGGTTGATGAGATGGGGTCGATATGACCAAGCAGCAAGAGAAATGCCCGATGATCATTATCACGAATTCCAGATTAATGAATCGAGCGCTAGCTGCTGACATGACTGGATGGATATGATCAAAATGAATGTCAGAATCCTTTTGATAGGTGGGATTAACCTGTTCACCTGTGAAAGGAGGGAAGAGAGAAAAGGAGGCCTGCACCCGGAATGATTAAAGTGGGTTGAATGCTGCCACAGGTGTTCCCCGTGGGCCTTATGCATCACTTGCCCGAGAAATCATCCCGAGTATAGTCCTACTCAAAGCGGGCTGACCGCGCATCCTCAAGGAGGGGGGAAAGGAAAAAGAGGTCCATGTTCGGAATGACTAAAGAAGGTTGAATGCTGCCACAGGTGTTCCCCGTGGGCCTTATGCATCACTGGCCTGAGAAAGTCATTCCGAGTATGGTCCTGCTCAAAGCGGGCTGGCCGCGCATCCTCAAGGAGGGCACAAAGCAAGGGAAGGTCCTGAGAAGGACCGCTGGAAGCAAGGAAGATCCTGAGAAGGATCGCTAGAAACTCTGCTCTCTTGCCCTGGGCACAAGCATCACTGATCAAGGAGACAGGTTGCGCCAAGAGGCCTATATTGTCTGTGTATTGATCAGTGGAGTTGTGAGAACCCGAGAGGCACGGATCGAGGGTACCGGAGAGTGATTCGGCCACCACAGTTGAAGGCTGATCTAAGAGACAAGGCTACGCTTGATCGTCATTGCTTGTCCAGCGAAGATCATCCTAACCGTAGTGTTTCCTATAAGACGCACAGCAGAGCTAACACATGGGGCTCCCCTAGCACACACTCTGTGTCAGATGCTGGCTAGGATCCTAAGCCTGAAGCCCATAATCGTAGATGAACTGCTCCCACTACATATATGGGTAAACTCCCGCCATATGTGGTCGAAGCGGTAGTGCGAGAACAAACTACGGAGGGAACGTTTCAGACTCGGCGAAATCTCATTGGCGTATTGATCCCAGAGAGAGAGAGGGGGAGAGAGAGAGACAACAAAAAGGGAACTGTGTCAGTACAGGATCTCTGAATAAAAGCTTTGCAGAAAAGCAAGAAGAAAACACTGAGAAGTGTTGTAAAAAATGTTTGAAAAGGAGAGAGTAAGGGTTGAGATAACCCCTGAAAGTTGCAAGGAGCTCCGGAGGACTGTGAAGTCCATTGCTTTGGAGGACTGTGAAGTCCTTGCTAGTTCAGAATAGCCTTCCCAGCACACCCTCGTCGTCGGCGTCGAAGCATTCGACTTCTTGGTTAACAACAAGGAGAGGAGGCTCTTCGACGTGGTTCACTCCCCTTGAGAAGCAAGGAACATCTGAAATTTCTTTGTCCTTTGAAGTTGCTTGATCAGGGCGATCTTCTTTAGGGAGCAAGTCATGCATCTTGCCCTGCCGGAGCATCCTTTGCACAAGCTGGCGGAATGCTCGGCAGTTTTCTGTTCGATGGCCTGACTCTTTGTGGAATTCACAATAAGGCTCTGAGTCTCTAGACCTCTGATCTGCTGGCCGGTAGGGCTTCTTGTAGCTTGCCCTGTCTTTCATGATCTGGATCACTTCTTGCATGACGTCGTCAAGATCAGACTCATGCAAGTCATCGTCTTGCTGCTGTTGGACAGCTGCTGTTTGAGAATGAGCTAGCGGTAGCAATGGATCTTGAGCATCACGGCTCGGGAAGGAGTATCGCTGGCGATGAAGCCTTCTCTCCTTCCTTGAGTGAGCTGGGAAACGATTGTAAGGAGACCTTGGAGGTTGCTTGCGAAACGGATCTTTCTCTGATACGAGCTTGGAGACGAAGCCTGGATTGCTCTTCTCGCCTCGGATGTATGAGTTGGCTAGAGCGATCAGCTCTTGGTATGTCCTTGGAGCACGGACATTAGCTTCGAATTTGAGAGGCCCTTCGCGAAGACCGTGGATAAGAGCCACTCGGTACATTTCTTGATCAACGATTTCGATGTCCAGAATCTCTCTCTGGAATCGATCAACAAATTGAGACCAAGTTTCATCACTGCGCTGTCTGATCTCAAAAAGGGCTTCAAGACCGCCCTTTCTCTTGGAGGAGGTAGAGAATCTGAGAAGGAACTCTCTACGAAGATCGAGGAAGGAAGAGATGGAGTGAGGACGGAGGCCATAGAACCAGTCCCTCACTTGCCCATCAAAGGAGGTAACAAGAAGTTTGCACTTGGTTGCATCTGACAGAGTCTTGAGAGCAACGGCTGATTCGAAGGCTTGAAGATGCTTGACCGGATCAGTCTCTCCAGTATAGATTGGCAGTCGAGGCTCTCTGAAGTTTGTTGGAGTAGGTTCAAGGCGAACACTCTCAATAAAGGGCGACGGCTCTTCCTGCTCTCCCACAGCATAGGGATTAAAGGGAGCATAGGCTGCAACTGCGAAAGAAGCAGGGGGGTAGAAAGGAAAGGTTGCTGCAGGAGGAGCAGAGGCAGGAGCTGGGGGGCAAGGATGATTTCCTTGAAAGTTGAGAAATCTAGCAGGACTTCCCCGGGCTGCTTGCCAGAAGAAGTTTTGGCGAGCGGCAAACTCTTCATCTTGAGTTTGTAAAGGAGCAGCAGGACCTTGCGGGAAGGTTGGGGTATAAGGCGGATAGAACGGCGGACAAGCTTGAGAATAAGCTTGCTTATGCTCCGATGTTGGCGTTAGATTGATTGGAGCAGCTGGAGCAGTTGCTGGATGAGAGTCCAACCGCTGCGTGATCGCAGCAAGGACTTGGTTGATTGCTTGGAACTGTTGAGCATTCTCACGGCGCGACTGCTCAAAAGCTTCCCAGAGAGGGTCTTCACTGGGACTTGGAGCAAAGTTCTCGGCTGATTGATCTGACATGGCTAACTGTCGCTGTTCACCGTCTGACCGGATCTGAAGACCGCGTGTTAACTGTTGATGCGCGGAAACGTCGCGGGGCACCAGCCAGCTAACACGGAGGGGGTGTTCGGTCTCACGAGCTAGGAGAGGAGGAGAGGAGGGAAGGAAGGAAGCCTCTGAGTGCTCGAGAGTGGAGCAAACGGCTTGTCAAAGAGGGTTGCGGGGATAGAGGAGAGAAGCTTGATCAACAGAGCAGGTTGATCAAGAGAGGAGAAGGAGGTTGATCAGGAGCTGTCGAGCAGACGGCTAAGGGGACGGTTGTGCTTGCAGGTTGGAAGCCGAGGAGAGATGAGCTGAGAAGAAGTCTGCTGAGCAGAGGAGAAGAAGAGGGGGCCGCTAGCAGCGGCAACAACACACTTCGCCCGCCGCGGCCTAAATGCCACTCCTGCGACGGGCTTTCCTTTTATTAATAGCTAGAGATTACAAGCTTACAAGTACACCTTTACAACAAAATCACTTAAAGGGTACAAGGAGAAGCTGGCGGCTAAAGGAGAAGAAAGTGCCAGAAAACAGAGAGGAGAAGCTGTCAGAGACTAAGTAAAATAGTCTGCCAGCTGCTGGAGGACTGAGAAACTGAGTCTGCAGAGTCTGCTGGCAAGCTGCTGAAGAGCTGTGGAGAACTGCGCGGACAGGAAACTGAGTCCGCAGAGCTTGCTGGAGAGGGTGACGACGGACTGCGCGGACTGGAAAACGGAGTCCGCAGAGGCTGCTGGCAAGACTTGCAGGATCCAGGAGGAATCAACTGATGCAGAATGAGAGGCTCCATGAGCTATTTATAGGCCCAGGGAAGTTCTTCTAGAAGCGGGGCCCAGTGACATCAGCATGACGACCTGCGCGGACTCCGCGGACAGAGATTTTGCGTCCGCCACTGTAGAGCGATGAAGCGAGCGGAAGGACCCACCTGCAGAGGACTGGAGGTCGCCCCCTAGCGGGCGACCTGGGCGGACTCCGGGAGGAGTCCGCCCGGCAGGCCGGTGGCCGCCCCCTAGCGGGCGGCCTGGGCGGACTCCAGGGTGGAGTCCGCCCGGCAGGGCGCCGGGGCCGCCCCCTAGCGGGCGGCCTGGGCGGACTCCAGGGGGAGTCCGCCCGGCAGGGCGCCGGGGCCGCCCCCTAGCGGGCGGCCTGGGCGGACTCCAGGGGGAGTCCGCCCGGCAGGGCGCCGGGGCCGCCCCCTAGCGGGCGGCCTGGGCGGACTCCAGGGGGAGTCCGCCCGGCAGGGTGCCGCGGCCGCCCCCTAGCGGGCGGCCTGGGCGGACTCCAGGGGGAGTCCGCCCGGCAGGGTGCCGGGGCCGCCCCCTAGCGGGCGGCCTGGGCGGACTCCAGGGGGAGTCCGCCCGGCAGGGCGTGGCCGCCCCCGAGCGGGCGGCCTGGGCGGACTCCAGGGGGAGTCCGCCCGGCTGGCCAGGCCGCCCCCTTGCGGGCGGCCTGGGCGGACTCCAGGGGGAGTCCGCCCGGCTGGCGGGCAGAGGCCGCCCCCTAGCGGGCGGCCTGGGCGGACTCCAGGGGGAGTCCGCCCGGCTGGCCTGGCCACCCCCTTGCGGGCGGCCTGGGCGGACTCCAGGGGGAGTCCGCCCGGCTGGCGGGCAGAGGCCGCCCCCTAGCGGGCGGCCTGGGCGGACTCCAGGGGGAGTCCGCCCGGCTGGCCTGGCCGCCCCCTTGCGGGTGGCCTGGGCGGACTCCAGGGGGAGTCCGCCCGGCTGGCGGGCAGAGGCCGCCCCGTGTGGGCGGCCTCGGCGGACGGCGGCAGGAGGCCGCCGCCCCTCGGGCAGCAGGGAGGTCGCCCCCGGTGGGCGTCCTCGACGGACGGCGGGTGGAGACCACCGCCCCTTGGGCGAAATAGGAGGCCGCTCCTGGCAATGCTGTTGGCGGACTCCTGCAAGGAAAAGTACTGCATGATTAGCGGACTCAACCGCATGTCCCGCGAGGGTGAGCCATGGGAATAGCCCTCCGTCCCGTAGGGCATGCGATTGCTAGGAGACCTAGGCGGATATGGAAAACTGTCCGTCTACGCTGGGGCTTATCGCGATCAAAAAGTGAGAATCTAAGGGTCGCGATTAGCCAACTGTCCACCTTGGGAAGGATCGCCGATTTATGGGTTAACACTTACCCGTCGTTGATGTGGCACAGTAGTGAGGTGTTGTTATATGTGGTATTTGAGGTTGTAGTGATTTGTTTGAATGATGAAGGAATAGCCCCATAAGTAAGGCCGCCAATGCTGGATGGCCTTGGCGAGCCCGATGAGCTCTGCTCATACGCCAGTAAATTTCGGTGGTGTATGTCCGTCTGGCAGCTGAAATAGGTGATCGGGTGGCCCTCCTGCTGCAACACCGCACCATAGCCTAAACCAGACGCGTCACACTCGATGAGAAATGGTACTGTGAAGTACGGAAGACGAAAAACCGGAGCGGACAGCAATGTCGCTTGAAGAGAATGGAACACCTGTGTCGTCGTGTCAGTCCATACAAATGCATTCTTCCGAAGCAAGTTGATCAGGGGGAGGCGATGCTGCCATAATCGCAGATGAAGTCGCGGTAGTAGCTCGTGAGGCCGAGAAAGCCTCGGAGTTCGGTGATATTTTACAGCAGTGGCCACGACGCCACACCCTCGAGCTTGGCCGGGTCGGCCGAGACCCTCGAGTTATCCACGACATGGCCCAAGTAAGTGATCGAACGCTACCCAAACGAGCACTTTGAAGGCTTAAGAACCAATTGGTGTGTGCACGCCAAACTGAAAACGGCCCGAACATGGCATAGGTGCTCCGCCCAAAATTTGTTATACACTAAAATATCGTCAAAAAAAAAACAGAACGGACTTGCGGAGGAAGGGTTGGAATAGCTCATTCATCAAAACTTGAAATGTAGAGGACTCGTTTGTTAGGCCGAACGGCATCACCAGAAACTCAAAGTGGCCGTGATAAATGTCGTTTTCTCCACGTCTATATCCTCCATGCGGATTTGATGATACTCGGAAAACAAGTCGAGCTTGGAGAAGAAGCATGCTTCATGTAGCTCATCCAGAAGTTCCTCGACTACCGGAATAGGAAACTTGTCTTTGACCGTAATTGCATGGCGGGCTCGATAGTCCACACACATGCGCCACGTGGTGTCCTTGTGCACCAACAGTATCGGAGAAGAGAAGGGTAAAACGCTCCGTCGAATGAGACCCTGCTGGAGGAGGATATCGCATTGTCGTTCGATCTCGTCCTTCTGGAGGAAGGGGTAGCGGTATGGTCGCACCATCGCCAGAGCCGCCCCTGAATGGAGGCAAATGCGATGGTCCTGCTGACACCTCGGTGGAAGGCCAAAACGCGGGCTAAATAGCTCGGGAAATGACTGGAGAAGGGCAGCAAGATCCGTCGGATGGTCCCCCGACTGGTGTGTCGGAGCGGCCAACGGCTCTATATGAACTAAAAAGGAGGACAAAGACTGCCGGGGAACTACCCTTGCCACTGTACTAAACGAGAGTCAGCGCGGAATGAGATGGTCATACGATCAAAATCCTACGTGAAGGGCCCCAACGTGCGCAACCAACGAACGCCCATCACTATGTTAAAGCTCCAAAGGTCGACAAGAAAGAGGCCAGTCTGGAAGGAAGAGTCGTCCACGTCGAAAGCTACGTGTCGACATACCCCCGGGCACGACATCTGTTGGCCATTTGACACCCCCACCTTGATGTGGTTGCGCGAAACATACAAAAGGTGAAGCTGGAGGGCCTTGTCCTTGCGGATGAAACTGTGAGTACTACCGGTGTCCAAAAGAGCAAGGAGTAGTGTTTCCACGATCGTCACAAAAAGCTGAATGGTGCATCCTTGATGCGGCCCAGCTAAGGCATGGAGAGATAACTGTGGTGTGCTCGAATCGTCGAACTCATCGTCATCATCCTATGGTGGGTCGTCCACTTCCAACCAAAAAAGGCGATTGCACCGATGAGTGGGTGTGTACAACCCATCACAATTGAAGCATAAACCCTTCTCACAACGGGCCGCCATCTCCAGACGGGACAAACGGCGGCGAAAAGTGGGTCGCGGGGACTGGTCCCCCTCCGGCGACTGAGAATTGCGAACTGTTGTTGTGGTCGAGGGTGGACCGAGGGAGGTCGATCCAAGGCGAGTCGACGATCGAACGGGTGGGTGAGGCTCATAGCCGTCAAGAGATCCGGTGGCTTCTGAAATTCCACATCCAAACGGAGCCGGTCGGGCAATCTAGCGGTGAAGAGTGGAACTTGTTAGGACGGTAACACGGTCGTGGCGCATGAGAGTAACATCTGAAATTGCTCCAGGTAGGAGTCGATGGAGTCGATGTACTTGAGAGCAATAAGGTCGCCGAGAGAGTTGCCTGGCATGGCCGGTCCAAAACGGAGGCGGCATGGCTGGTCCAAAGCGGAGGGAGCAGGCTGCTCGGAATTCCTCACACGAGGTGTGAAGGTGCTCCCGGAGGAGTTGCGTGACTCATAGTTGCGCTGATCCTAAGAGGTGGAACGAGGCAATGCCGACACGCTCCTCGTCCGGAGTGTGTTGGTTAGCGAAGAAGTCGCAATGCGTTAGCCATGGTGGGGGTCCGCGGATCAATTGGTGATAA
The DNA here is from genome assembly GCA_039583875.1 of Platanthera guangdongensis. Taxonomy (NCBI): domain Eukaryota; kingdom Viridiplantae; phylum Streptophyta; class Magnoliopsida; order Asparagales; family Orchidaceae; genus Platanthera; species Platanthera guangdongensis. Next base: position 6,107,369 of record CM077153.1, on the reverse strand, counting down.
GGGCTAGCGTTAAGTGTCTCTTATCAAGGAAGTCGGAGGATCAAGTCCCCGCCTCAACAACCCGTCGCACCGAGAACACGTGCAGAGAGGGGTTGGGGTGCGTATGGGCCCCGCGGACCCATGTTGTGGCGCCGGCTGTGAGGGCGGGACTCTGGATCCAAAATGGGAACGAGGCAATGCCGACACGCTCCTCGTCCGAAGTGTGTTGGTTAGCGAAGAAGTCGCAGTCTGTTAGCCATGGTGGGGGTCCGAGGATCAGTTGGTGATGAGGGCAAGCGTTAAGTGTCTCTTATCAAGGAAGCTGGAGGATCAAGTCCCCGCCTCAACAACCCGTCGTACCGAGAACACGTGCAGAGAGGGGTTGGGGTGTGTATGGGCCCCGCGGACCCATGTTGTGGCGTCGGTTGTAAGGGCGGGACTCTGGATCCAAAAGGGAAGCAACTCCCAGGCCTCCGGCCCACAGCAGATTTCTTATCTACAGCCCACTATTCTCGTCAAACTTCCGCTCCCGTCAAGTTTCCACTCTCGTCATCTTTCGATCACGTTCATGCGCAGTGACCTGGCTTCCTCCGACGACGATTTCTCCTTCCATTTCCCGCCAATTCATCTGCTTCCGCTCCGGAACAAAGACTCTGACGGCAATTTCTCTTTCCCGCTCCCGCTAAGTCACCTGCTTTCGCTCCCGCACGAAGACTCCGACGACGATTTCTCATTTCTGCTCTATCCCCGTCTGCGCCGATGACTCTTCTTGTCGATCCCGCAGGAGATTTCGTATGCTACTCCCCTCAGCGATCCCAATCCAATCGGTGCCCCCGTCAGGCATTGGACCAGCCGCCTGTATAGATCCTGCGGCATCTAGCTTCTCCAGATGATCCCATCTTCTACTTTGATAGGTCCAATCCCCGGTCTCCTTTGACTGAAGATTCTCATGCCGACCTGTTGTTATGCTTCTTTTGGATGAATCCTCTCATGCCTCGGCCACTTTGCTTCTCCAGATCCAACCGCTGCCCACATTTTTCTGAGTATTACTGTCGATTCCAGTCGTATCTTGCCCTTCATGGGTGCTGATCTCTCTCAGAAGCTGACGTTTGTTCGTGTTTGGATCGTTTTTTTGTGTGTTATTTTTGTTGTTTCATATATGTTATAGTCTTGTCTTCTTGCACGTGTTATCCACGTGAGGGGGAGTGTTGAGATAAAGGCGACTCGGATGATCTTTCCCGACTTCTTCGCCTTTGTTTCACACGGCCTCCTTGTTTATGTTGTTTGTGTCTCCCCGTGTTTGTCTTTTGATTAGTCATGTGTTGGGACACGCCTACTGTTGGTGTTTCAATCACAGCGGGTTGTGTTGTGTGGGACCGTGTCATGCGGGACTGTGTCGTGAGGGACAGCCCTTTGTGCGGATTATCCCCGACAGATTATCCCCGACGGATTATCCCTGATCACTCGTTTAATAATTTGGCTCCACATCTTTCGTTGTCTTTTGCATGTTGCGTGTAGGTGATGTTGGTTGACCGATTTCCAGCGAGTCCATGTTGTGTGTGGGTCCTGTGTCGTGTGTGGGTCAGCGTCGTGTGTGGCTATGTCCCCGGCTTGAGCTCCCGGTTTGGAATTTCCCCATGTGGCTCATCTGTTATTTTGTCCCACATTGCCTACCTTCATTGACATTATTTGATGTGTCCCAGCTGAAGATTCCCCCTTTAGCTTGAGGGGGAGTGTTGGAGTTATTAGTTTTATCGTAATATTTAAGTCTTTAGTTTATTTAAGTCTTTAGTCCCACATTGTGTATGTGAGTTATTGAGCCCATGTATGTCTTTTAAATACCTCTTTGTGAGATGAATAAAGTACTCTTCTATTCTCTCTTTAATTTTTTTTCGATTATCTTTTATAGTGAAATGTTATATTTTTGATGTGTTGATTCTTGGAGAACTTGTTTGAATTCCAAACAGTAGGAAAATTCCATTTCCAAGCTACTTAGCCAATAAAACATGGAGGAATTATTTTAAAAAACTCATTCAAGAGGAAGTAATAAATTATGGATATCTTTATACTATTTGTAAGAAATCATTTTTCACTCAATGTATAAACATGTGACTAAAGCAGTAAAAAGATGCTATATAATATCAAAAATATTACAGAAAATTGCAATGATATGGGCAACTTACTGGAAAGGACCCATTGGCATGCCAAAAGTGCTTATCACTCTATCAATCCTGTAAAGATCAACTCCTAGATGTAACAAAAACTGAGCTGCTTGGCCATATGGGAAGAATGTTCGATTGACAGCAAAGCCTGTGCAATTTCCTACAATAACTGGGACTTTCTTTATGATCCTCCCAAGGGTCATGAGATCTAGAATTACTTGTGGTGATGTCTTTTCTGTGCAGACTATTTCTAGCAAGGGCATGATATGAGCAGGGCTGCAAAATTCTTAATGTCATAAGTTCAGGACAATTATGAATAGATAACAGATCAATATTTGGTTCAAAGGGTGTTAGAGGATTTAGGTGGTGTATTAATATTCTGGAGCAGCTTTAAAAATTATTGAATTTGAAGATAAATGGCGCTAAAATTAACATAGAAATGAAAAAAAAATACTTAATAAATCATGTTCTTGTTATAAACAGAAGGATGCAAATCTCAGTTTTCCTGGGTAATGCCTTGTGGGGTCATTTTTCTGATTTTTCTGTCATCGGATGTGAACAATTGAAAATAAATGATGCAAATGTTGGAAATGGATAAGGATAAAGTTAAGTGTAAAACACCACATCTGTATCCGCAATATAGCATGAGTCCGGATAAGTCTCACAGAATACGATATCAACAAATGAACTAGTATAAAGTGATAAAAGATACAATCTCAAAATATAACTAATTACATAGTACACAAATTAAGCGCAGAAGAGTTAAACTAAAGAGAGTCCATTGACTATAAAATCATATTGAACCAAAACATAGTCTAAAGGGGCCTTACAACAATAAAAACAGAAACAATAAAAGAGTAAAGTTCAGGTCATGCAAATCTGATACAACTAAAGCAGAAACAATAAAAACAGGAAACACTTGAAGCCATATATCTTTCTTTATTGGCTATTCATAGTCTTGCGAATTATGTCATGCAAAACAAATCAAATAAGAAAGAATTAGGTCAGCTGAGAGGTGGCCAACAATAGTGTAATGACCCCTTCTCCCGAGCATCCTAGCAAATCTCGGGGAACTTCATCACCATACAGATTAATACTATATGAATACAATAACAATAACATGTAAAGCAAATAAAACAACAACATACATGATACATGCAGTGTGTCTCAAACATCAAACATATTATTTACGGTTGTCATGTTCAAAGGGTCTAGTATGCAAACATGACCTAGGATACGAGGATCATAATCATACAAGACCAACACAAGTAGCGGGCCACCATGCCCTAAACTGCATCATCGCCATCAAGCTAGGAAGCACCGATACGGATACGAGATTCTGATACAATACGAATCTGATACGGCGATACAAAAGTTTTGAAGAATCGAAAATCTGATACAATCCGATACGTTGTTAATATTTCAAATAATAATATTATAAATCTAAAAAACTTATAAAAATGTTGAAAAGGTTGTATCTTACAATCATATATAATGACTGGCGTCGAAGAAGATGCCTGCTACTGCTAGGAAGTTGAGATGTCTGCTACTTATAAATCTATAGTTCTATTTCTATACCTGCTACTGCTAGGAAGTTGAGATGCCCAGAGGATGTCGGGAACTAAGATCTGCGTTGAAGACTGTCGTGAATTAGATGTCGGCGTCAAAGAAGATGCTGAAAACTGCTTTAATCAGAGACCGGTGTCGAAGAAGATGCCAAAACCTGCTTCGAATACAAAGGATTTAATCAGAGGTCTCCTTTATAAAATCTACTGTCGAGACCAGCGTCGAAGAAGATGTCGAAACCTGCTTCTAATACTGTCGAGATCTGCGTTGAAGACTGCCGTGACCTGCGTTGAAGACTGGCGTGACCTGTGTTGAAGACAATGTCTTGATCTGCGTTGAATGGGATGTCAAGACATGCAGGCTGCGTCGAAGTAGAGGATGTCGGGAACTAAGGACTGCGACTGACCTAGAATTGTATTCGAATCGACGAATCTTGCAATGGAGAAGCGTCGACAGCGGCTTAGGTATTTATCACGAGCATATCGATTTGAATCATATTCGAATCAAGGCGTATCTGTGTCCGATATGAGTCGAATACGGATATGCCTTGATAAAAACCATCTCAATGCTTTGCAGCCATCAAGTCATCAGTCTCATTAACAAATAGTAAACTCATGGCACCCAAGACAAATAGGCATACAAGCAACCAAACATATATGAGTATTCTCATCTAATCTGACTATAGAAATTCACGCCCGCCCCGGCTTTGGACATTCAGGACTACCCTGATAGGGTGTATCACATTATAATGCATTCTTGTGCTGGGGAAATTTTGCTAGCCCCATGGCAAAGTACTGCTGACGCCCATTCTACAAGTTCACAAACACAATATTCTACAGGATAATCCAATCCTCTGTGTCAAACACATGGCTATAAACTTCCGCGCTCATCCCAACATACTCAAACATATCCACAGGATAAAAGAACCACAACTACGTCCCGGCTCATAAATTCTAGTCTCACACAGCTCACCGCATACATATTAGGCTCACTCTGCATCACACAATGGGAATAATCATTCTCTCAATGCCCAGCTAATCTCCTCGCAATTCTCCGGCTAAACCACATGTAAACACCAACATATATCCATGCCACTAAGGGCTCGCACTCTCAAATAGGGTGCACTTCGGGGTGTCACACTAAAATCCTAAATCCTTCATTAGATTCTAAAGGTCATGAATCCGGTCCTAATCTCCTTCCCCAAGCCAAACGGCGTTGAATAGACAGATAATATGTTAACGCATCTATATCTCTCCTAGATGAGTATTGCAAACAAACATCACCAAATCAACCAAAAAAGGCTTCACCACAATGCCTAAAATCGGAATCAAATATTGAGTGGATGCTTTAATCATAACGGGAACACGATCTCATGCCTCGAGGTTCATACGAACAATGTTTCCACCACGCCACTAATTAGTGAAGGTAGGGAACACTAATGCCAAAGAGGAGAGCCAGGAAACATAACAAAAAGTCCTAAAATCCAATCTAAGGCTTCATAAGAAAAAGGTCTTTACCTTTTTTTCTCTTGCGATCGACCATGGAAAATCTTCACAGAAGGCTTCAAAACGATCAAAGGAGGAAGCTTCACGCTCCCAAATCTTCAATCTAAGGCTCCAAGCACCAAGATCCTCAAGGCCTTTCCTCTCCAAAACCTTTTCTCCCTTCTCCCCCTTCTCTCTCAAGAGTCGCCAAAATGAAATGAAAGGAGGAAATGAATGGTTTTGACCTTTCATTCACGACCTAATAGCATCAAAGAGTAATCTAGGTCGCCTAAGATCAAACCCCGAAATTCAAGCCTCTCTAGAATTATAATTTACGTTGTGCACATGGCCATGCACCATCCAATGTACCCAACAACAACACTCAAGACTTTATCCCACTATACACAACCCTCGTCATTTTTCATCACGGTTTGAGACCGGCATAGGCTAGTTTACGCCATCCAATGTACCTCCCAAGAAAAAAATATCAAGCACTCCGGAAAGATCAAACAGGGTCTATCGACTCAGCGTGCATATCGACATAGCCATGGTGCACGGGCGTGTACCATGTCGTGCAACGTACTAGAAAGACTACTAGAGCATGCATGCTCCATGGCACAGCAAGTGTAGCCGAACAGTGTACCCTGTTAGAAAATGGCGTAGTGGATGGGCTACCACAAGGCCACGGCACACGGTCGTGTTCCCAGGTCATGTAGTATTGGAAGAGACGGAGCGGCGGGATGGTACAGGTCCGACTCCATGGCAACAACTCGCGACCATGTGTCAGTCTGTGTAGGTTGAGACAAGTCTCATACCGACCACCCGACCACTCCACGATTAGGTTTATGTACTAGAAATACAATGTCAAGGCACCAGGTACACAATAACTAATCAAAACAAGAAAATGGGGCATTAGAGAGTGCACATTCATTCTTTCTTTTGCAAGAGGGTAAACAAAGAGAGTTATACAATGCTATTTAGTCAAAGTGTCAAACATGTGACTATCCTACAAAGATAATGTTGGAGAACGGTTGCAACTCTAATGGCGCAGTGTCAGAGAGACTTAGTTAATGCCCTAATATTATGCGACAAACATTGATCCTTCTGACAATAGAAGGCGAAGATTTGGTGTCTGTGGAGAAGTGGAGTGGTTGTTGATAGATGTTAGATAGTTGTGTGGTTGGGGAGGGAAATGTAAGGTTGTGAGAGGGTTGGGGAGGGAAATGTAAGGTTGTGAGAGGGTTGGATACGATGGTTGTAGGGAGTGGTAAGCTACTAAGTGTGTGTTGGAGGGAGATCGAATTGTTAGAGGTAAGCTACTAAGTGTGTGTTGGAAGGGAAAGCGGGTTGTGGGGGTTGCTAGAAGGTGGTCGGGTGTCACAAGCCCGTCGAGGATGTGTCATCGGATGGGACGAGATAGAGGAAGATGTTAGGGAGGAACGTGCATGGTTGTTTCCCTACAATCCTCCATGGCGACCTATGTGGGAGTACAGCTCAGAAGCATGTCTGTGGTGTACGACACGGGGGCGTCAAATGTGATAGTGAGGCAAAATGAAGTGGAAACCTTGCATGAGGGGGAAGGCATGAGTGCCCACAAGGCTGGCCGTATGGATGGTTGGCGCTTATAGACAGCACTGGTAGTGTTGAAACTCAATCAAAAGAGGTAGTTGTTGATGATGTAATAGTAGCAGCGACAAGGAGGACGCGTAGCTGGGAACATCCTAGCAAACGCACGACTGTTCTAGGGATGTCCTGGTGGTTGGTAAGTATGAAGGGAGAGTAAAGGTGCTGGTAGGGAAGTTGTGGAGTGGAAGCCCGAACCTCAATAGATGCCAAATAATATTAAACTTTGTATACCCGACTCTAAACATAAGTCGAGAATAAATACAAAATCCTAAATGAAAGAAAGAGTGTGTGGTCAGGGCCAACATGAGCTCATAAATAAATGCTACATAATGAAATAACATAAGTACGATGAATAAAAATAAATAACAACACTCAAGCCTTTATCCCACCATATTGGGGTTGGCTATATGGATCCTTTGTCGCCATCGCACCATATCTGACGAATAGAAATAAATACGGAATAAAAATGTACCTCGATGTAACAACAACCTATCATCCTGCCGCCTCCTGTCATAATAGTGTCGGATTTAAAGTGTATGTAGAATCACTCTCCTCCTTCATATCGAGCTTGTCCTCAAGCTCGAAATCCAGGTAAGCCTTCTAAAAGTACTCCAGTATCTCTCGAGTTTCTTCCTACAGTGGTTCGTCCCATTGAATGAGTACCTTGCATGTCCCTTGATTGAGGCATAACCTATAGTCGCTCATCGAACGCTGGTAATAGCTCTGGAATGGTTGTTGGGAGCTCTCATGTGAATATCTCCAGTCGTGAAACATGGAATACATCGTGTATCATTGACCCGACTGGCAACGACAGGCGATAAGCCATCTTATCAATCCTCTCCAACATTGGCAAGGGCCCATAATATTGTGGCAAGAGCTTGATGCTTAGGCGTCACACAGTCATCAACTACATGTGGGGTTGTAGCTTCATCCATACTCATGTGTGCACCTGAAACTCCATTGTGCACCTGAAACTTCCATCGGTGTGTCTAGCATCATAATACTTCTTAGTCTCTCATGAGCACAAAGGAGATGATCTCATACTGCGGTCAAAATACGATCTCTCCCATGATGTAGTTGGTCCACCCTTTCCACTTTATCCTTTGTCGGTGTGTGTCGTGTGATGACAGGCGGGTCACAACCATAAATCTACCTGGATGGTGAATCCCGCAGTGAGGAACGGTAAGAAGTATTGTAGCAATACTCGGCCTGGGCCAAGTGAGCTACCAAAGACTTGGAATTATATCCCCATCAAGCATCATAAGTATATCTTGATTGTCTTGTTCACGATCTTTGTCTGCCCAACAAACTGTTGGTGGTATGCGAAGGAGAAAGTCAACTCAGTCCTGCAAAAACAGAACAACTCACACCAAAGATGGCTTGTAAAATAAACATTGTGTCACAGTGTGACACAATTGACTAAGGTATTTTGTGTAGGAGCATGATGTGCTCGAAAAATTCATGCACCACACGGACTGCGGTGTCGAGGTGGCTCAAGGGTATGAAGTGCACGCCCTTTAAGAAGCAATTCACCGTCACAAAAAATATGGATTTGTCATGCGAGCGCGCCAATCCCTCGATGAAATCCAAGGAAATCTCAGTACGGATCTGCAATAGAATGTAAGAGCCTACTGGATATGCATGTAGGTTTTTGTTCTACTGGTAGATGATGCAGGTGCCCGGTCGCCTCGACCATGTCACTTAAACCCCCTCCATAAGAAGTTCGCTCATGCTCTTTGTAGTGTCTTTTCCACACCCTCATGAACAAGGTTATGGATGATGATGAGCAGAACTAGTGGCAATGTCGGCAACAAAATTGAGTGGATCAACACCTCAGTAATTCCACAGACTAGAGTCTCTCATGTCTTTATGTGTGTACGTAAACCCCTTCTCCCAGATGAACTCAAATAGTGTCATGCGCGACTCAGAAATGGATAGTAAGACCCCCCCCCCCCCCTCATCGCAATGAAAAATAATATTTGCCACTTCATTAAGCTTACCGGCTAGGTACTCAACTATGAAGGCAAACCACAAGAGACGGTTGATCTAATGTTCTTGTAGGGAGGTGGTCAATTTCATGGCATATTTAAGATTGTAGTGTTATGTCCAGATTTTGAAATGACACCCCCACAAGTACGAGTGTCATACCATCTTCACCAGCTCCGAAAAGTTCCCAATCGTAAGCAGGAAACTTCATGTGATGCACTATCAGCTTGCGACTAAAGAATGCAATAGGCTCCTACTACTGTAAGACCGTCACACCAATCCCTATAATGTGTCACACTCTGCCACAAAGTCTTGAAGACTGAGAGATGTAGAACTGGGGTGGATGTTAAGGCAATCTTCAAGGACAGGAATGATTGTGTCGCCTTCGGTGACCAACTAGAACTATTCTTTTGAGCAGGCACGTCAGAGGGGCAGTAATCACCTTATAGTTCTGAATGAACCTGCAATAGTATCCCGACAAGCATAGGAAGCCCCACAACACCTCTGCGAATTGTGCTCGTGGCCAATTCTCCATTGAAACCAGGTTACCACGACCAACTAAGACCCCTTGGCTATGGAAAATGTAGCCCAGATAGATCATATGCTCCTGGCGGATGGTATATTTAGAGCGCTTGAGGAATGATCAATGGAGATGGAGAGCCTCAAAGATCATATGGACATGATGGAAGTGCTCGACCTAAGTGGAACTATAAATTAGTATGTCGTTGAAGAAAACCAACATAAGTTTAAAAAGAAAGTGTTTGAGTACCTCATTAATCAGTGCATAAAAGGTCGATGGTTGCAGCTGGGGCCTCATCCCTACTCTTAGGATAGTGGCCTTGTCGATCCAGGGGTTGGTGTGGGAGGTGATGGCATGAGTCAATTTTTGCCAGCCCCATCGAACTGAAGGCGGAGATCGCAAATTCGTATCAAACTCATAGCCACAGTGAGATTGGAAAAACCCTCAAACTCAGCATCCGAGCGGAGGCGCTCATGTAACCTCGTAGTGAAGATGGAGACTTGCTACACGGGTAGGATGTTGGGCACATGCAAGTGAAGAGTTTGGAATTTCTCCAAGTAGTCATCAGTCATGCCTGTATGTTTGATGGAAATAAAACATACGCCCGTATGTTTGGAATTTCTCCAAGAATTCATCGATTACGCCTGTATGTTTGATGGAAATCAAGTTGTTCAAAGGATTTCAAAGTATTGGAGTCCCAAAACGCATGTGACAGTACTGCTTGAGGTCACCCTATGTCTTATGGGACTCCTCTATGTCCAAGAATAAAAGCATATTTGGGCTCTGATCAAGTGATAAGTAGATAACGAGAACACTCCATGGTCGACATCCTCTGAATTGGTAAAGAACTGTTCGCATTAGGTCAACCAGCCCAGTGGGTCGCTCTTGTGGTCATACGTTCGAAACTCCAACATGATGTAGCGTGTAAGGGCATTGTTCTTGTAACACCACGCATGTTGCGCTTATTTTTCTTGATATTGAAACAGAAGCTTCAATTCATCTGCACCACATACTTCATTTCATCCACCTAGGCCACTTGATTCTTTTATTCTATATGATCCTTCAACAACACAGCTTTCCCTGTCAAAAGGTTTATCATTGATCTACAATGACTCCAATTGTTCCATCCATGTCCCTCATCAAGAAATATGTGGTGCATATGAAGTGATGTTGATGTTTCAATACCAAGAAAAATAAGCTCAACATGTGTGGACGGAGGTAAAGGAATAAAATCTTAATGGAACATAACAAGATATGCTCCCCAGAAAAAGAAGATGACAAGATACATGAATGCAACTAGTAACAGAATCATAACATTTATATCTCTTTTGTTTGGAGCCATATTGAAGAAACACAAGAAGTAATAGATCTACAGGAAAATTTCTCACTTAATTGAAGGTAACTTAACAAAATATGTACAACCAAATATCCTGAGTAGACAGTTATCAAGGACATGACTATACAATCTCTAATGAAGGGACATTACAACAAGAATTGGGGTTGGAATCATGTTAATAAAAAACACACTAGTACGAGTAGCTTCTGCCCAAAAGAAACAAAAATGGAAGCCGTCAAGAGAAGAGATAAGATATCGTAAAGTTAAGGATACAACAATGATGAAGAAACAACATTATTCTGCTGATAAGCATGTGGATACGAAAAATGAGTGAGCACCCCATGAGAAACAAGAAAATCATGAACTTGATGAGATGTACACCCCATTGAATCAGAGTGAAGTTTTCAAATTTGTAGGAGAATTAAGTGTTAATCATCGCGCAAACTCAAAATACTTTAGAAATAGCTTTGATTTTGTAGGGAAATCCTCAAACTTGTATATACTTTATCAATAATGAAATACAAGTTATGAATACACATTTATAGGAGGGAGAAAGAGAGAAGAGAGTCCTATACATGATGTGGGACTAAAGAGGAGAAAAGAAGAAATACAAATAAATGGGCCTCTTTACATGGGTTTTTCCAACACTCCCCCGCAAGCTGAAGCGTACAAGTCGTATGCACCCAGCTTGGACAGAAACTGGTAAAATAGGGTACTTGGTAGAGCCTTTGAGAGGATATCAGCAACTTGTTCAGTACCAGGAACATGCTTCAATTCTATCTTCTTCATTTGGACTTTCTCCCAGATAAAGTGACAGTCCACTTCAATATGTTTCGTTCTTTCATGAAAGACTGGATTCTTTGCAATGTGTATAGCCGCTTGGCTATCGCATAACAGGATGGCAGGTGAGGGAAGTTTTACCCCTAGATCGGCAAGGAGACTTTCAAGCCAGGTAAGCTCAGAGACAACATATGTCATTGATCGGTATTCTGCTTCAGCTGAGGATCGAGCAACCACTGCTTGTTTCTTACTTCGCCAAGTAACGAGATGACCTCCAAAATAGGTACAAAACCACTAGTTAACCGGCGATCATCCAAGGAACCGGCATAACATGCATCAGAATACGCAACCAATGTTGGAGTAGAGGATGAGATTTTGTATACCAATCCTTGACCCAAAGCTGTTTTAAGGTATCTAAGGATGCGCTCAACAGCTTGAATGTGAGATGTTCGCGGAGCATGCATAAACCTGCTGACCACCCCAACAGGGAAGGATATATCCGGTCTTGTGACCGTTAGTATTCCGGATTTTGAAGAGGAAGATCTGTATCAAAAGAATGCGCGCACAGCTTATGATTTGCATCCGTTGGAGTAGTGGTAGCCTTGCATCCAGAGTAGCCAGCATCTTGAAGGAGATCCAAGCAGTACTTCCTTTGGGAGATGACAAGTCCATCCGGTCGTCTCGCGATCTCAAGACCGAGGAAATATTGAAGATGCCCCAGATCTTTTGTTTGAAAGACGGAGCTGAGGTGTTGTTTGACCGCTTGGATGCCCTTTGAATCGTCTCTAGTGAATAAGATGTCATCAACATAAACCAACAGAAGAAGAGTTCCTGTTTCCTGATGATGCGTGAACAGAGAGAAGTCAGCTGAACTTAAAGTAAAGCCGAATTGTCGGACGACCATACTAAACTTGTCAAACCATGCCCGAGGGGATTGTTTGAGACCATAGATGGACTTCTTAAGATGACAAACTCGGGACACCCCCTTGATCTCAAACCCGGGAGGTTGCTGCATGTAAACCGTTTCCTGGAGCTCGCCGTTGAGAAACGCATTTTTGATGTCCGTTGGTGTAAGGTCCATTGGTGATGCGCAGCCACGGAGAGGAGAACACGAACGGTGTTAAGCTTGCCCACTGGAGAAAATGTTTCCTCATAATCGAGACCTTGTTGTTGGGTGAAGCCATGAGACACCAGGCGGTCCTTCAGACGGTCAATCGTCTCATCAGGAGCATGTTTGATGACAAAGACTCATTTACACCCAACAGATGTCTGACCGGTAGATAGAGGTACCAAGTTCCAGGTCTGGTTAGCCCAGAGAGCTGTCATTTCTTCTTCCATGGCCGCCCGCCAGTCAGGATGTTGGAGAGCCTCCTGCACAGAGTTAGGTATAGAAATCGAGGATAATGAAGTGGCAAAAGTTTGAAGTTGTGGAGATAGGCGATGTAAGGATACATAATTCGTCATGGGATGAGTTGTAGATTCTGGTGCCGGATCAACAGGACGCTGAGCATCAGAGGTCGAAGCTGACTGCAATGGGGCAACGGAGGCAGGATGGCGGGGAGTGTAGACACGTATAAGAGGTAGATTGGAAATAGGGGAGCCTGGCAGGAATTCTTGGTGGTGGAGTGGTAGCGGGAATGACAGGACGTAGGACGGTTGGTGGTAGATGTGTAGGATTTGGAGCAGAGAAGAAAAGAAGATCCTCCCGAAAGGTAACATCAGTAGAGACTGTCACCATGTGGGTAGCCGGAGAGTAGCATACGTAGCCTTTCTGAGTCCGGGAGTAGCCAGCAAAGATGTGTTTGGCTGTCCGGGGATCCAATTTGTCCAAGGATGGACCAAGAGTGTGAACGTAGTAAGTGCACCCAAAGATGCGGGGTGTGAGAGAAATGTCGCAGTAGACGGGAACATGAGGCTGAACGGAGTGGCATTGTGGAGTTTGGGGGAAGGAAGACGATTAATCAGATAGCAAACCGTCGAAAGGGCAAAGTTCCAATAAGCTTTGGGAACCTGCATTTGAAGCATGATGGAGCGGGCCACATCGAGAAGATGTTGATTCTTACGTATAGGCACGTGAAGTTTGGTGAATGACCCCAAATTTAGAGCAAAGACTCGCAAATTCGTGGCTAGTGTATTCACGAGCATTATCAGTGCGAATAGATTTGATGTTCGTGGAGAATTGCGTGCGAGTCTTAAGGAGGAAAGTCTGAAAGACACGGGGAAGCTCGAAGCGATCACGAAGTAAGTAGAGTCACGTCATTTGCGAATAATCATCAATAAAAGTTAAAAAATAGCGATAAACAGAAATGCTAATGACTTTGTACGGACCCCAAATATCGGAGTGTACTAAAATAAAAAGAGCAGTGCTCCGAGGACAATGAGACGAAAAGGATGAACGAGACTGCTTGTCAAACACACATGATTCACACTGAAAAGGAGGTAGAGATACATCTGGTAGAGCCTTCTGGAGGACTGGTAAAGGGGCATGCCCAAGACGCTGATGTCAGTCGATGGAGGAGACAGAATAGAGGATAGTCGGAGAGTCATCAAGGAGGTAAAGCCCGTTCTGCAGTCGCCCCTTACTAATGATAGTTTGTGTCTGTCGATCTTGTATCAGAAAAGAAGAAGAGGTAAATGTTACAGAGCAATTTAAATCATTAGTAAGACGACCAACAGAAAGCAAATTAAACAGGAAGCCCGAAACATGAAGAGCCGAGCATAGAGAGAGAGAGAAATGAGAGGGATACCAGCAGAATCGAAGACTGGAACAGTGTCCCCATTGGCCACTGTGATACACTTAGAATGAGGAGAATCCAGGTATTGATGTGGTCGCAGGGAGGTGATGTGATGAGTGGCACCTGAGTCCACTAACTAGTGCGAACTAGTGAAGAGACAAGCGATATCTTCTTTGGGAGATGGAGGCAGCAGAGGCAACGGAGGCAGATGGGCGACTGAGCAGACCGTGGAGGTATTGGAGTTGAAGGCGGACCTCTTCAAGGTCAATACGAGCGGAGGAGGAGTCGGTAGCAGCAACAGTGGTCTGTGGACGAGGAGGAAGCCCATGTTTGTGATAGCATGTGGCCTCAATGTGGTCGTCCTAACCGCAGAAGGAACACTTTGGTCGAGACCGGCCTCCCCGACTTCGGCCCCGAGATCCGGAACGCCCTCCGCGAGAAGGAGGAGGGGAAGGCAGTAGGGGTGCAGAAGTCTGCTGAAGGAGAGCCGGTGACGGAGGAACAGAACTATCACGAGGTGGTAAGACCTTGAGCAACATGGAACACACATCTGATAGTGATGGGGTAGCAGCAGAGGAGAGGATCTGAGCCTGAACGCTCTGAAGATGAGGTGGTACACGAGCCATCATCCAGCGTAGGAGGTTGATGTTGGATCCATGCTTCAACCGGAGTCTTGGCCCGAGCAACAAAGGAGATGAGGTCGGTGGCCTCGCAAAAATCAAGTGTCTAAAGATCAGTGATGATGTCATATAGGTGCTGGAGACTATATTTACCGGAATATAGAGACTGGAGCTCATCCCACATTGTTTTGGCCGTTTCGTGATACATGGTCATGCGGTATGGTTCGGTATCAAGGGAGTTGAAGAGTCATGTCTGAACCCGACCATCGTTGCGCAACCAATCGTCAGGAGGAGCAGCAGGAGCCGCTTGGGTCAAGTGATGTAGAAAGCCTTTGGACTGAAGTATGCGGCGAACAGAGTGTACCCACTCCATAAAGTTCGTCTTCCCGGCTAACGAAATAGTAGTAATCCGCAACTCATCACGGAGTTCAGGGGCAGAGGTCGGGCAGTCTGCAGAGGAGGAAGTCATCTGTCCGGTAGAAACAGGAGAGGACCCCATGGCAAGGCGAGCAGGAGGCTAGGCCGGCGGACAGAAAACCAGCGAACTGAGGGGAGACCGCGCGGGCAGACAAGCGGTCTGCACACGGTAACCCGAGCGAGAAGACCGCACGGTCTTGGTGACAACACACCAGCGGCAAGGCAACAAAGCCGACGCGACCAGAATGCGGAGCGGTTTGCTGGGAGAAGCCGCCGCGACTAGAGAAGAGAAGTCGCACGGTCGCGGTGATAACACACCAGCGGCAAGGAGGATGTCGCGACCAATATGCGGAGCCCGCAACAGAGAGAAGAAGTCGCCTTCGAGGAGACAAGTCGCAGCGACTAAGCAGAGAACAAGCCGGTCGAGAAGGCCGCACGATCACGGTGAGCACACCAGCGGCAAGGGAAGATGTCGCGACCTAGATGCAGAGCTCGTCGGGATGAGGGAAGCCGCAGCGACTAAGAGAACAAATCGCGGCGACTAAGACAAGTCGCGGCGAGCAGGGAGCAGAGCAGCGAGAAGGCAAGAACTCGGCGGGTAGACAAGGAGACCGCAGCGAGTAGCGACTAAGAGAAGTCGCGGCGAGAAAGGTGGAGAGCAGCGAGAAGGGAAGATCTCGGCGGGTAGACAGGGATACCGCACCGAGTAGAGGGGAAGCGGGTAGTCGGGATGAAGCCGCGCGGGCAGAGGGAAACACGGGAGCGAAGGCCCCACCTGATAGAAAGGTTATAAAAGGGAGGAGAAAGAGAAGAAGTGGTGGAAGCCACGAGAGAGATAAAGAGATACCAGAGGAAGCGGTTAGAACGACCTTAACCGCGCGGGAAGCCGCGGTTACAGAAATTCTAACCAGGAAGCAGTTAGAAAGGGAGCATGCCGCAAAGACACTGCGGCTAAGCAGAGAACAAGCCGCTCGGTAATCAGGAGGAGCAGGCGGTTAGAAAAGAACAGGCCGGACCGTATCCCTCTGATACCATGTAGAGAAATCCTCAAATTTGTATATATTTTCTCAATAATGAAATACAAGGTATGAATACACATTTATAGGAGGGAGAAAGAGAGAAGAGAGTCATATACATGATGTGGGACTAAAGAGGAGAAAAGAAGAAATACAAATAAATGAGCCTCTTTACATGAGCTTTTCCAACAGATTTCATGAAAATCAATTAATCCTAGGTAAAATGAGAAAATTGTCAATAAAATTACATAATATTAGCTTCCTGCTTCGGAAAAGTGGTAAGAAGGTTTCAAACATTAGTTTGAACAAAATTAAAAAGAGGAACAGAAATAGGCTTACTAATAGGAAAAGAATTTGTTGAAGAAATATGTAAAAGAGCCCAATGTTAAGGCCCATGTTTAGGCTCATCTCATGTTTTAGTCCCACATTATAGAATAGGATTTCCTATTACCTTTCCTCTCCTATTTAAGTGTACAAAATCTTGTATTTGTATGATATAAAAGGATCAATAAAGTTTTTCTTGTTATTTCCAATTATTCTAGCATTTTTCTACATGGTATCAGAGCACTCGGTCCTATACCTATTTTTTTACATCTCTTTGCAGTTAGACATTCTCTAACTGCAGCTCTCTTGGCTTCATGCGAACTCCCTATTTTTGTTCGCTGCTCTCCAGCTGACTCCTTTTTTCTATCCACTACCCTCCTGTGGTTCCACCTCAACCCTTCTCCCCTGCTTCTGGCTTTTATAGCTCCCCCCTGACTCGTGGGACCCACCCTTGCCGCACGCTTTGCTCGATGCGGTCTCTTCTTCTCGATGTGGTCTCCCGCCCTTGTCGCACACGCTTTGCTTGTCGCGGTTTCCGCAGTTCGCCGCTGTCTTAGTTTCTTCCCGCAGTTCTGAGCTCGCCAGTTCGGCAGTTCCCCTCGTCTCTTAGCCGCCACCTGCTGGTACTTAAAAACAAGCTTCGGGTCCTTACTCCAGGCCTCAAGCTCACCTCTTTTTTTCTCTCATCAAGCCACCTCTTCAGGCCGCCAGCTCTCTGCTCCAGTTCTCTACTCTGATCGCAACTACAGGCTGCCAGCTCTGCACCAGTTCCATTCTCCAGGCCGCCGCCTCGTTCTCTTCTCACTCGCGGCTAGGTTTGCAGCTCCAGGCTCCCCTGGCCGCTAATTCTCCTCGCAACCTCCTTATGTTTTCTTGTTGTGCTTGTGCGATCTGCTTCACCTCGCGGCCTCGCGCGGTCTGCTTCAACTTGCGGCCTCATTGTTCCCCATTGCCCGCAGCTGCAACAACACCCTTGCTGCCAGTCCGTCGGGTTCTTCTTGCCAGCCATCCAGATCCTCGCCGCTCGGTCTTCCCGCCAGCCCGCAGGGGTGTTACCAGCACTTCCGCTCTTTGTCACAGGGTTCTTGCAGCTTCTCATGTCTTATCGCCTCTGGTTTTTTTAATCTTTGGTGTGTTGTGATTTATTTTAAGTTAGCTTTCAAGATTACATAACCAGTACACAAGCAATTTATACTGGTTCCCCAAATGGGTCTAACGATGAACCCAACACCCTCAACAACTTGGGCATCTCTGCGGGGCCCAAAATCTTGAAGACATCCTCCATTGTACCCTCATTCATCGTCATTGATCTTATTCTTAACTAATCACCTCCTTGTCATCGTTTCAAGCAACTCATCTTCCTTTCCTAGATTTGATCATCCCTCTACATCATCGGATTCAGGTCTTCAGCATCGTCGACGATCAGATCGGATCTCGCGGGACATGCCGCAGGCGTGCACGACACGATAATAATGCACCCCCGATCTAGGGCAGCAGGCGTTGTGTGCGGCTGCTGCGTATTTCCGTTGCTGCCTCCCTGGCCACAGCTGTTGTTACAACTGTTGCTGGTGCTGCTGCTTAGAGCGTCGGCGAGAGCAGGTCGAGACGTCGGAGAGAGCAAGTCGAGCCGTCGGCGAGATCAGGTCGAGACGTCGGCAAGAGCAGGTCGAGACGTGGAAGAGAGCAGGTCGAGACGTCGGAGAGAGCAGGTCGAGACGTCGGCTAGAGCAGGTCGAGATGCCGGTGACAGCGGCTAGAGGCAACGTCGGCAGCCGTAGGACGGCGGCGGCGGGTAGAGCGTAGGGAACGCGAGTTAGGATTTTTTTTTGGAGAGCCTCTGATACCATGTAGAGTAATTAGAGGGTAAAGAATTTATTTCTATTAATGTTCACTATGGTTATATATAGCCTACAAGATATACTCTTTACATAAAACACCCTCTACTTCTACTATTTTTTGAATAACAACAATTAACAAAAGAATGATATCCAAAAGAGGGACACAATAGACATCAGGGGTGGTGCACTAGGCTAAGGAAGATAGTGATTAGCAAACGAGAAAAGAGTTCCATCAACAGTGTGAATGGGCGCAAAAGATCGAAAATGAGTACGGATACTAAAATAAGAAACATCACTAGTCATGTGACAGGAAGTCCCGTAGTCGAGAATACACGAAATACTTGTGGAGGCGCCAATCGTAGAACTTACAAAGGAAGCAAACAGCTGACCAAACATCAATAGCACGCTCGTGAACTTCTGAATTTAAAGAGAAGTATTTGTTGTCAACTGACACATCTTGCAAGAATTGTGGATACATGTAAGATTTACCAAATATAGCTTCCCAGGCTCTGCACTAAGGGCATGACACTCCTGAGTGGCATAAAAGACAATGATTTTTGTGCTATGGGCATCATTCCTGAACAAGTTGAAACTGTCTAGGGTCAAAACTAATAGGCCTAAGCTGACCTGAATAATAAGAGAGAGTCGAAGATGAGGGACCCAAGGTACCAATTGGTGATACAATGTAGAGCAGTTGTCTAATACAGAGAGTTGTCATGAAAATGAGAGAAGGAATTAAGGATGAGCAGAGCAATTTATGTGGTTGATAGTGTGAGAAAGAGCAACTACGGAACAGCTCTGGTGTCGGCAGGAGGGAGAATAGGAGTTGTGGGTGTAGGCAGGAGAGAGCATGACTGTTGCAGGTCAACATGAACAAGCAAATTAAGCTTGACTATTGCAGATCAACATGAACAAGCAAATTAAGCTTGACTATTGCAGATCGACGGCAGAAAAAAAAATTGAAAGATTAATTGTTTTGCGAAAGTAGAAGATGACCAACGGATTCATTTGCCTACAGAAGATGATCGACAAATCGATCGACGGTCATTTCCAGAGAGCGACGAGCAAAAAATGATTGTTGCAAAGATCAACTGGGAAGAACAACTAACTATGAAATAGATGGAGTTGTTATGTCACTCTCTCTGATACACCATATTAGAAATGAAGAGGGAT
Organism: Platanthera guangdongensis; assembly: GCA_039583875.1. NCBI lineage: Eukaryota > Viridiplantae > Streptophyta > Magnoliopsida > Asparagales > Orchidaceae > Platanthera > Platanthera guangdongensis. Next base: position 6,087,807 of record CM077153.1, on the reverse strand, counting down.
AAAGTTTGAGTGTATATTATTCACCCCCAAGAGAAGGTATATAATGGCAAAGCTACACTGGTACTTCATAGTAAGGATGTGTTTCAATGTTCTTTTTCCTCCAAAATTTTTATGTGTTTGAATATGATTCTCTTGCTCCAAAATTTAAGCATCAGTTTGTGTGAAATTTAAAAAGTCTTCAAATCTATCCATGTGGTTTGAAATTATCTATTGTACATGTAATTTACAAGACGAGACATTGTCCATATTACATTTGAAACAGCTGAAATCAGATTTTAATTGAATGCTGGTACTCAATTTAAACAAATAGCGTGCCTTGGAGCAAATGATAAAACATTTTGATTTCACATAACTACCTTGTCAAATAGAAATTATTAGAACAATAACTGTAAGGCCAGCAGAAAAAAAATTATAGAGCCAAATTGTTTCTACAATGAGTATAATTTATGTGCCTGAACACATTTTTATGTCATATAGAATCCAAGCTCACAATGCGCGTCAGGGATCTTGTGTGATAGTAAAGTACCATTAAAACTTAAGGACAAGTTCTACCGTACTACGGTTAGACTAGCGATGCTCTATGATTCTGAGTCTTGGGCAGTGAATTGTGTACATGAGCAAAAAATGGGAGTTGCGGAGATGAGAATGCTTAGGTGGATGTGTCGACACACGAGACTAGATAGAATTAGAAATGAATGTATTAGGGATAAGACAGGAGTAGCACCAATTGCAAAGAAGATGCGAGAAGCTCGACTAAGATGGTTTGTGACGGCGCGCCGCGACCGACGCGCGTATATTCACGCAAGAGGCGGTGATCCGCCGCTCGGACAGGCAATCGGACCCCATGGTCACGTCTGGATGATCGTTTATAGTCATTTTTGTATTTTATGTTTTTTATTCCGAGGTGTATTTAACCTCTGATCAGCCCAAACAATCATAGTCATCCAATCGGGGTAGTTTTATTTGAGTTGTGCTATGCAGGCAGCGGTTCACATAATAGGCGGCGGTTCTTATTTAGGGCTATTTATACCTGGCGGTTTGGGGAGGAGTTATCGAGAGTTTTGGGAAAACCCTGAAGCCGTCGGTCTTGGATTGGTGCGACGCCGCTCCCCTCTTCTCCTTCCGGTGCGACGCTGACAAGCCTCTCATCCACCTTACCCCCCCCCCCCCCCCCCCCGGCGGTAAGCCCTCCGCCACTTGCTGCCTCATCCACAAGCCGCGCCACATCCCTTCTCTGTTTCCCGACACCTCCCCTTTCTTCCCCACCCCGCAGCGGTGCAACTTCGTTGCCAACTTCCCTAGCCGCTACAGCACCCCACTACCCCGGCCAATCTCCTCCCAGCTGATCTTCCACTGCCCGTAAGCACCTCCTCCCCCTGTCTCGCCCAGTTTCCTGCAACCTCGCCGCCGTCCCTTTTCATCCCATCCTAGCCGCCATCCCACGGAGTCGTTGCCCCTCTTCCCTCTCCCCTATCAGCCACCCACAGCCGACCATCTCCTCCCCTACAGCCGCCTTCCACTGTTAACCCGAACCACTACCTGCCCCACTCTACTCCCAACACCATTCACTTGCCGCCCACAACCGTCATCGTCGCCTCCTGCACGGGCAAATTGTGGTATAAAGTCGTTCCTTTATTGTTGTTTATTTTGGTAAAACTTATGTTGTGTTGGATTTTCACCTTATTATTCTATTAGTTCGTTTGACGTAAAATTTGGGGGACTTATTCTGTTTGTACTTGAAATAATTATGTCACAGTCAAATTAAAATTAATACTCGTTCTCCTTACATTAATTATTTGCAATCGCACGTGCCTCTGTTGTTTTATTATGATAATTAATTACATGTTGCAATCTTAAGTAGAGCACTCTTGCACTAGCATTCCACGTCATCGCATATAGGTGTGCATTTAGAGAGCCCACCTCATGTCAGCCCTGCCACTGCATCAGTTTGGACACATGCAAAGGAGACCATTAGAGGCACATGTTAGGCATTGTGAGAGTCTAGTCACTAGGCATGTTAAACGAGGGAGGTGTAGACCAATAAAGACTTGGAATGAAACTATAAGGAAAGATATGATGTACTTAGGCATTAGTGAGATTATGACACAAGATATGTCACAATGGCGACAAAGGATCCATATAGCCGACCCTATTATAGTGGGATAAAGGCTTGAGTGTTGTTGTTGTTGTATAGATTCCAAGCTTGCACAGCCTGATAAAGGGTTGTGAAGGGGATACTTCGATCGCAATCCATCACACATCGGGGCCGCAAGCGTTTATTGTCGCAGGAGACATCGATTGGATCGTCGTTTAGATGATCTGAGTTCGTGGTTGCATCCAGAATGTGTTGCATCGACATTGACACGCAACACGACACACGACTCGTCAATCCTCAAAAAATACACGATGGGACACGTATATTAAATATTTATTTTTTATAATTATGAAAATTCTAAAACATTTAACAAAAAATTAACAATTAACCACTATTCAAATAAACTGCGTCATGTTTAAATATTACTCACCAAATATTCAAATGTACAACTTAATCAAAAGGTCAAAAAATGATAAAACATTAACACATTATCATTATATATCATCAGTAAAAATAATGAATTCTCAAGCAAACCTTTTACCATATTTTAATCTTTCTTTTTCTAGAGAAAATATTCACTCAACTAGTAGATCAACATTCACTACTTGAAATGCTAGAAGGGGACAAAGACACTTTTTTAGAAACAGGACTCGATATTCTAGCATTCACCTCTTCTTCTAACTTTTTTCATCTCAAATAGATCACTAGTTGAGACTTTTACACACTTTTCAATTCTTTTTTCATCAATCATTAACAAATGTGCTCTCACTCTTGTATATGAACTTATAAAACATTTTTCACAAAAATTGCACTTCCAAGACAAATTGTTGGCTTAAGGAAACGCGTGTTTGATTGAGCGAGACACGCGAGTCCCGCATGAGCCAGTGTGTCGGATTTCCAACACGCGTGTCGGAGAGTGTCGTAGAGTCAGACGTGTGTCGGAGAGTCGGACACTGACACGCTGAGCATTTTGAAGTGTCGGTGCTTCATAGCATCCAGAGCACTGTTTAAATGAGATGGGACAACTATTGTGTACGATCAATCATAGCAGTCCACAATGGTTGTCCGAAATAAGATTAGTATAAAAAAATGAGGGTGGATGGTTTAAGTTCATTACAGATTTTGGAGACACTCATTCCTAGAATCTTATGATCTTTAGTGATGTTAACTCTGTGAAACTCTAAGGTGACACTCCTTAGGTTTGTATCCTCATTCCTCTACCTCCCTAGTCCCTAGTACACACAACCTCCTCTACCTTCATCCCAAGCCCAGTCGATCCCCTGACATCCACTCAAGAACCTACCATCAGCCATTGGATTCATCCAAACCATACCCTACCCATCTGCATACAATTGTTGCACAAACAATACATCTTAGGACGTATTGTTCAACTTTTTGTCAAAGTTGATTGTCTTTTATATTTACAAGCAGTTGTACGCAGGGCTTTGCTCGTGCGTAGATACTTTAGAAGCGCAAAAGCTCTACTCGTGCTAGATACTTTAGAAGCGCAAAAGCTCTACTCGTGCTAGACTACTATGGAGGCACGTGGATTTTACCTATGAGCAGGTGGTATGGGATCACACTGGTGAAGCCCGCGTGTGCCCTCAGTGTGTGCCCCCGGGCTCCTCCTGTGCGACTATTATAGGAACGAAGCAAGGAAGTAAGAAAATACCCTTTTAAACACCTGATAAGCCAAGGGGGTCTGACCTCCTCTTCCCTCCCCCACCCACTCTCCCCTTCTCTCTCCCTCTTCCTACAGAAGTCCCCATCTCTCGGGTCCCCCGTCTCTCTCATCCTCTCTCTCTCCCTGCCCCCCTCGCTCTCCCACCTTTCTCCCTCTCCCTCTTCCCAGTCTCTCTCTCTTTATTTCCCCACTCACTATGCACCTGGGGCTCAAAGGTAGTAGTTGTAGGAGGTCTATCAAAAACATTTTTGCCTCTCTCTCTCTTCCCTATATTTTCCCTCTCTCTCTTTCCCTCGGTGGCACTCAAATGGGACACAAGTTGCCCATGTGGCCCCCTTTGCATTGTAGGACGCTAAGGTAAGGCTACATGGCTCCCTCAATGAGTTTGCTTATATAGTAGTTTAGATTCCCGTCTATCGTCTTTGCAGTTTGACTTAGATTTATGATTTTATCATCCTTACAATATTGAAGGGATCTTGTCCTACTCTTAGATGTTGATTTATTCTCATCTGTCTTGTAATTTGTCGCCTGGCATGCATGAAACTTGATATAATGATCCATTTTCTAGCACATTCCTTTTATCATTTAAACATTATTTTTTGCATCTATACATTTTATCTTGTAACTACTATATGCACATTACTAACCTGAAAAAATGAGCTCCAATAATACGATCTTGAGACTTTGTCTTTTCACCAATAATATTCAAATCAATGGTAGATGTGTTAGTTGCCAGAATACAATGTCGCGGGCAAATCTTCTCAATTTCATTGAATATGGACTGCTTGAGAGGAACCTTCTCAATAACAGCCTAAAAATATCAAAGCTGTCAGCAAAACCTTAATGAACAAACTAAACTCAAAAAAAGCTCGGAAAAATCTCCAAAGAAAGAAACTAAAGAGTAGGGAAGCTAAAGCATCGTGGATAAAATAAGCATAAATAAGTCAAGAGAATTTGATTCTCTTTTTTTCTCAAATCTACAATTCAAATTTCTCTGTGACAGAGAGTTTGCACAAGACAATTAACTTTTTTAATAGTTCATATAATGATGGGATGTTTCTCTTCATATTTTAAAAATTCTTAGTTGCAAAACAAGGTAAATTTGTTTACCTCTATGACCATATCCACCTCCTTGAAATCTGAGTAATCTAGAGTGCCCTTGAGATGTGACAGGACCTTGTTCTTTTTATCCAAAGTTAATGACCCTTTCTTCACCAGTCCTTCAAGGTTTCCTGGGGAAAAAAATCACCATGTTGCAAAAAGTATGTAAAGAAAAATACACTGAATGTAGCAACAATCACTTATCAAGGATACTGATTATATCATCATTGCCATTATTATCCTTAGCCTAATTATTTGAAGTAGGCTTTCCGAATCCATCATTACATAGTTGTTCTTGGCTGTTACATGAGGCTATATAATGCAAGTGTTTTTCGCTAACTTATATAATGAAACTTGGTTCTACAACTAATTTCCTTCCAAATCTTTCAAGAAAATTGACTAATGAAGGAGGAATGAAAAATATCTTAATGCACGAGTACATATCAGAAGAAATTAAAAATAATAATTCAAAGAAATTTGCGCAAAGAATGTAAATATCCTTATAAGAAGAACATTGAATCATGAAAATAATTAGTGTAACCCATGAACCAAAAAACAGGCAAAACAAAATTAAGTTGCATATTGATACCTGTAACTGAATTTATTCCACGCTGAAGTAAAGCGGAATCAATTTCTTTGAGGACAACATGAACGCCATTTAGAATAAGAGTGGTAGCTATACCAGAGCCCATCAAACCACCACCGATAACTGCTACTTTTCTTATATTTGTTGGTTTGAGCCCAACGTCGGTAACATTAGCTACCTGACCAAAATAACACATAAAATGAGAAGGAAAAGAAGTCAGTGAACCATCCATTCAAGTATGACAACAAAGTGATCAATGATAAATTTGCATAGAATAGAAACTTTAATGGTAGCCTGGTCAGGAAATTGTAGTGATGTATTAATTGCATGGGATACCTGGAAGAACATGGGGTAGAGTCATTGAAATAAGTAATTAAAAACTTGTAACATATCATTACATAAACAGTTAGAACAAAGTTTGATTAGTATTTTTAATAAAACATTTACTCCAAGGTGACAAAGTAGCTAAAGCTTTGTGATTAAAAATAAATAATGTTGATTGACCACTATGGTAGAGAAACACAAGAAGGATGTATCCAAGGAGAAGGTTTTAGACCTCGCGGGTTTGAGACCACGGGGGATCTCTTGTATGTTATCTGAAGAACTCACTTTATGGTCTAAAACAGTCTCCTCGGGCATGGTTTGATAAGTTCAGTAAGACTGTTAGTGTTGTTGGGTTCACTCGGAGTTCAGTCGACCTCTCATTCACTCATCAACGTCCAACAGGCACAATGATTCTCTTGGTGTATGTTGATGATATTTTGATTACGGAAACGATCTCACAGGAATACACATGATCAAACAACATCTGGCGATTGTATTTCAAACAAAGGACCTAGGAAAATTTCGATATTTCCTGGGACTCGAGGTGGCTCGGCGACCTGATGGTCATGTTTTTTATCAAAGAAAGTACTGCCTTGACTTGGTTCATGATGCGGGCTACGCTAGATGCAAGTCTGCCGACACTCTCATAGATATCAATCACAAGTTCTGTGCTCATGCCTCTGACTCTGATCTTCTCCTTCCGAACCTGGAGTATTATCATCGTCTTGTGGGAAAACTGATATATCTCACTGTTACAAAACCAAACATATCATTTGTTGTTGGAGTTGTCAGTTGATTCATGCATAAGCCACGAATCTCACATCTGCAGGCAGTTGAGCGTGTTCTTCGATACTTGAAGACTGCTCCCGGACAAGAACTTGTATACAAGCCCTTTTTGTCTCCCTTATCTCTGATTGCATATTCTGACGTTGATTATGTTGGTTCATTGGATGATCGTCATTCCACAAGTGGATACTGCACTTATTTTGGAGAACATCTCATTACCTAGCGCAGCAAGAAACAGTCTGTAGTTGTTCGTTCATCTGCTGAAGCATAGTATCGTTCAATGGTAGTTGTTGTATCGGAGCTTACATGGCATGAAGATCTCCTACGTGATTTAGGAGTCAAGTTTTTCCTCACCGGGCATGATGTTTTGCGACAGTCAAGTTGTCATACACATTGCCAAAAATCATGTTTTCCATGAACGGACTAAATGCATTGAAGTTGATTGTCATTTCATTTTGGAGAAGATTCAGACGTTCAGTTGAAGAAGATAGAATTACAACATGTTCATGTTGGTGGGCAAGTTGCTGATATTCTCACCAAGGCCTTACCTTACCCACTATACTACTAGTTTTTGTCCAAGCTTGGTGCTTACAATTTGTATGCTCCAACTTGCGGGGGAGTGTTGAAGAAATACATGTAAAAAGGTTGATTATTATAGCCCAAACAGGAGCCCATTTGTAATCTAGTTTTAGTCTCAGATCTTAGATTGGGAGTGTATTCCTTCCTTCTCTTCATATATAAATGTACAAATACATGTATGGAGACATCTTGGAAATTAATAAAATTTTAAATTTATTTCTCAATATTTTTGTGTTTCTCTACAGATATAATAGTGCGTAGATAGGTGATTTGCTCGACCAATGTGTGTATAGAAGTATGTTACATCCGCGACCACTTCCACCGCCTATTTGTCCATGACATCCATGTACCCTACACTTACCCTGATGAACAATGTAAAAAGCAGAGTAGGGAAAACTCAATGAAGTGAAAGAACCGTGATAATGGAAAATATGTTAGGCATCAGGAAATCTGCCATCAGTTAAGATAGAACCCATGGAGAGATAAATGCACACTTGAGATGAAATTGAACAAAGAAAATCCTCGTGTTATTTCTGTTGTATAGTAGATCAATGGTGACTAGACGGTATTGAAGCAACTCAAACCATTTACCACAAGAAATGTCATTAGTACTCTAAGATCTGTATGTCATTTTAATATATAGAGAAGAGCTCAAAATATCAGCATGCACCCAAAGAATGCTAATTTCCAGAAAATACACAGACATAAGGAAGCCCTTACAATAGATGAGTCAAGATTATCGAAAAGTCAATTGAGGGCAACATAGTCAGAGGCTTTCCTTCAGGAGAATGACATTATCAACGGTTGTCATAGGACAAGCACCAAGGTCCTAAAGTTTTTTGTAGGAGTCGACAAGAAAATGAAATGCCGTCAGTAGTTGAAAGATTAAAATTGATGGTGGTACCAAGAGTGTGTAACATCCAAAACTTACGTCGCGTATAATTTTAATTTCAGGGCCCGATGACGAGCAAAATTAAACGAGCCGACAATTTATGGAGGTATAAATCCTTCGTTATTAATTCGTTTTTACGTGTGAGTTAACTTCGCAAAATATCAATAATTATGGTCTTAGGACAATTAGTAGTATTGTTAATAAAAAAAAGAGAAATAACATTAAAACCCCCCCTTCCGGTTCAACCCACCCCACGGTTTCAATAACCGCTCGATACATAAATTCACGATAAATATTTCCTTCTCGTGACTTCACTCCCAAAACCGCAGACTTTCGCTATGTTCTTCTTCACCAACACCCTAAACCATGGGCTTCATCGAAGCCCTAATCGACCAGCGCCGGCCCCTTCTCCTCCTTCAGATCCCGGTGGCCTACCTTTCTCTTCAGAGTTGTTGTCGACGCCTCCTGTTGCAGGAAAATACCGACGGCACTTCTCTGTCGCGATCCATCCGACAGCCAACTCATTCCCGTTCCGCCAGTGGGGTCAGGTAAGCCCAGATTCCCTTTTTAAGGCTTCTTGGGGTGTCAATTTATTTCCCCCTTGGTAAAAAGTCCAGAACCTAAGAATTTTGTGGTGACTTTTCAGGAAGATGGTTGTCGATCTAATTCCCTCTTTCCATTTTCATTCCAATCAAGGTCATTTCAACTCAGGTAGGAAGCAGTCGGCTTGATTTTGGTTTTTGAAACCCCCCTCCCTCTTCTCCTCCATGGTTTTACCTAAGCACATCGATTGTCGGCCTTGCAGCGAGTACTTTCCTCCTGTGATCCAAAGTCATTTTGATGACCTTGAAGCCATCCAGCCAATTAGGGTTTTGCCTTTTTGGATCTGAACTTTTCTCCGCTCATAGTAGTTGCAAGGTATAATTATTCTTTCTTTCACTGGAGATGTCTTCATGTTGGCCATCGGAACCCTAGCAAATCGATAATAAATTAATTAGGGTTTTATGTCACATTGCAGTTTTTGGGTACGGGTTATTATAGGTCGGAGAAGGTTGAGTTGTCAGAATAATCTAGAAGAACCATGCCACCGCACCGCATCTACGAGCGTTGAAATACCGGGATAAGAAATTTGACTCTTTTTAGTTAAACATATCAGATTATTTTTTAAGTCATGTTTAAACTATGTCAGTATACGCACTTGAAAGTTACAAGATTCTATAGTCAGAACCAAGTTGATGCATACCAAAATCCGTAATTAATTTTAAAAATGAAGATTTTGTGCGCAAATTAAAATTGACAGTGAAAATACAGCTTTGTGAGCTTTGACTCGCAATAGCTACTCAAAGTTTTAGTAACCCTGCACAAGCGACTAACATTTGCGCACATGCTTCAATATAACTAACTTATCCACAAGCTTCTCAATTAAAAGGGATAGCGACAAAAGTGAAAACAAATTGATGACAAACAGGAGCAAGATTAATTTAGGGCGAACGAGCTCTGAAATCTTTAAACTTTCGCAGACATTCATGAAATTAGACTAAAAGTATTGGAGGTGCAAAAAGAGGGGGTTATACCAACTTCTTGTGAAGAAGAAGATTCCCCACAGAGTAAGGAGCCGAGTAAAGGCCGAGGGCCTCTGGAATCGGCCAGAAAAATGGCTGGATCTGACAGGGTGGTCCCGAATAGGAATGGCCGCAGCAGTATAGTGAAGGGAGGCCTCGATTCCGGACGGGAAGGGTGTTTTCCGGCGGTCTGGAGGTGCTCGAACCAAGACAAAGACAGATAAAGCTCGGGGGTTCGACGATGGCGGGCAGACTTCCGTCGGTAGCTGACGAAGGAAGGAGGAGGGCCGCCCATGTTCTGATCGCAGGGCCCAACAATGGCCGGAGGAGTCGACGGGAGCTGGCGATTTGGGACGGGAAGACGGAGGAAGGGGCGGACCTGGACTCGCCGACGGGACTGGCGAAGGGCCCAGAACTGGTTGCCGGGAACTTCTGTGGTGTCAGGTGGCGGCAACGGAGCAAGGCGGGCCGGCAACGTGCGACAGGAGGAAATGGAGGAGCTACAGTGGGTAATTTCGGGAAATAGGAGTGTTATCTACGTTTCCCGATTCTGACTCCACCTGCCTTTGGCGCGTAGGAGAGGTTGGCTTAAATAAGGTTGGGGTATTTTCAATAGTTTATGGCTTTGGAAGAGGTAGGAAGCGGTTTCAAAGATACGCAGCAGTTTCAATGGTTATTTTAAAGGTATTAATTGGTGGAGTATAAAGAGTTATAGGATGTAATTTTAAAGGCATTAAATGGTTATTTCAAAGATGGCTGCAGTTTCAAACACTGTTCAAAGCAAAGTTGGCTGACAGTTATGGCTCTCTTTAATAATATTAAAGAGAAAAGTTTTTCAATTTGGTGGGCCGGTTGAGAAAGAATGTGAATGCCAAGAAATTTAATAACTTTATTTCTCGCTTGCCCAAATTAATCATAGTCCTAATTTGACGGATCAATTTATTTAAGATCCTATTGGCTGATACAACCAATAAGTCACGATAGATTCCAAACACAACAATACATAGAAAATAAAGGACAACTAGCGTAATGACATTGTGCTACAAATTATTTAATAAAGATAAACAATGATGCAATTCAGGATGCATCACAAGTTAAAGGGGTAGGTGCACTTAGGCTAAATTATCAGATTTAGTTGCATGAAAATCCTTAATCTAGTGTACCAAACTAGAATGCCAATCTGTGATTGTCTCACTGAACACTAGTCTAGATTAATTCAGAAATTGGCGAGAGAGATTCACACTCATATTTTTGGTGGAGGCACACCACTGTGTTCATAGGGCCAGCAGGCCACCACTCAAGTTACAAAGTTAGGGTCAATGACCCTTGTTTACAGATATGAGTCTGTCTTCCTCTTAAGGGCATTCAGTTCACGGCACCATCAGGTATCCCACTCAAACTACGATTTTCAGTTTATGCACGGTCGTCGTTAAAGACAAGATTCAACAAGTTAATGATGAAAGCTGCTGAAACTTACAACAATCGCGCTCATAAAACTTCAGAAATCAACAACTTATTCAAATAAGAAAAGTGGGTCAGAACACATAGTAGATCGGTATTAAGTCCAGATCATGAACTCAAGTGACAAGATTAATAGTAAACTATTTTAAATATTTTTATACAAGTAACGTTCATTTTTTTTATGTTGCTGGGAGGAGTAGTTTTTCTTACTCTCCAGTGGGTCTGGTACATTTGGAACTTGTTTTTACGGGGGGCTCGGGTCAGGATATCAGTTTAGGTTAGGTGGTGCAGTTATCACTGTTGTCAGTCACTTTTATTTGTATCACTCTGTTATTGTACTTATTTTACTTGCAGACATTATATGTTATTATACTCCGATCATGTTTTAATGTATAAGTTTATTTCAGACTGGCAGTATATCAGTTTTATAGTGTTATATTCAGCTCTAATTGGCTCTGTGAATTCAGCATTATGAGATACATTTTTACCCATAGATTTTTCTTACTTTACTTCAGCTGAAAGATTCCTGTAAGTATATTAATCTTGCAAGTGTATAAAAATACTTCAGTAACAAATTTTTCAAATATGTAATTCGTAGTAATAATCCATGTTTTTATGTCCTTTAGGCACCTCGAGCCAGTGAAACGGGGAACCCTCACGTTAGAACCCTGCTCCTGAAATCGCCATGAGTGATGTTAATGCGTCACCCGCACCACCAGCACCACAAGCATCAAAACCGGCTGATTTGGCAACCTAGATTGTCAAGGCAGTAGCAATAGCTTTGTTGGAATTTCAGAAAGAACAGTTTGCAGGGATCCTAACTACAGCCCCTGCACCTATAGTCATGGATGTCGGTATGGACCTTTACTTAAGGGATTTTAGAGACTTTCACCCTTCCAATTACAGTGGAGATGGAACACCGATGGATACAAATGATTGGATTGCAAGCACCGGAGATTTGTTGAATGTTATGAAGCGTCCCGAAAATAAAAAGTTCCACTGTCAACTTTCCTTCTTCGGGATGAGGCGAAAATTTAATGAACCAAGTATCTGGCAGATGATCTGATCGGTAAGACATGAAGTTTAATTCCCTCTTTTATTAGAAATTATTCATTTAGTATGGCGTAATGTGACTTTTTATCCTTGTCAGGTCGTACCGCAGATATGTTTACTTGGGCAACTTCTCTGGGGCACTCGCGAACTGGTTCGTGCTCCCTTTAGTGCGTCGAGGTCTCCAAGAGAAATATTTCAGGCACTTTCAAGGGGATAAGACTGTTACCGAGTACAAGCGGGAACTTACTCACTTATCTCGCTATGCGGGTTCGATGTAAGGTGATGAGGCCGAGAAGTGCAATCGTTTTGTTGATGGCCTACGAGACTCTTTGAGAGAGTCGTTGATAACCATGGTCAACGCCGACTACCGAAGTCTGGTAGATACGACGAGGTGATTAGAGGTCAACTAGTAGCGAGGTCAGAGACGTGATAATTTTCGCCCCAAGCGGCCCCATGGTGGGCCACAGTTCCAGCAGGACAAGAATCCAACAAGGGATTGCTGGAGTAAAAAGCGGAAGACGGAGTCTAGGCAGGGCAATCAGTTAGGGGGCAAGCCAAAATATTATCCTCATTGCCATAAATGTAATCGTCGTTATTATGGGGAATGCTTGGTTGCATCAAGTGTTTGTTATAAGTGTCAGAGAGCAGGACACATTGCACGGCATGCCCAGGAACTGCGGGTAACCCGGTAATTTAACCTTTAGCATGGTGTTTTTCTCCGAGCTAAGACCTTTATACTTAAGTTTAACACTTATATCATAACATGATTTTCAGGCAAGGTTCGAGCATGGCGGATCGAGTGTTTAAAGGAAATGCAGTGATGGTCGCTAACCCAAAGCCAGCTCCAGGACGTGGTTTGGTTCAACCTAGAGCATATGGTCTTGGTTAACATGAGGCCAAGGATCAAGAGAATATGGTGACAGGTTTGGAACTTTAATTATTTAAAATGTTTGCCTCTCCCTCTCTCAGTAACACTCAACTAAAATAATACATATTTACATTTAGGTATTATCATAGTTCATAGCATACCGTCTAAGGTACTCTTTGATGCGGGTGCATCACACTCGTTCATAGGGGAATCTTTTGTGCATAAGCTTGGCCTAAAAATCATCACTGGCTCGACTCCGTTAGATGTCATGATGCCTAACGGTTCAGTGATGCAGACCAGCTGTGAGTGTAGGATGCCAGTTTTATATGGAGAAGCAGAACTCATAGTCGCGGCAACCCTTTTATCTATCGCTGAATTTGATCTGATTTGGGGCATGGATTGGTTGACTGACGTAAATGCTAAGATAAATTGCAGAAGTAAGGAGATTCAGATAGAGAGACCTGATCAGTCTCTCATTATCTTCGAGGCTTGAAAGGAGTTTCCAAGTTGATCATCTCTTTAGCGAAAGCTATGAGGCATGTCAGTAAAGATTGTCCCGCCTTGTTAGTATTGGTGCATGAAGAAATCAAAGCCATTTTGCAGGAGGTACCAGTGGTCTGTGAGTTTCCCGATGTCTTTCCCGAGGAGCTACTTGGTGCCCCTCCCTCCAGAGAGATTGATTTCCAGATTGATCTTATTTTTGGATCTATACTAGTGGTCAAGGCTCTCTATCGCATGGCTCCCAGAGAGTTGGCTGAGTTAAAAGTCCAGTTGCAGAAGCTGTTTATTTGGGATTCATCAGACCCAATACGTTGTTGTGGAGAGCTTCAGTCCTCCTTGTGAAAAAAAAGAACGGCAGCTTGAGATTATGTATTGACTACCGCGAGTTGCGTAAACCTACTATTAAGAACAAATATCATCTTCCTAGGATAGATAATTTGTTTGATCAACTTGAGGGGTCTTACACATACTCCAAGTTAGATCTAAGGTCGGGATACCATCAGTTGAGGATTCGAGATGAGGATATCCAAAAGACAGTGTTTAGTACCAGATGTTGTCTCTTCGAGTTTGTGGTCATGTCGTTTGGTTTGACTAATGCCTCATCTGCATTTATGTACCAGATGAACAGGGTGTTCAGAGAGTTCTGGACCGATTCGTGATTGTTTTTATTGATGATATCCTAGTATATTATAGGAGCAAGGAGGAGCGTGTTGCGCACCTCAGGACGGTCTTGAGCACTCTTAGGTAGAATCATTTTTACGCAAAATTTTCTAAGTGCGAGTTCCGGCTCTCGGAAGTGGCATTTTTGGGTCACGTGATTAGTAGAGATGGACTTGCAGTTGACCCAAAGAAAATTGAGGCGATCAAAGATTGGTCAAGACCAAAGGCATTTACCGAGGTCCTTAGTTTTTTGGGTTTGGCAGGCTACTACAGGATATTTATTAAGGATTTTTTGAAGATAGCCCTTCCGTTGACTTCGCTTGCTAGGAAGGGAAAAGCATTTAGTTAGACCTTGGAGTGCTAGTTTGTGTTCAAGGAATTGAAGATCAGGCTGTCGGAAGCACTAGTACTATGTTTGCCTTCAGGCGTGGATGGATTCCAAATTTACAGTAATGCTTCAAGACTGGGTCTGGGATGTGTTCTCATACAGCATGGGAAGGTTATAACTTGTGTGTCCAGGCAACTGAAGAAGCATGAGAAGAATTATCATGTTCACGACTTCGAGTTAGCAGATATCATTCACGCATTGAAGATATTGAGGCACTACCTCTACGGTATACGGTGTGAGGTCTTCGCATATCATAAAAGTCTCAAGTACATCTTTGATCAACAAAAACTCAACATGAGGCAGTGTAGATGGCTCGAATTTTTGGCAACTATAATGTGGCTATTCAGTACCATCCGGGAAAAGCCAATGTAATAACGGATGCTCTCAGTAGGAGTTCCAGTTATTCGTTCATCACCCATCAAGAGGAATTAGTGCTAGTCTTAGAAAGGCTAAAGATCAGTGTGCTGTCGCGCACTAGTTTGGCCCTGTCAGTTTGGGTTGGATAGAGATAAAGTGTGACATCAAGGAGAGGATCTGTGATGTCTTGCCCTTAGATCCAAAGATGACAGAAATTTTGGATTTGACTCAGGCAGGTCAGAGAGATGACTTCGTGGTCCGTGATGGGTCATTGTTTAAGGGCATAGTGTGCATTCCTGATGTCGGTCATCTTCGTGAAGACATTTTAGTTGAGGCTCATAACTCCAAGTATTTCATACATCCGGGCAGCACAAAGATGTACGCAGACCTCAAGAAGTCAATTTGATGGTCAGGTATTCGGGGTGATGTCTCAGATTATGTAGGGAAGTGCAAGACTTGCATGTTGGTTAAGGCGGGGTGTCAGAGGCCTGGAGGCAAGCTGCAGCCTCTTCCTATTCATGAGTGGAACTTTGAAGACGTCTCTATGGATTTTGTGCATAACCTCCCTAAATCCCAAAGTGGGAATGATTCACTTTGGGTGATCGTGGATCGACTGTCCAAGATTACACACTTTATTCCCAACAGTAGGGTCGACCAGAGTCCAAGGTTGGTTCAGCTGTATGTGGATGAGATAGTCCGTCTTCATGGTGTGCTGAAATCTATTGTGTTATATAAAGATAGCAGATTTACCTCCAGAGATTGGAGATATGTTCAGGAGCGTCTGGGTACCCAGTTGAAGTTTAGCACAACATTTCAACCCCAGACTGATGGGCAGACAGAGCGTACAAATAGAACCTTAGAGGGCATGCTCCGTATGTGTATCTTGGACTTTAGCGGCAAATGGGAGAAGTATGTCACTTTAGTGGAATTCTTATATAATAATAGTTTTCAGGCGAGTATCGGCATGGCACCATTCAAAGCTTTGTATGGTAGAAGTTGTCGGCATGGCACCATTTGAAAATCAGCGAATTGGGCGTCCAATTCGCACAATTTCAGCGAATTGGGCGTCCAATTCGCTCAATTTCAGCGAATTGGGCGTCCATGTGCACCTATGAGGTGCCTTGGGTGCGTCTAAGATCATGTTTTTGCCCATATCAAAAAAAATTATAAAAATAAAACCTTGAAAGGTTCAGGCGCGCCCTTGGCGTGCCTGGGAGCCTATAAGGCGTGCGTCGGGGCGCGCCTGAGGCACGCATGGGGAACATCGCCCGCCTCAGCCGAGCTGAGGCGCGGCGGGCTGCGCCCGGTGCGCCAGTCGCCTCAGGCGCGTGCCTTGATAACTAAGCCCGCTGCTCCCGCTTGGTCTAGGGCGTCCCCGATCCCGACTCCAGCGCAAGTCGCTGCTCCCGCAAGCCCCGTCTCCTGCTCCAGGCGCCGACTACTTCAGCCTCGCCTTCCTCCCGTATGTCCCCTTCTCTGGACGACAAACCCGCCACCTCTGGCTCCTCCCTCCATGGTCGCCGCCTGTTCTGCCTTGGCCGACCAAAAATTCTCCTCCCCAAGCCGTGGCAGCCTTCTCTCCTAGGGCAGCAGCCTCAGTCTCGCCTCCTCTTCCTCCGGCAGCGACTCCCGCTACTCTTTGGCCGAGATTGGTGGCAAGGAATAGTTAGGGTTTCCACCCCTCTTTTTCTTGGGCACGGATTTGGTTCCTATTGGTAAGGGTTTTCTCTTTCCCCTCTTTTTCTTCTTTCCTTGAATTTATTTTGGAATTTGTGTGCTCCAATTTCGTTCAACTTGTGATTCATGAGTTTCCCCTCTCGTTTTTGTGTAACCGTGTTGTGTTTTGATTTCCGACATAGCTCCGCAACTCAAGTGATGGAATCTCTCCAAACCTCTCTCCAAATTAGGATTTTCGTAACCCAAGCATTGTCAAGTCTCCGTCTTCGCGTGTCTCCTCTCCACTCACTTTTGACGGAGGTAAATCTCTTGGCCTCTTTTGATTTAGTTATGTAACGTATAATTATTGTGCTAGCGTTTTGTTTTCCATCATGTCAAATTATCAAACTTCGTCTGT
This sequence comes from Platanthera guangdongensis, assembly GCA_039583875.1. NCBI lineage: Eukaryota > Viridiplantae > Streptophyta > Magnoliopsida > Asparagales > Orchidaceae > Platanthera > Platanthera guangdongensis. The sequence continues at coordinate 6,070,836 of CM077153.1, read as the reverse complement.
GATTGTTCCTGAACAGGTCCAGTCAGGATTTCTGATTTCGCTTGCGCGCTTCGCTGCCGCCAATTGCAGCTTCCTCCAGGCAAGTAGAGATCATTTATCTCTTGCAAACATTAAACTTAATTGTTTTGTGTGATCTTATGTCTATATGAATCAACCCTTGATAGCTTGTTTTGGCAGATAAATTTAAACATCGAATCATTTGTTAGACTTGTTACTAGTTTGAGGTTCATGTGATAGGATTAGCACGAGTTGTGAATGTAAATGATGATATTTGAATAATTTGGAGACGAGTTAGTGAATGATAGTTAATTGGATATTCAATTTGGGGATTTGCATCTCGTTTGATGAATAATTTGAGGACAGTAAGTTTGAGCACGAGCATTAATAGATTTGAATGATCATTGTTAAGGCTCTTGTAACGAATTATGAATAACAAATATATTTTTGGTGTTTTTATATCATGTTCGGTAGTGAATGCATGTTTTTCTTAGAAGATAATTATGCCCTAGAATTTGTTTAACCTAGGCGAGTTCTCGATATCTCTGATCCGACACCTGTCAACTTACCTCTACAATTTACTCGATAAATCTTTTTGATATTATGACCATGACATCTCGAACCCGCGAGGCATAAACTCACTGTTTGGTTCCTTCTGTGTCGTCGAATCTGATTTCGTATGTCTGTTCGAGTAAAACTTATTCTTGGTCTGATCGCTCACTTTAAATATTTTTGTTTCCGTTAAAAAACACCTAAGTATGAAGTTAAAAAACAAATCCGTGGTTGTAAGCAAGTTCTTGAACTGTAGCGTTGAACTGGGCATATGTCTGTCGTCATGGTCACGGCAAGCAGGATTACTTTTCCGACAACACTTGCACGCAGATCTGATCGGGAACCATGGGCGCCCGCTATAGCACCTACACCCTCCATCGATCGTGGCTTACAACATATTACATGAATAATTTTAGGTTATACTCCGGAGTAGTCTAATAAAACTAACTTTTTCTATTTACCTCTTTTGTTTGTTGGTCATTGAATAGTTTTGCTTCATGAGAAACCGGTACACTCATGCTTTTTTGCTTATGTTACTGTTTTATACTCTACTCTGCTCACCGTGTTTATTTCAATATTCTAAAACTTTTCCTTTGTGTTTTAGAATTGTCTTAGCTTTTGTGTCAGCGCCACCAGGTTCCTGAGCCCGATCTGCATCAAGCTCCTGCTCTTCGATGATTGATCTTCTAGCCGTGTCAGGTTTGATGTTTTTGATTCATTTCTTTTACTGTCAGATGTTTTTTATGTGATAATTATGAACAGTAATATATGGACAATTGTTAGGTTATTTAAATATTTATGTACTAGAACTTGAAATTAATGCATGTGCACCCTCTGTTGTATCATTATTGTATGAAAACTATATTAGTGGCTTGTAAAACATATTTTTTACAAAATACAGGTGTATCTAAAATTCTCACCGTTTTAAAACTCTAATAGCTTCCGCAATAAAAACAACTTGTTTTCCCCAAAAATAACTACTTTCAAATTATTTTCAGCATTCTCTGCATCCGCCTTGACAGACATGGATTTCTTTCCGCTCATGCTTGTGGCATCACGGCCCGCCCGAAGCGCACTCTGACTTATGTCGAGACGGGTCGTGACAGTTGGTATCAGAGCCAGGTTAGAGAGGTTAGTTTCAAAAGATAAAGTTTTTTTAAAACTTCACATATTTTGAAATTGCATCGTATAAAAATATATACGCATGCATCATTCTTTCACTCAACTTATTATTATCAGTTGTTCGCGGCTGAAACACGCACACACTCACTCAAAAGCATGAGTAGTATGCACACAAATGTTAAGGGGTTATGGACAAACTTAACATTTTTGTGTATATGAATTTTCACTAAGATATACAGCGCTTGCGAATATTAAATTGTATGAGCGGTTTAATATTTTCAAGTGCGCTGCCATTAGAGTCCTAATATGCATGACATGTTAAGTGATATGGGCGTTTAACATGGCATGTGTATCCATTCATTTGCATTCATATCATAAATCATTGCACAAGTGTGAAGTCAAGAACAACAATAGTGATTACACACACATGAATTTTTTATTTGCTTGGCATTGCACATGATCTCGGTATTGCACTTGCATGATTATTACTTAAAGTTGTCCAATGAAAATGTTGTAATTATTACATGATTTACATATCTGACAGTAGGAAATGTGTTAGGATCTCTAGTTCCAAGTCTCTGGTATTTGTATTCAGTTTTCATGTTCTGTTCGACTAACAATCTTTTCCATTCCTCACGCATCTCTTTCTAGATAGCTTCTGAATGTCAGTAAGAAATGAGTTTCTTCTTGTGAATTGCTCTGCTGTATTTCTTCAGCGTTGATTTGTGTTCTTCCATCTCTACGATAACTCGCTTCTGTGGACAATCAATCGTCATTCTATTTCTTTTCCTCTTTGGTGTTCTATCTTCGCTTCGTGCAAGAATTTTCTCGCTCTCGGATTCTCGAGTCTTACTTTCAATTTGAGCTAACTGAAGCAATTATTGTGCTCCCTGAAGTCGATCTTTCGTGTCTGTCCGAACCCGCTAAGTCTAAAAAGTTCTCCTGTGAACTTGAATCCGATCTTAGTAAGTCTCCGCGTTTGTTCTCATCTATGTTTCTTTGTATTCATAGTTAACTTCTATGTATTGATCTGCAGACATTGTTGGAATGAATGTTGTCTGAATCTTCGTTGTTTTTGACCCCATTCAGAGATTCTCAGAAAGTTTCGGGACGAAACTTCCTCAAGTAGGGGAGAATGTAACAACTCAAAAATTGAGATAAATCATAATGGTGTTTTTTGTAATTTGTTGGAATCCCTCATCTTATAACTTAATCTCTTCTAATCCCTAACTCGAGCCAGCCCCCTTTTTATTCCCATATCTCGCAGCCCTTCTCCCGCATCTCGCTGATCCCGCATCCCGCTGCTCCCGCTTGGTCCAGGGCTTCCCCGATCCCAACTCCAGCGCAAGCCGCTGCTCCCGCAAGCCCCGTCTCCTGCTCCAGGCGCCGACTACTTCAGCAATAAAATTCTCACCGTTTTAAAACTCTAATAGCTTTCGCAATAAAAACAACATGTTTTCCCCAAAAATAACTACTTTCAAACTATTTTCAGCATTCTCTGCATCCGCCTTAGCAGACATGGATTTCTTTCCACCCATGTCTGTGGCATCATGGCCCGCCCGAAGCGCACTTTGACTTATGTCAAGACGGGTCGTGACATTGTCGGACATCTTTATGTTGGGTAGAAAGTTAAGAGAGAGCTTCTAGCAAGGAATCATGGATAGATAAGACCACGGCCCGTATTATACTCATCCAGGAGCTAATGAAGATAGCAGAGGACAGACAAGCCAAGTACTACGATCGGCGGCATAGAGCGGAAGAATTTAAGGTTGCAGACCACATTTATCAGAAGGTTAGATACTTAGACCAGTCAAGGGTGTCTCTATGATAAAGCAGATGAAGAAGTTGAGTCTTAGATTTGTTTGTGCATTCGAAATACTAGAGCGCGTAGGTGAGGTTGCATACAGGTTGGCCTTGCCCGAGGATATGAGTGGATTACATGACGTATTTCACGTCTCCTATCTGAGGAGAACAGTCAAAGATCCTAAGCAGGTGATCAGTACCAAGGATGGCCTATTGAGTCAAATCTGAGTATCAATTTTTTGCCAGACAGGATTGTGGACTCGAGAATTCAAAAGCTCAGGAACAGAGAGATCCGCTTGGTTAAGGTCCTTTGGATGAATTGTGATCGTCCAGAGTACACTTAGAAAGAGAAGATAAACTCTGGAGCAATGAAGATTATTCTTTCCTCTTTGATTCAAGTATGATTGTAATTTTTGAGGGAAAAAAATTTTTCTATGAGAGAAGATTTGTCACATCCAAAACTTACGTCGCGTATAATTTTAATTTCAGGACCCGATGGCGAGCAAAATTAAACGAGCTGACGATTTATGGAGGTACAAATCCTTTGTTATTAATTTGTTTTTACGTGTGAGTTAAATTAGCAAAAATATCAGTCCATATGGTCTTAGGACAATTAGTAGTATTGTTGATAAAACAAAAGGAGAAATAACATTAAAAACCCTCTTCCGGCTCAACCCGCCCTACGGTTTCAATAACTGCTCGATACGTAGCTCCCCGATAAATATTTCCTTTGTAACAACCGTAAATAACGCGAAAATAAAATTAAATTTCAGGATCGGATCGCGAATGTTCTTGATCGAGGCAGAGTCTGGTCGAGGTATGAATTCTGTAAGATTTAAATCTTGAGCATCAATTAGTGGAATTAATTTTGTAGCCTTTGTGTTGTGATTGACGTATTTTAAATTATTTAGCATGAGGGCATAACGTTTAAAAATTTCCAAGTATTAGGAAAATGGAAATGTTGTAATAATGGTGATCTCAAATGTTCTTTTTATTTATTTTCCTGGGGAAGTGACGGTTCATTTCTCCTCCGTACCCCCTCTCTCACCCGGCAGTTACCAAAACCGCATCTTGCGGCCCGATACTTTTTAACAGTGGAGGTAGAAATCGATCCCTAATTCTATCCTTCTGCCCCTTCCAGCACTCACTCTCCACAGCGTTGTCGCCCTCTTCGCAGACGATTTTTGCGGGTTTCCTTCTCTGGTTTCAGTCGTCGTGCTCAGTCCTTCGCCGGAAACTTCTATAATTCCAACGTGCGGGGCCAGGGAGCGACACCATCCTCGCTGGGTGGTCTGGTAGTGTCGACTGCCTTCCAGGGACACTTGTTTTGAGCCGATAAGTTCCGATAGATGTTTTAGCACAGTGTTATCGGCCTCTAAATATCTCCCCACTGCAGCTCTAGGAGAGTGTCCACCTCTTCAGTTGGCTCCCGATTCTCAGAAAAATTCCCCGCCCTCATCGGTGTCAGATACAGAGACTGAAGGACCCATTTCCTTGCCTCGACGGCCTGTAGAGGTGGAATCCTTTGGGTTCTGACCGAATCTATCCTCCACCAGAAATCTCTTCAGGTTTTTGATGTTTTCCCTTTAGTATCATCAGTGTGTATTTTAAAGTTGTTATGTTCAGAGATCGTGTGTAAGCCCAGTTTATTAGTAGATCTCTTTTGGAGTCATTATAATCAAGATCCATTCTGGGTGTCTACTACCATTTCAGAAATCTTTTTCTCCACTATGAGAGTGGTAAGATCATTGCTTTCTATGAAGCAGTTTTCCTTTTGGATTGTCTTTTCAGGTTGTTGTAGTTAGCTTCAAGGTATATTTTTACGGAAGCACCCCTTTCATTCGGTAAGAATTTCTTTGGTTAGACATCATCAGTAGTCATTACTCAGAGTACCATTTCGTTTATTAAGATCATGTCTATTTTCATGTTCTTGATGCACTTTTATCGAAATGAATTTTTTGGATGTCTGTTTCACTGCCATGATGAAACTATCTTTTCTCAGGACATTGCCAGGTATATAGTGTTATTATCCTTCTTTAATATCAGCATATTGTCTTTCAAGATAATTAGTATTGCGTGTTCTGTCCTCAAGTTTAGTAGTAGTCCACCATCATAGATGAATTAATACATCGATCATTATACAGAATCTAATTTTCATAGTAGTAATTATATTCACGGCCAAAAATACTTATTTTCTTAAAAACAAAATAGCATTACTAAACAATATAGATCAATAAAATGGTTATTGTATTATTAAAGATATGAAAAATTCACAGTATCAATTCACTTCAATTTAGTGAGTAATTCATAATTTATTATGGATTGCTTAGCATTGCTAAGAACATATGTCAATATAACACTTAATTAGTATTTAGTGTAAGTATGTTGATGAATTTTTTGAACTAGGAGCACTAGCCAGTTAGTCATATCTTAGTGATCATGTGGATAGAAGTACATGAGTCAAGACACGCATATGAGAACGTAAGCATTAGCACATTAGTTATATTTTAGTAAGCTTGTATGAAACTTTTTCTCGTGCTTGATAGACATATCTTTCTCATGGGTGTACACCCTATGAGTCAAAATTTGTTTGGGAGATGTATCCCGATTTAGAAGATTAGTAGATTCAGTCTGTGTCCGTGAGACACTAGAACACCTGAGTTCGCTAGTAGGACTCGATCGTTAGACTAGTATTGCGAGATAGAATTACCCTGCCTAGATCTTGATGAAGACAGTGATGATAAGTGAATTGAACTCACGTTAGACCTAACCTTAGAAATTCCTAGTTAACATTATTATTCGAAACTTGAGTAAACTTCACATATTATGATTAACTAGAACAGTTATCTATTTTGCTAGTTTTTGATGGGGACTATTATATGCACCTGGAGGGGTTCGCCGCAGGCGGGACTCACGTACATGTATTCGCGCAGGAAGACTTGATCGGATCGCCGATCGGACTCCGTGGTTGCGTCCGGGGCGTCGCCGCGAGTCAAAAACTATATTATTTTATTTTATTTTTTTAGTTTGTTTTGATGTATTTTAAGGGGCTAACCCACGGCCAATCATAGTCGTTGATGGGGATGCCCTAACTTGTCTTTTCTTATAAATATGAGTGTTAGAGGCTGAATTGAACCATTGTTGGATTTGGTGAAGAAGCATTTCCCGGATTCCAGCGATCCCTCCCCGGTGTCGACGTCGTGGAACCCTAGATGACGACTCCTAGGGCGCCAAACTCCTCCCCAAGGTACACCCTACCCCCACCATCATTTTTCACCCCTCCTCCTTCACTTTCGGCCACCGAAAATCACCTGAATCTTCCCCCAAGACGGTCGGCCTGCAGCTCCAGCAGATCCCAAACCCGCCGACCTTGTTTACCGCCGCCGACCTCAACCCAGCCCACCGCGGCCTCCTCCAACCCTCCAGCCCGCAACCCCTCCTTCCCACCTCCAAACCGACCACTCCTCCTTCCCCTCTACCGCCGAAACCACTCCCAACCCTAGCCGACCACTCTTACTAAATCCCCTTCGTGGATCCACCATCCAATATCTCCAAAATCTAGATCAGTCCAGATCTAGGAATCTAGCCGCCCGATCCGTTATTTCCACCGCACAGACCTTCCATTTTTGCCCAGATCCACTCATAAATAGCGGATCTACCACCCCCAGCTCGGATCTACTCATTCGTGGCTGGATTCGCCGTTTACCATCTGTTACCGCCGCTTTCCGCCGAGGGCAGCCACCGTCACCGTCGACTCGCCAACGGTTCCACCTCCGATCGACCGTCTTTACATCCGGCCTTCAATCCTCCAGTGATCGGTTCAGCCCTCTACGTTGTGAGCATTTATGATATTGTATTCTGTGACTTGACATTTTCATTCGATGTTTATCTATATTGTGCTGAGATTATGGTTGTGTGGTAGTTATTTCCTTTTATGTTATTAATTGTTTGTGGAATTATTCGCCGTGCGCTTGCTTAGGCCCTCCGAGCGGAGGAAGTCATTGTCAAATTGCTAAAATTAATTATTATTTGTTTCTTTATTTCAATTATTTGTGTGGCGTTATTAATTTCATTGCTTATAGAAATTGTCATTGCCGACCGACGGCCACCTTACATGTAGCAGTGCATTAGTGTGTCACCCCTGCACCTGCACGTATAGTTGTAGTTTCTGGGCACCACTAGCCTACCCCTACATCAGTTTTATTTTAGAAAATCATGCGTAGTACACTAGCATATAGTTTTTTTATAGCACAAAAAGTATTTTCAAAGCATGTATACATTTCTTCTAAAACAATTTTAGTGTCACTAAGAGCAATAGTTTTTCTTACTCTCCATTTGGGCTGACCCATGTTTGGGCATGTTTTTACATGGGACCCAGGTGGAAAACTACGTCTAGGATGAGCCTGTTATTGGAGTCGCTCCTATAGTTTGTTTTCCCTTCTAGTTGTTGCTTTACTTCTACTACCTTACTATTATGTTTTGGACTCTTGTAATATTAATGTTTAAAAATTTGTATATGTACCAGACTTTGTGCAATATTTCAGATATTCAATAATTTGGTTCTTTTTCTATTTAGTGGCTCTGTGAATTCAACTTGTTGAGGTACACTTTTACCTATAATTTCATATTCAACCTTTGTTGTAAGCTTACGCTTTAGTTCTTTTCATTTATGTTTGATATGCAATAGTTTTAATATTGTTTCTTATTTTACTTCTTATCGCTGGACCCGGTCGGACGGCTGATTGGTGGTAACTAGGTTGGGTTGTCGACACCTCCTGCAGCAGGAAAATCCCAACACTTCTCTGTCGCGATCCATCCGGAGGCCAACTCCTTCTCGTTCCACCAGTGGGGTCATGTAAGCCCAGATTCCCTTTTTTAAGGCTTCTTGGGGTGTCGATTTCTTTCCCCCTTGGTTAAAAGTCCAGAACCTAAGAATTTTGTGGTGGCTTTCCAGGAACACTGTTGTCGATCTAGTACCCTATTTCCATTTTCATTCCAATCAAGGCCATTTAAACTCCGGTAGGAAGCAGTCGGCTTGATTTTGGTTTTTGACCCCCTCCCCCCCCCGTCTCCTTCACGGTTTTACCTAAGCAAATTGAATGTTGGCCTTGCAGCAAGCACTTACCTCCTGTGATTCAAAGTTAATTTCAACAACCTTGAATCCATACAGACAATTAAGGTTTCACCTTTTTGGATCTGAACTTTTCTCCGCTCATAATAGCTGCAAGGTATAATTGTTCTTTCTTTCACCGGAGATGTCTTCATATTGTCATTGGAACCCTAGTAAATCGATAATAAATTAATTAGGGTTTTATGTCATATTGTAGCTTTTGGGTGTGGGTTATTATAGGTCGGAGAAGGTTGAAATGTCAGAATAATCTAGAAAAATCATGACACTGCACCGCGTCTACGAGCGCTAAAATACCAATGTAAGAAATTTAACTCCTTTTAGTTAAACATATCAGATTGTTTTAAGTCATGTTTAAACTAGGTCAGTATACACACTTGAAAGTTACAAGTTCTTATAGTCAGAACCAAGTTAAAGGGGTAGGTACACTTAGACTAAATTATCATATACAGTTACATGAAAATCTTTAATCTAGTTTACTTAACTAGAACGTCACCACGTGATTGTCTCACTGAACACTAGTCTAGATTAATTCAGAAATTGGTGAGAAAGTTCACACTTATATTTTTAGTGGAGGCACACCACAGTGTTCATAAGGCTAGCAGGCCACCACTCAAGTTACAGACTTACGGTCGATGACCCTTGTTTACAGATATGAACTCTTCAGATAAGAGTTTGTGTTCCTCTTGAGGGGCATTCAGTTCAAGTCATCATCAGGTTTGACACTCAGACTAACAGTTATTAGTTTGTGCACGGTCGCCGTTAATGACAAGATTCAACAAGTTAGTGATGAAACCTGCTGAAACTTACAACAGTCATGCTCATAAAACTTCAAAAATCAACATCATATTCAAATAAAAAAAGTGTGGCAGAACACATAGTAGATCGGTATTAAGTCGAGATCATGAACTCAAGTGTCAAGATTAATAGTAAACTATTTTAAATTTTTTTATACAAGTAATTTTCATTTTTTTAGTGTTGCTAGGAGGAGTTTTTCTTACTCTCCAGTAGGTGTGACCCATTTGGAACTTGTTTTTATAGAGGGCTTGGGTCAGGGGATCCGCTTAGGATATGCGGTGCAGTCATCGCTGTTGTCAATCTCTTTCAGTAGTACCACACTGTTATTTTACTTGCAGACATTATATGTTATTGTACTTTGATCATGTTTTGATGTATCAGTTTATTTTATACTAGCAGTATATCAGTTTCATAGTGTTATATTTAGTTCTAGTTGGCTCTGTGAATTCAGCACTGTGAGGTACACTTTTACCCATATATTTTTTGTACTCTACTTTCGTTGTAAGTTTCCTCTTAGCACTTTTATTTGTACCTATTTTATACCACTTTGTATAAAGTTACTTAGTTTTCTTTTTATCGCAGACCCGGCCGGACTGTTGATTTCCTGTTAAACTAGGTTAGGGTGTTTCAGAGTGAAAGAGTGCTTTGTTTGTATATCAGGAGAGGTTGTTACAAATCATAAGATGAGAAGAAAAGACGTGAAGATCGAGCTAGGTTCATGGGGATCCATGGGAGGGAAAGGAGAAGATCGAATCTGAGGAGAAGAATAGGAAGGAAAATTATGTATAGATATGGTGTGGTGAGGGTTGTTGATGGATAGGTCAAGAAATGTGGTGGCAAACCTGAAGGTTGAGCTTGCAGCAGGTGGGGAAGGAGTTTTTGTTGTAGAAATATGAAGCTTTGTCGGCTTTTGTGGGTGTAGTGGAGGGCTGTAATTATGGGAGCTAAGGGAGGTAGTAGTTGCATGAACATAAGTGGAATTCTGCGGCAGGAGATGCGAAAGCTGTGGAGCAACAGGCAGCAATAACAAGAGCTATGATAGTGGCAATCGTGAAAGGTGGTAAAGTACTATGATGATGGATAGGCTTTAGAATCTTTCATTAATATGTTTAGCAAAAAAAGGTACTTTATTCAATAGAAAAATTCTCGATTTACAATAGACGGATGATAATATGACGGTTACTATAAGACCTTCATAAATCTAGCAAAGGTCAAAATGAACCATTATTGGATTCGTTGGATTTGAATGGTCATGTTCTTGTTCATTATTTTGTGCAAGATGAATTGTATAGTTTTAGGATTCAATAACTTAGCCAGCATTCGACAATAACGAATGAAAAATTATGGGTCATAAAGGCAAGCCCAAGTAAGCAGGATAGGGCTATCGATAATGATGATTTAATTGTTGAATATTTTGTTCCAAGCAAGACTTTCCCTCTATGACTAAGTTTTGGATATATTGAGTTGTTCCTAAACAAGTTGACACACTTAGGCCATTGTCTCTATCTAATTAGAGAATCAATTCAGATTGTTATATGTTCAAACCTTCTAAAATAGTCCAACTATGAGCATAGACTGAAATTAAACAGTTTGAAGTTTAATTCAAATATTTCTAAAAAATTGTTAGCATCAAGGAAACTACAACATTGCACTGAGCTTAGATAAAGGCAGTTGGCTGAAAATATGTACCTTGGAAGTTGCACGTTCAGCAAAAAAGGCATGAACAAGACTTCTTGCAGTACTTGTCAGTATGATCTCATTAAAGAGTCTCGTTTCCTAGAGACAGTGATTTCAATTTAGTGTGGCAAGCAAGTATAATAATTGCAATATCAGACTATCAGAGAGCACGCTGAAAATCTGTTCACGTACAAAAAGAAATATAATGGAGCTTATTTTAAAAAATGCGTCGCTTAAAAAGTGTGTTTCATGGTTTATATAATCAAAATGAGAAGATTGAGATAGCAACTTCTACCAGATATCCTAAGATACTTATAGTTAAAAGAGAGAGAGAATGGATGTTAAAAGAGAGAAAGAGAATGATAAGTGCATTTTATTCATCCTTCAAAGGGGATAGGTATATAAAGGATTATAAAGAGATGCATAACACCAATAGCCAGTGTGGGACTAAATACGGGACCTAACACATACATTAGACACTAATAGACCAACATAAAATCAAAACATAAAAAACTCCCCCTCAAACAGGAAATCTCCACCCCCCAAAAACATTAGTTTAACGTGAACAAAACAGTAGCCGTCCACCACGTGTCAGATAATCCAATTGTTAAGTCCCTATCTTCCACAACCGACCATGACTTTTTCCTCCCGAAGCTGAAACACAGGTCACCACCCAAGGTCAAACACACCCTTAAATTACCACACCCTACCACTTGAACGAAATATTTAATCACCCCTCCTCATACAGGAGTTGACAAGAG